>CAUYUJ010014949.1:1660990-1708490 GCA_963575745.1 Prorocentrum cordatum | reverse complement strand
TACATCCCTGTGCGCGCCGCCAATGTTCGTTCTGTCGTCATCACGGCCAGATTCGCTCCGAAATCTGGGCCGGACCGTACAGTCAATCATGATAGTAAGGATGGGGTAATTTTCCAAGGCTACCCTTGCATCCTCACCCCTTCGGCACTCGGCATCCTTCGGCATTCTGCTGCGCTCCGCACGGAAAACGTCAACATGGCGCTCCGAGGCCCTTGGCATCCTTACCGCGCATCCTTACTCTCCTGGTCGACTGTATCCCGGGATCGAGGAAGGAGCGGTGGCATGCACATGGGCTTCCGGTGGAGCGCCACGCGGACTTCTGGGGTCGGCGCCGGGCCCGTGGCCGCCTCGTGGGCGCCTCGTGGGCGCCCCGCGCCAAGGGGGTGAGGCCGAGGTTTTTTTTGTTCGCCCTGTTGCCGTCCGTGCCGCCCTGCGGGCGCCCCGTCCGTGCCGCCTCGTGGGCGCCTCGCTGCACAGCCTGTGTCACACGGTTGCGCCGCACACGCATCACACAGCAGATTGCTGGCACCACGCAGTTTTCGTCTCACGGCCTGCGCCTCCGGGTCACACCGCTGAGCTGACGCGCACGGCATTGCTCATTTCACAGAGCTGGCACGGCACAGCTTTCACCCTCCGTAGCTCGCACCACATCGCTTACTTGGCATGGCTTTCGCAACCTAGCTTGCACTGCATAGCTTCCACCTCCACAGTGCAGTCACGCACTGCTTGGGGTCCACGCTGACAGACGCATGTTGATGCAAATCTTTCCTCCTCTATGCGTGTATGTTTGTCCCCTCAGGCCCGCGCCTCCCTCGAGGTGGCGCGCGGCTTCCTGGAGCCGGAGGGGGGCGACGGCCGCGAAGGCCAGGGCAAAGGCAAAGGCGGAGGCCGTGGCAAGGGCAAGGGCAGGGGCCGTGGCGGCGCGGGAGCGGGGCCCGCGGATGCTGGCGGCCTCTTCGGCGGCAATTTCCGCCAGTGGGGCGCAGTGCCGGTGATCACGAGCGGCGAGCGTATCCGTATCCACGCCCTCGCGGTCTGGATTCCTTGGCGCGGTTCCGCGGATGCGCGGTCGCACGGATACATTCCGCGCGGAGCATCTGCGTAAAACGCACCGTGCCCGAGGGGCCGCGGCCCAGGGGCCCTTTCCGCGAGGCCACAGATACGGATATGTCAATTTGTTTTTCCCAACCATCCTGTGGTGTTGGGTCCTCGTTTTGAAGAAACGGTTCCTGCGTTCCCCTCCTCCTCTCCTCTCTTCTCCTCTCCTCCTCCTCCTCCTCCTCCCTCCTCCCGTCACCCCCCTCACTTTGGCACACCCCTCACACGCTTCGTGGCCCCATAGGGAGCTCCACCGAAGGCCCTGGTGCCACCGTCCACTTTCGTCCCCCGTACAGATCCCAGCACACCCCTCACACGTTTCGTGGCCCCATTGGGAGCTCCACCGAAGGCCCCCTGTGCTTCCGTCCACATGCGTTCGCCACACCCATTCTTGCATACCCACTCACACGTTTCGTGGCCCCATTGGGAGCTCCACCGAAGGTCTCAGTGCCACCGTCCACATGCGTTCCCCACACCTATGTCGGCACACCCCTCACACGCTTCGTGACCCCATAGGGAACTCCCCCGAAGGCCCCAGTGCCTCCGTCCACATGCGTTCACCACACCCATTTCGGCACACCCCCTCACACGCTTCGTGGCCCCATAGGGAGCTCCACCGATGGCCCCAGCGCCATCGTCCACATGCGTCCCGCGCACCCGCTGCCGGCACCCCTCTTACACGTTTCGTGGCCCCATTGGGAGCTCCACCGAAGGCCCCAGTGCCTCCGTCCACATGCGTCCCCCACACCCATTTCGGGAAACCCACTCACACGTTTCGTGGCCCCATAGGGAGTTCCCCCGAAGGCCCCAGTGCCTCCGTCCGCATGCGTCCCCCGCACCCATTTCGGCACACCCCCTCACACGCTCCGTGGCGCCATAGAGAGCTCCATGACTGCGTATGGTTGGGTCTTTCGCCAGGCTAATTCGTTCGCGAGGTGACGCCCCGCAACTTCATCAAGCTGCTGCAGCAGGTCAAAGAAGAAGCAACTGCACAAGCACATACCTTCGGAGCCTGAGGGGGGGGGCCCAGCGCCGATCCAAGAAATCCGCGCTGAACTCCGAAAGTTTCTGTTTGTGCTGTTGTTCTTCCTCTAGCAGGGGGAGGCGGTGCTCCTCTTCCCCGGTGGCGCGGCGGAGGCGCTGTCCAGGCCTCGCGACAAGTACAAGCTGCAGTGGCCCGACAAGACCGACTTCGTGCGGGCCGCCGCCAAGTACGACGCGGTGGTGGTGCCCTTCGGTGGTGTAGGATCTGCGGACAACCTGCAGGACCTGCCGGAGAACTGGGGTCCGCTCGAGACCGTCCGCTCGCTGCTCCCAATGGGGCTGGGCGGGCGGTTCACCGAGGCCGAGGCCGAAACAGCGAAGAGCACCATGGAGCGGTGGTCTCCCGATGGCATCGGCAGCGCCGAGTCCTCCAGGATGCAGCTGCGGCTCCCAGAGGCGCTCCCGCAGACGAAGCTCTCCACGCAGGCGTCCGCCGGACTCGGCGACCGCTTCTACTTCAGCTTCGGCCGTCCTTTCGACCTGAAGGACTTGGACCCGCAGGATGCGGACGGCTGCGCCAGGACGTACTCTGACTTGAGGGCCTCAGTCGAGGGCGAGATCGACTGGCTCCTCCGGGCACGCACGAAGGATCCTTATCGCGATGTCCTGCGCCGCCAGGTCTGGAGGACCAAAGACAGCCACAAACCTGAACCTTCGGAGATCCAGCGGACTTCTGCGGTCGGCGTTGGGCCCCCCTCACCACACTCTGGCGGCGCCTGCTGCGCCGCCCCTGACGCGTTCCCGTGCGCGCGGTGAGGGAGGTCATGCTCTCGCCAAAGGAGTCTGCGAGGCAGGCCAGAACATCTGGCATGCGGTCCGCACCTGCCTGCCATGCAGGATCTCCGTCCGGCCCAAGCCTCGCAGTGGGTCCCCGAGCACAAGAGGGCACCCAGGCCGTTCGGCACCGTTGTGAGCCCGGGAGGTCTACGAGAGGATCGCAAATGCCGGCGGCGGGGGTCCGCCGAGGAGGACCCGGCCAGGGCTCCAAAGAGGGCACGTGGGCTGGGGTGGGCTCTCGGAGCCCACCAGGGCAGTCAGAGCTGCAAGACTTTGCGTAAGAGCCTGTTGTTACAACCCTGCGGCCCTGCGGAGGCTCTCAGCAGGCCTTCTCCCTTGGTCGATCACAGGAGGAGGAGGATCGAGGAGGATCGAGGAGGATCGAGGAGGATCGAGGAGAAAGCGGAGAAGGATCAAGGAGGAGGAGGAGGAGGAGGGTGATGATGATGATGATGATGATGAGGAGGAGGAGGAGGAGGAGGAGGAGGAGGAGGAGAAGGAGGAGCAGGAGCAGGAGCAGAAGCAGGAGCAGGCGCAGGAGCAGGAGTGAGGAGGAGGATCGATGATGAGGATGAGGAGGATCGAGGATCGAAGCGGAAGAGGGGGGAGACAAGACAAGACGGAGGGAGAGAAAGGGAGCACCGACAGCGACGATGGCGCGATGGGCGCTGATCACGAAGCGAGTGGTCCCTGGGGTCCGCTACGCCACCACACGGCCCAGGTAGGGATCGACGGGCACATAGAAGCTCGTGAGGGCATCGGGAGGCCCCCAAGAGCTCCACTCACTCCAACTTCCAGATACTTGGCCCCGATCCCGCAAGCGAGGAGGAGGAGGAGGCGGCGGCGGCGGAGGCGGAGGAGGAGGCGGAGGAGGAGGAGGCGGAGGAGGAAGAGGCGGAGGAGGAGGAGGCGGAGGAGGAGGCGGAGGCGGAGGAGGAGGAGAAAGCGAAGACGCAAGCATGCATCCTCCTCCTCCTCCCGCGATCCCCCCCCCCTCCATCGATCGTCGGTGCCCCATCGGCCCCCTTCGGCCCTCGGTTTGGTCTCGATCGCCCTCGACCCTTCGCGGGCAGTCGGCCGTGGCCCCTCTCCTTACTTCTCTTCGCGCCGCTGGAGGTCGGGGCCCTGGGCCCTGGGACCCCTCCCGAGCACCGTCCTCGTCGTGACCCGTCCGTCGGGTTTGCGTCCGGGCAGCGGTGCCTCGGGAGGCCCAGGTTCTCGAGCTTTGTTTTTTTGAGGGGTGGGGGGTTTTTGTTGTTGTTTGGTATGCCACACCCTCCCCACCCAAGGCAGATTCCGCCCCACACACCACCCACCAAACCACCCCAACCCGACCCGAAGGCTCAGATTTACCCTCGATTTCCAGTGGGGGGGGCCGGGAAACATCAAGAAAAAAACACATGTGGAACCCTCACCCCCCCCCAGCCCGAGATTCGGGTCTTCGGGTTGGGTTGGGGTGGTCTGGTAGGTAGTCACCCACGGGGCCACGCTCAGTTTACAAGCACCACGCCCCAGGGAGGGAGCTCTGTATTCGAAACGCCCCCGACCAGGGCCCCCGCCCACTCCCCAGGGCTTTTGGGGCAGAATGTGCGAACTTCTCGGGGCGGGCCAGACGGGTCGGAAGCCGTGAAAATCCGATCCTCCCATCTCCCTCCCCACCTCCACATGAGCGGCGCAGAACATATTGTTCGACTGTGCCGACATTCGCGCACAAGCTGCCCGCGTAAGGTCGCGCGTGAGTGCCCTCGCTTCCAATGCGGCGTGCCGCGCTGGCGGCCCGCGTAAGCCACCGCGCAAGGTCGCTAAGGTGGGGGCGTTGGTTCAGGAATGCGCCCAGGAGGCTGCAGACCCGGGGGAATTCCTTATCTGATGAGGGCGTCGGCGGTATCCATGGCCCAGCGTCGAATGGAAGTCCACTGGTCTCCAGACCCTGGAGTCCTTATCTAAGGCTTCCTTATCCAATGCTCCCACCGAGTGCCATCTCGCGTAAGACCCGGTTCTTTTCGTCGCTCACGTGTGGCGCTTCCGCAGAGGGACCTCGCCTGCGGGGAAGCCGGCGGAAGTATTCAAGGTGCGCCCCCAAGGGTCAAGCAGTGTCGAAGCGTCCTTGCTCGCCTGTAGACCTTCCAAAGGATGTTCTAAGAACCTTGTGTGGTTTGCACTAAATGTTCTTAGAACATTTCTGGCTGGGTCTGTTTTGTTTTGGCACATCGGGTTTGTGTTATAATAACATTGCTTTTGTTGATAGGGCATTTGGGGATCTAAGAACATTTCGTGGGAGGCCTATATGAATGCCAGGACGGCCGGTCCCTGTGCAAAAGGGATGGCAACATTGTTGTGTTCAGGGTCTCTGGAAACGGCCATGTCGGGCGGGGCCAGGGCTGGGGCAATTCGTTCCAGAGCCTTCTGGAGTTTTCTGGGAGGGTGCTCCGGAGCGCTCTAGAACGGTTGCTGCGGCCGATGCATGCTCCAGAAGACCTCCCGTCTCAGAGAGACCTCCGATTCAGATACTGGTCCGCTGTTGTCCTGGCCCTGGCTTCGTCTTGACGTGGCGCTCCCGCTTTGGGGGGCCTGGCTGGAGGATCAAGGCGGGGCCCAACAAGGGCGGCATTATCCGGAGCTACGGGCAGCGGGCCCCGAGCTTCAAGCTCGAGGGGGTGGCGTGAGCTCTGCGGCCGTCTCGCGCTCCCGCCAGGGCCTCCTCTTGACATCGCTCGGACGTGCGCACTTTTTCCACGGTGAGGGCCATCGAGGAGAATCTTGGATCAATTGTCACCGAGAGCGAGAGAGCCCTTAACCCTAATAACGCGATGCAGACGTGGCCTCACTTAGATCCTCGCCTTCGCATCATGGATAAAAGCATCTGGGTGGTTCGGTCTGACGCATCTGCAGAACAGACCCCCTGTATCCCTAATGCGCTTGGCCCTCCTACCTAAGGTCCCCTCCCAAAGGGTTCGGGGGGTACTTGTATTGCTTCTCGAGTTTCGAAAATTCCAGCGCACGAGACCGAACAAGGCACGGGCCATGGACGTCCGAGCGATGGCCAGCCCTCTGCGTCCTCGTGCCTCCCCCCCCCTTCGCCCTGGAGGGCCGGGGGGTTGAGCAGATTCGGCGACCTCCGGCGCGCGCGAGAGCGAGCCGCGCGGCGCTGCACGGTGCTGGGCGCCACCCGGTCAGGTCGCCCTTCGTTCGGCGGCGAGCGAGGGCGGGGTACACATTCTGTTCATGTTTCATTATTAGAAATTCTTTCATTTTCTGGGGGGCCAAGATCCTTTCATGTCTAATTGTTCTATCCTGGGCCTCTTCCTGGCCACTAGGGGGCCCGGAGCGCTTAGAAACGAGCACGGTTAGAAATGAGCATGATTGGAAATTAACGACGTGTAAGTGAGCAGTGGCGGGCCTGCTCAGGAGGTTCGGAAGCCCCCCGGCCTTCTAAGGAGTCTTCGCGAAGCCTTCCCCGAATAGACACGGACAGAAAACTCTTTCCAGAGGGCGCGAGAGGGCTTCTGATCAGTCCCGCCGCCTTCTGAGGAGGCCTTCTCCTTCTCGTTTCTCCCCCTCGCTCGCCGCCGATTCTCAGGAGGAAGAAAACACAGACACCATCAATCGTCGATTCCCAGGAAAAGATGCGAAAAGATGGGAAGTGGGGGGGAACACAGAAACCCAGAAAACATGTGAAGATATGGGTGATCCTGGGATTTGTGTGTATTTATTTCTGTGTTTGTGGGCCCCTTCAGGTTCCTTCCCTCCGCCCACGCTGTCGATGGACCGACCTGCGGTCGGGAGCTTTGGGACAGCGTGTCGCTCCGCCGGCGCTGGCCCACCGCGCTTCGGGGCGGCACGCCGTCCACTTCCAGGTCCCCGAGCGTCATCTCCCCGAGCCTTCCCGAGCTTGCCTGTACCGCTGCGCCCGTCTTGGAGCGCAGCACGCACCGTGCTCAAAACGTCCGTGTCAATTCGTTGCGTGTTGGCTCAACGTATTGGCCCAACGTTTTGGCGAACATGTCGCGTACAACCTACGTTTTCAGGACACGTGTTGAGCCCCGGATCAGCACGCTGCGTGCTGCGTGTTGCGTATCGGGGCAGCTATCGTGCGAGGAAACGCAAACATGGATTAAGGCAACGTGGATTAGTGACTGGCCCAGTTTCCCTACGGAGTCGACCCGCTCCGTCGCCAGATGAGCCAGCACTATCTTCATTTTTCGGGGGGTACCTTCCCCGATACATGGACCTGGCACCCGCGCGCCAGATCCACGGATCCTTAATCCGTGTTACTGCGCATGCGACGTCATGCGCAGCACCCCGTTTTCCTTTCTGTCGCTCGACCCTCCTCCGCCCCCAGTTTTCACCCCGCCCGGCCCCCGCGCCGGAACTTTTTTGTTTCGCGTGCCGCGCGCGTGCGCGCTCGGCCCTCGTCGGCTGCACCTCTGCTGGAGTAATCCCTGGTGTGCGGCTTTCGCGGGGCGCAGTGTGTGTGGGTGGGTGGGCTAAGTCCATGTGGAGTAAGTCCATACGGAGTGCCCGGTCTCCGTCTGGACTTCGCCCCTCCTGATAGGAGGCGAAGTCCATAGGGAGTGCGTCCACCCGGAGTGCTCGGTCTCCGTCTGGGCTTACTCCGTCCGGACTGAGCCTCTCCCTGGGGGTGTGGCGGGGAGCGGACCCAAGCGCGGATGCCGCCACTGTCGCATCGCACTTCGCGCAACGATCGGCGCGCCTCCCCCCCTGGGCCGCCAGGTCCCCCCCTGCCGTTGCCCGTGGGGCTGCGGGTCATATCTCGGGTCTACTGCGGCCGTTCGGGACAACCGGGCGAGGCGCAGATGCTGGACGGCATCCTTGGGCTTATGATGTTCCAACCTACTGTAGCATTGATCACCAGCAAAAGTTTCGAGCACCACGAAAGTACCGAAACTGGATGGACTTCTTGTGTCTGGCCCTGGGAGGCGATATTCGTTTCGACACTGTTTCGATACTTGTCTGGGCGCTCGAAATTATTTTTGGGATGTGGTCCTGAAGAACTAGGAGCAACATTACCCTGGGCCAGGAGACCGCCGAGAACCAGCTCGGCCGCGCGCAGCAGGGGGCTATGGGGGAGGGGGGGGGAGGCATCTTAGAGGCACCTGCTTCTTAAAAGGCGCGGGCCTTCTCTATAGATGCAGCTCTGGCGTCTTCTAAGCAGCAGCATCCTTCTAAGAAGCCTTTCCCCTTCCCCCTGCCCCCTTGTGCGCGCCGCCAACCGACGAAGACGCCAAGCCTCGATAGAGCCGTCGCACCTGAGGGCCACTCCTGCCCAGGCACGCCCTCGGGGGCTGCTAAAACGTGCCCCTGGCCCAGGGCACCTTTGGGCCAGGGGCACCTTCTGGCAGCACCCGACACCGACCGCCGAGCCGCAGCCGCAGCGATTTTCCTCCGCCGGGCCACCCCGCGGCGCGCTCTCGGGGGTTGCTAAAAGGTGCCCCTGGCCCAGGGTACCTTTGGGCCAGGGTCACCTCTGGCAGCACCCCACACTCCTGCGCGCCGCCGACCGGCGAGCCGCCGCCGCGGCGAATTTTTCTTCCGCCCGGACCAGCCCCGCGGCGCGCCGGCCTCCGCCGCCCTTTCGGGGCGACGTGGGGCGCCCGAGAGGCGGGGCTCCTCCGCTGCGGCAGGCGCGGGGGGAGGCGCGCCATCGTCGGCGTCGGCGTCGGCGTCGGCGTCGGCGTCGGCGTCGTCGGCGTCGTCGTCGTCGTCGTCGTCGTCGGCGTCGTCGTCGTCGGCGTCGGCGTCATCGTCGGCGTCGTCGTCGTCGTCGTGCGCGTCCGCGGGCGTCCGTCCGTCAGGCCTTTGGGGCACCCGCAGCCCGATCCAGCTCCAGATCTGCAAGCTGCAGCACGGATGGGGCGTTCGATCCGGAATGTGCTCAGGAGTCTTCAGACCCTGGAGGAACCCTTAGGTGAGGGGGGCGGCGGTGATACGGTATAAGGAAATAATCAGTGGACACTCTCCCGCTCCCCCAAACTCAAGGTTGGCACGCGCGGGGAAGACTGCGGTCGACGTGGGTCGAAGTGCAGCTCACTCAACCCACCGCCAACATTACTCATATAGGGGGCGATGGGCATCGACGGGTGAATACGGCAGGAGTGTTCGCGAATGTTCCCCGAGGCCTGCATCCACGGCCAAAGCCTCAATTTGAGTTCCACCCGTTGCCAGACCCTGGCTTCGCTTCCCAATGATGCTGTATTCAATGCCCTCGCTGTACTGTCACGTCATGTGGCGACGCTGGCCCGCTCATATTCCACGCTATCCCCAACCTTGCTGCCAGCGTGCACCGAAGAAGCCTGTCAGGGGGGATGCCGGCCTCATTTCGCTTCCTCCGCTTCGATTCGATTCGACTCCGATGGCCTCCCATTCCGACTCGATTCCACTTGGGATTCCGGTTGGGATTCCGATTTCTCCATGGAGGCACACTGGCCTGCCGATTTCCGCCGGTTCCACGTTTCCCGACTCGGCCGCCGATTCCTGCCGATCCGATTCGTTTCGATCGACGATCCGACTTAGCGATTCGACTCTGGGCTCTCCTTGGGATGGGGTGGACAGAAGGGGCCCTGGCGGGGTGAATCGTCTCACAGCGATGGCGTGCGTTTCGGAGATCGATGTTGCACGCTATCTTTCCAAGGCCAATCGCTTCCGCGACGTATTTCTTCAGTCAAGGTATTATTTCGGCTTACAGGGATCGCGTGTCTGCGGCGTATTGCTTGGTTCTCGGGAGGAGGTGACCCAAAGATACAGTCGGCGGCTACACACTCGCCTGCAGACACGGCGCGATCGCTTGCTTATCCCCGGCGGATTGGACGCTGGCACTTGCACCTTTCTTCGGTGGCAAATCATGGGAGCCTGGTCTACCCTCTGAATTCCGTCTTCAGCGTTGACTAGCGTCGATTAGCGTCTGGAGTCGATGAGATAGCGCCGATTTAGCGTCGGCTAGCTTCGATTAGCATCGAATGTGAGTCGATTAGCGTCGATTTAGCGTCGATTAGCGTCGATTCGCAGAACCGACAAGATTGTATGCCTGAGTTGCCACCGAACCTTTCACCTCATGCCCTTACGACGTAAGGCGACTGTACACCTGCACCGATCCTGGCGGGGCCACCTCCTGGGCCACAGGCTCGGCGCGTGTGCTCTCCCAGGCGCACGTGTGCACCGGCCGCGGGCCCGGGATGGGCCTGGCCATGCCTGGTGTAGGCGCGGGTCTAGGCCTCCTAGATGGGGTCCGAGCGGATGGTGTCGGAGGATCGCGGCGCATCGCAGATGCATCGCCGATGCGGCTCGATGTGGAGCCCCATTTTCTCCATGCGGCGTCGCCGATGCATCGCTCACGTCGCCGATGCATCGCCGGTGCATCGCCGAGGCATCGCCGATGCATCGCCGATGCATCGTCGAAGTATCGGCGATGCGGCGCGATCCTCCGACCGCATCTGCTCCGACCCCATCTAGGAGGCCTCTAGTAGGTATAGCTTGCCACCTCCTGCCTGGCCAGATTCAGAAGCCTTGGATCCGACTGCGCCGTCAGTTTTTTTTTATGAGGCCATCTCCTTCTCCTTCGCCGGCCATCCACCGGGTGGGCCGCCCCCGCCTCACTGCCGCCGGGGCTCCGCTATACCTTCCACCGCAGAGGAGGAGTCGATGTCTTGTCCGAGTTGTGGGCGAGGTCTGGAGCGCACGCGGTCCTCGGATCCGCGCCCTCCCGCCGAGCGCACGCTTCGCCGCCGGGCAGCTCGGCCCCGATGTTGTGGCGTCGCCAGGGGGCCCCTGCTGGTCTCTGCCCCCCTGGAGGCCCCTCGGTGGTCCAGAGTCCTCGGGAGGTCTCCAGAGGCTCCGGGGGGCTTCTCCTCGACCCTCCTCGCCCTGCCCTGCTGGGGAGAGGAGGGGTTCAGCCGCACGGACCTGCCGCCCAGCGAGGGCCGGGCAGCCAGTCACGAGACAGCCTGCCCGCCGATGGATGGACTTGCTTTCTCCTCGCCCTCCTCCTCGATCCGCCTCGATCCTCCGCGCCGATTTCCTTCGTTGGCCTCCCATTCTTTGCCCCCCCCGGACATCGGACGGCCCAGATTCTAGGCCTCCTAGATGGGGTCGGAGCAGATGGGTCGGAGGATCGCGCCGCATCGCCGATGCATCGGCGGTGCGGCTCGATGTGGAGCCCGATTTGCTTCACGCCGACGTCGCCGATGCATCGCCGACGTCGGCGAAGCATCGCCGGGACGTCGCCGATGCATCGCCGATGCATCGCCGATGCATCGCCGATGCATCGGCGATGCGGCGCGATCCTCCGACCCCGTCTACCCCGACCCCATCTAGGAGGCCTCTGCAGGTCCACTCGTGACGGCCCCTGGGCCCGATGCCCTGCCCCAGAGGCGAGAGATCGCCGGGGGTCTGGGTGGGCCTCCGGGTCGCGCGTGGTGCCGCGGCCCTGCACGCCGGAGCGCGTGCTCACTGCGTCCGGACGCCCTCGGCGCTGGCGCCCTGTCGGCTCTGGAGTCACGATGCGGATCGGTGCACCATCGCTGCTCTGCCACTGCTCCTGCTCCTGCTCCTGCTCCTGCTCCTGTTCCTCCTCCTCCTCCTCCCTCCTCCTCCTCCTCCTCCTCCTCCTCCTCCTCCTCCTCCTCCTCTCCTTCTCCTCTCTCCTCCTCTCCTCCTCCTCCTCCTCCTCCTCCTCCTCCTCGATTCTTCTCGATGCGCTTCCTCCTCCTCCTCCTCCCCCTCCTCCTCCTCCTCCTCCTCCTCCTCCTCCTCCTCATCATCATCATCATCATCATCATCATCGATTGTTCTACTTTCCCCTCCTCGATCCGCCCCCCCGCGCGCCGAGGCGTGGGCGCCTCCTCCTTCCTGCGCTGCTACCGCGACGGCGGGCCCGGGCCGGAGCCGGGCCCGGAGATCGAGAGCCTGGTGGCCATGGTGGAGCTCGACGGGCCGCCCGGGGCTCTCTCGCTTTCCTCGGCGCCGAGCCCTGACAGACGCCCCGACCCTACTCGTCGAGCTCTTTCGTTCCTCCTCCTCCTCCTCCTCCTCCTCCTCCTCCTCCTCCTCCTCCTCCTCCTCCTCCTCCTCCTCCTCCTATGGCGGCGTAACCTACGTTAGACCCCCGTCTTTGCACCCGGGGCACACAAAATGGGTGGCTCGGTCTGGTACGTCTTCGACAGAGCAGATCCCAAGCGTCTTGGGCCTCCTGACTTAGGTCCCCTCCCGCGGGGCAGCAGTCGGCGGCGAGCCCAGGGGGCAAGTGAGGAGAAGGGGCAATCAGAAGGCTCGGATCATCGAGAACGGAAGAACACCCAACCCTCATATCCCTTACCTCCAATGTCTCTTGCCCTCCTAATTTAGGCTCCCTCCCAAAGGGATAGGGTTTTTTGTATTGCTTATCAGCGGAAGTCCCCCTGCCTTCTGAGAAGTTGTCGAAGTCTTCTCCGAAGACGCACTAAACCTTTCGGAATGCCAGACGCCTTCCGTGGAGTCCTGCCGCTTTCGTAGAAGGCCTTCTCTTTCTTATTTCCATCCCTGGCTTGCCGCCGATTTCCGGCGGCGCACCTGTCGAAAAAGAACACACGGCATAAACATCAACTTTCGGAGCCGCGCGGATTCCTTGGATCGGCGCTCGGACTCCCCTGGCGGCGCCTCTGGCGCCGTAATCCGCGGCGACCTCCGGCTGTTTGCTAAACGGTTTATATGTCTGCCGTTCTTTGTTTCTGCAACGTGGGTTGCGTGCTCGCAGGGGCGGGTGGCTCGCTCGGGCACCGCAGGGCGGCATTCGCTTCGAGGAGGGAGGAGGAGTAAGGAGGAGGTGGGAGGAGGAGGAGGAGGAGGAGGAGGAGGAGGAGGAGGAGGAGGAGCAGGAGCAGGAGCAGGAGCAGGAGGTGGAAGAGAGGAGTGGTGGACATCATGGCCAGGACCTTCAATTCTGCCCGGATCTCATGACTCCCCCCCTTTGCTCGATGCGTCCTGTACCCCCTGCCCCTGGCCGTTGATGCTTGCGACCCGCCCGTCTTGGGCGCCACCTCCTCGGACGCCCAAGAGGGCGTGGTGAAGGGACGCACGGAGGCCGGTCTCGGGCCGGGCGAAAGGGGGGGATTGGGAAAGGGGGGGTTGCGAAATCTGCTGCATGCAGCTGGTTTCGGCCCCACCGAGGGGCCCATTCCTCGATACATGGGCGCCTCCTGGCGCCGGGAGGCGCCAGGAAAATCAGCTGCGAGAGCTGACTCTCAAACCCCCCCTTTGCTATCCCCTCCTTTCGCCCGACCCGACAGTCTCTGCTCCGGCGGCGCGCACCCGGGATCTCCGACGACGTGATGCTCGTCGATCCGTTCTGTCCTGAGATCCTGGCGTCTCGATTTTTTCGATCGGGCCCCACGGGCCGTCACAGACCGGCCCGGGTACTCCAGATTTCGCAATCAAGGGAGGGGGGTCTCATTTCGGGGGGGGTCTCTTCCAGGCTATCTTGGAGGGCCTGGGGGGGTCTGGGGACGATGTTTTGGAGGGTTCTCCCACGGGGGGGGTCTGAAATGGCTTGTCTTGGAGGGTCCAGACCCCCTCCCTTTTATTACGAAGTCTGAAGTATTTTTGTTCGCGAGGTTGTCCTTGCTCGCTGCGTCTGCTCTCGCGGCATTGGAAGGACAGCGCCTTCGGCCTCTGCATGGGCCCGTGCTCGGGCCCCCGGGGCATCAGCAAATGAATCCGGGGCGACATTTCCCAGAGATCCGATGTTGTGATTTGTTCAATGCGCGGTCCCTGGAAGTCTCGACCCATTCCCCAGCACCTTTTTTTTATCCTGAGTCGTTGTTGGACGGTCCCGAGGCCCGGCGAAGGCCCCCAGAGTCAGATTTTTTTGTTTTTAAATGTTTTGTTCTGTTTATATACACATAATCAAAAACAAAAAACAAAAAGAAACAAACCACAAAAACGTGTTGAGTCCCCACGAGCCCGGCACGGTATGTGCGGTGCCTGGGGAGGCGGACCGTCTTTCCATCCCACCATCCAAGGGGGAGATGCGCGGCCCCTGGAGGCGGCAGGGGGTGTCGGCACGAGTGGGCATCATCGCCGGCTCGAAGACCAAAAGGGGCATCGAGGCTGCATCATGGACAGTTCTTGGCCGATCCACTTTGGCGACGAAAGACAACGGGGTCGTCTTCACCGACGTTGGCGCATAAGCTGCCCGCGTAAGCTCGCGCATAAGCGCCCTCGTTCCCAATGTAACGTGCCGCGCTGGCGGCCCGCCTAAGCCGCCACGTAAGGTCGCTACGTCATCTCGCGTAAGACCCGTTTTGGAGCGTCGCTCACTTACGGATCCAGCACCCACTGTTTTTTTTGGGTCACCTCAATGCATGGTTTTTTGGGTCACCTAGATCGATCCACGTACGGATCCGGCGCCCATTACTTCTTCCATTTACTTCACTCCACGCGTGGCATGCTCCTTCCCGTGCGCGTGGCGGGTGCGTCCAAGATGGGCCACGATTGGGGGGGAGGGGTGGATATCATGGCAGGGACGGATCCCCCTGCAGAGGCGCCGATCCAAGGTATCCGCGCGGACCTCCGACAGTTTATATGTATTTCCCTTTTTGGTTCCTCTAACCTGGGAGGGAGGAGGGGTGGATGTCATGGCCGGGGGCCTTCCAGTCTCCCTGGATTTCCTGCCCCCCCTTCTTTCGACACCTCCCGTGCCCCCCACCCCCTCCCCACCCCCGCGTCCGCGCACCCGCCCCCGGGCCACGATATGTCTGCGAGCCCCCTCTTGGGGTCGCCACCCTTCTACTGGGCGCCCCCGAGCGCGCCTTGCAGGAGCTCACGGCGGCGGGTCTTCTCTCTGACGGGGCTCAGGGTCTCCGACGATGTCAGCGACGTACCCAAAAAACGGGATCGTCAGACAACACCGTTTTTTTTCTGTCAGACGAACCCGTTTTCATGATTTGTTGCTTGTTTCTTTGGCACGTCGCTTCGCCAATGACGGCGAAGGCGACCGTCGTCTTCGCCGTCATTGGCGCGTGCGCTGCCTACGTAAGATCGCGCGTGAGCGGCCTTGCTTCACGCATAGCTTGCTGCGCTGGCGGCCCGCATACGCCACCGCGTAAGGTCGCTGTGTCACTTTCGTGCAAGACCCGTTTCTGATCATCGCTCAGGTGGCTCGTCAATCCTCCCTGCGGAAGCAAGACGAGTTCGGCCTCCAGGGTCCGCCAATGATCGGGCAATCGGGGTCCTCGAGAAGGGGCATGTGGCGAAACGTTGCCCCCCCCACGGAAGGGGTCAGGTCCAGTCAGACTGGCGGATGACAAAGAGACCCGGACACACCTCGCGTAGTTCTAGGCCTCCCCGATGGGGTCGGAGTATGTGGGGTCGGAGGATCGCGCCTCATCGCCGATGCATCGGCGATGCGGCTCGATGTGGAGCCCGGTTTTCTCCGCGCTGGCTTCGCCGATGCATTGCCGACGTCGCCAGTCCATCGTCAATGTATCGCCGATGCATCGGCGCTGCATGGGCGATGCGGCTCGACCTTCCGACGCCGTCTTCTCCGACCGCATCCAGGCGGCTTCTAGTGGTGAAGGAAGTCATGGCGGCCGGCCTTTTGGGGGAGGTTGTTTCTGCCTCCGATCGGGGGAAAACAGACCTACCTCGCTTTTGACCACCCTCGCTTCCAAGAGATACCAAACGATGCCAAATTGCGGCCTGTACTGGTCAGGCCGCTTGACGAGGAGGCGCGTGGTATGGCTTGGTTTTGCCTGGAAGCGAAAGCGGGGGAGGTAATTCACGCTCTGCCTCTGAGGGGGGTCCACGGCTGGGCCACATGCCGGCCTTCAACAACAGGGCCTGGAAGGAAGAGCGGGTCCGCGGAAGGGCGTCGAGACCACCGGGGTCCCGCGCAGTGAAAATATCAGGAGGGAAAGAAACGCACAGACACAATTAATCGTCCATTCCCCAGAAAATATGGGAAAATATGGGAAGTGGGGGGGAAGACAAAAACCCAGAAAATATAGGAAAATATCGGGAATCGTTTTATTTGTGTGTATTTATTTGTGTGTCCCAGGGCCCCTTCAAAATAGGCATGGCATCGGGGTTCTGGGCAAGGGGATGGGGCGAGAGGTAGGCAGAGGCTTTCGAAGAAGCCCGCCTGCCTTTTCGGGACGCCCCTCCCCTTTCCCCACCGCCTTGTGAGCGCCGCCGCGCTTTTGCCCAGCTGGCCGTTGCCCAGAAGGGGCATCGCGGATTTAGGAATATCGAGGTTTTAGGTTTATGGACGCGTTTGGCTTCTTTTCGGTCTCAGTGAACCTCCACGGGCCCTTTGAGACCTCGGGGGGGGCTCAGGAACGGCTTCTAGAGACATCCGCCAGCCCATTCGGACACTATTCCCAAGCGAGATGCCCTGATCAGGGATGTGTAGCACCATGCAGTGGAATGGAGAGGTGAGGCAGCCGGCCACCCGAAGCTCGGGATCAGCCTGAGCAGGCAGGCACGAATCACATCACGTGCCGTCGCGGCCCTCTCGAGGGAGAGAGAAGATGTGGAGGGGAGTCCGCGCTGGGTCCGCCAGGAGTCGCTCGGTGCGAGCGTGTACTCGTCCTCCCCCCTCCTGCCGCCCGCCCTCCCTCCCCCCCCCCGGTGCAACGATAGGGGCGGGGGGTGGGGACAGGCAAAAGGGGGGTACGCATCGACCCCCAAGCCGCCCAGGAAGGTGCGGTTGCGCTATCGGGGGCCTGCCGCCGATCTATCGGCGACGTCGCGGAAGGGACAGAGAACGCGGTGCCGCCTCCCCCCCAAAGACGCGGACCCAGCGGAGCTCAGGGCAGTTCGGGCTGGGTCACACAGCTCGCCCTCGGCCTGCTAGCACCCTCGCCTCCTCTCGTTCGCGCGCAGAGGGGGGCCATGGGGAGGGGAGATCACGTCTTATTGTAGTGGCCTCCGGCCAGTGCCGCCGATCCGGGGCGCTCCGGGTGCCTGTGGAAATGAACGACGACGAGGAAGACGAAAACGACGACGAAAACGAATACGTCGACGACGACGACGACGACGACGACGAGAGCGACGACGACAACGACCACGACGACGACGACGTATTAGGAGGCTGCTTCTCAGAAGGCGCGGGCCTTGTCTATGGATGCGAGGCCCGCGCCTTCTGAGGATCAGCCTCCTTTTATAAGAAGCCTGCCCCGTTGCGCGCGCCGCCACTCTTCGGTCTACCCTGGACCACTCTCGATGGCCAGCCCCGCTCGAAGAGCTTCGACATGGGCGGACAACGGGCTTGCGTCCTCACCGCGCATCCTAAAGTACCACTTTTGACAATGCTCCCCGGCTGCGTGATGCCGCTTCGGCAGTGCCGGCTGGCTGGACGGTGAGTCTGCGCTGGGCCCTCCGGGAGGCGCTCGGTGTGAGAGTGCGGTCGTCTCCCTCGTCCTCTCTTCCCTGCCATGCCCTCCCTCCCTCCCTCCTTCCCTGGCCTGGGAGACTGGCGATCCTCGCAGGGTGCATGCGCGCGCGGCGCACACCAGTTGGCTTGCGGCCGTGGGTGGCCATCCTCGGAGCCACGATGCTTCGGGCTCGCCCCTCTGCTGGTCTCACCGGCTGCGCGCTCCTCGCGTGAAGAGTTGCCGGGGCGGGGTGGCGCCTTTCTGGCTTCCTTCTGCCGCATCGGTTTGCGAGTCATTAGCCCAACGTGCTGGTTCACGTGCCTTACCACTGTATGCCCTGCTCTCTCCCTTGTCTTTCCCCTCCCACCCCTCCAGCGACGCATGAGCTTGGGCTATAATTCCATCATGCGCTGCACTGCGTAATCGTAGCGCTGTGCTGTTGGTTGGCCCTCGTGTACACTACCCCCCCCGAATGGCGCGCTTCGTTTTTATCGACCTCACATGACCCCACGCGCGCACCTCATACGTGCTGGTGCGAACGACGCCTTTCAGTTCGCTCTGCCCTGCCCTTCTTCCCTGCCCTTTCCCGTTTCTCCTCCCGTGTTTTTGACGATAGTCTGGTTGACCCCAAAGGGGCTCCAGTCACAAGGGGGTGGTGCAACATATCTAGTGCAATAGATCTGTCTGTTGCAATAGATTTGGGGCGTGCAATACATTCCAGGGTGCAAATGTATTGCTGGACATCAGTTGCAATACAATGCAATACAATTATCTGGCGCAGTACATTTGCGATACAGTTGCCCCACATCTATTGCACCGGCCCCTTTCAGCTGGACCCCCTTTGGGTCACCCAAAGATCGCTCGACCTATCGTGCAGCTGCCGTCCCATCCAGCGCTGTGCTGCGACGGTGGTCTTGGGATGCTGTAGCGGACTGGGTGGCACGGCGCTGCACGGTGCAGTATCGGCCCTCGCCATTCTCGACTGGAGTGTGCGGCTCTCTTCGTCGCGATCTGCTGTTCCCTCCTGGCTCGTCGTGCGAGCGGTGCGCGCGGAGGCCAACGGGGACAGTATCACAACATAGATGATTGCAAGTGCCTCGATGCTGCCCGGCCTAGCTTTGGCTTCGCTTGCGGAGTCTGGCCAGATGGGAGGATGAAATTCCAACTGCGCATTCCTGCCCCCGCTCCCCGTCACTCGTTCCTCTTCCGCCTTCTTCCCCCTCCCCCTCCTCCCCCCTCATCTCCTCTCCACTCTCCCATGCCTTCCCATCGACCTCCTCCCTCCTCCAGCCCCTCGTCGTTCCCTTCGTCCTCCGTCTTCCTCTTCCTCCTCCTCGTCCTGCTGCTCCTTCTCCTCCTCCCCTCCTCCCTTCCTCCACCTCCTCACTCCTACTCCTGTTGCTCTCCCTGCCGATGTTCCCTCCCTTCCGCGAGCTAGAAATCAAGCAGGCTGCACCGAGGGATCCCCTCCTAAACATGGAATGACATCCCCAGGAGCCCGATCGCGTGAGTGGGGTCTGAGTCCGCACCCAGTTGTCCCGCCAGGAGGGGTTCCGTGAAATCCCCTCCCTTTACTATTCCTTAGGGGAACGAGAAGTGACATAAACACAACAACTCGGAGGTCCGCGCGGATTTCTCGGATCGGCGCTGGGGCCTCCTGGCGGCGCCTGCGGCCCCGCCCCTGGCGCGCTCCGCGCGCCAGGGAGTGGGGCCCAGCGCGGATCCAAGAAATCCGCGCGGACCTCCGCGTTTCGGTGCCGATGCCACTTTTCGTTCCCCTGCCCCCACGCCCGCCCCAGGCAGCCCTACGGGGTGCGCCTCACCGACAACGTGGCCAAGACCAGCTTCGACCGCCAGCGCAGCGCCGCGCTGGGCTCGTCGCACGTGGGCTCGCCGCTCCCGGCCCCGTCGGCCTCCTCCCCTCCTGCGCCCCCGTCCTGCCTCCTGCTTCCTCCTGATTCCTCCTGCTTCCTCCTGCTTCCTCCTGCGCCTTCGTCCGGCCTCCTTCTTCCTCCTGCTTCCTCCTGCTTCCTCCTGACTCCTTCTTCCTCCTGCTTCCTCCTGCCTCCTGCCTCTCCTCGAAGAAGAAAAAAACACGCTATAAATATAAGCTGTTGGCGCTCTGCGCGGATTTCTTGGATCTGCGCTGGACCCCCTTGGCGGCGCCTCCGGCGCCGCCCCTGGAGCGCGGAGCGCGCCAGGGCGGGGGGTCCGGCGCAAAACCAAGAAATCCGCGCGGAGCGCCAAACATTTATGTTTATGGCATGTGTCCTTCTGCTACGCCTGCCTCCTGCCTCTTCCTGAGCCTCCGGACACCTCCGAAGGCAGCCGACACGTTTCGATCATCGCAGAAGAGCACCGAAGATGTCCGACGGCACTTCTTGGAAGCGCAAGAAGTTGTCATCCGCCTCCTTGCTCCTCCTTGTCATCCTGCATTTTTGCTGCCCTCTTCCTACACGTTCCTCCTCCTGCCGCCTCCGCCTCCTCCTCCTGGGCCCCCTCTCCTCCTCAGGTCGTACCCCTAGACCTGCCCCGAGGGGCGTTCTGACCAGGATTTCGAAGCGCATCCAGCCGTGGTAAGGAGGGTTTCCAGGAGGAGGAGGAGGAGGAGGAGGAGAAGGAGGAGGAGGAGGAGGAGGAGGAGGAGGGAGGAGGAGGAATGGGCGGAGGAGGAGGAGGAGGAGGAGGATGAGGAGCCTGCCTCTTACCTCCTCCTTCTTCTGCTCCAGCAGCTCCTCCGCCTGTCCTGATCCTGCTGCCGCTCCTCCGCCTCGTGCTCCGTCCGGAGTGCTGTCGACTTCTCTCCTGCGCTGGTCTTCTGCTTGAGGGGGGGAGGGAGTTCTCAGACGAAGGAGGGGGCCAGGCGATCGCAAATATGAATCAAGGGGGCGTGGATTAGCGACGGGTCCCGTTTCCATGGGAAATCGCGGATTTCCGCCGCCGAACGAGGAGGCACCGGCCGCATTTTGGGGAGTGCACCTCCCCCGATACATGGATTTGGCGACCACGCGCCAAATACATAGATCGTTAATCCATGTTTGCGCGCCCCCGATGGGGAGGGGGGGGGGATATCCCAGGCGCTCCAGGATTTTGGGATGTTTCAGGGGGCCCTGGTAGAGTGTAGGAGATTCTGGAGCACGCCGCACGAAGGGTACCATCGCGACAGTGTTCTGCACTGCAGTGTCGTCCATCAGTAAGCATGTTGACGGGTTTCCGCAGTGCGAGGCCAGGTACAATTCGAATTTGGACGAGCCGTCTCCTTCTCCCCCCCTTCTCCTTGTCTCTCCGGCCTTCTGCCTGGATTGGCAGTTGGGGCAGGCCTGTCGCGCAGGTGTTTTGCGGCCTCTGCTTCTCACCGCCGTGCACTCCTCAAGTCACATCTTTCCTCTCTTGGCGTGTGCAAGCGCCCGATGCATTATTCCACCTCCTGCTCTGCTCTTCTGTGCTTCCCCCCGCTTTTAATTGTTCTCATTGCCAGCCCATCGCATCGCGCGTTCGCTCACAAGGTGTAGTCATCTGTCTATGCTTGAGGCGTTGCTCAAGTTATTACGTGATCGACTCGTGTGGGACAGTTGTGCGGGTACCACCTGCAACATTGGTCGTGGAGGCCAGGCTACGCATGCACGAGTCTGATAATGCGTCAGTTTGTTGGCGTCATCCCTCTGTCGCCTGCTCTCTCTCTCTCTCTCTTTCTGTCTGCCTGCCTCTCTCTCTCTCTCTTTCACTCTCTCCTCCTCCTCCTCCTCCTCCTCCTCCTCCTCCTCCTCCTCCTCCTCCTCCTCCTCCTCCTCGTCGCTGCCCTCTTCACCAGCGGGCGCGCCGCGCCGCCTCCTCCGCCCGTCGAGGCGTCAAGGCATCGGGGGATCCTGGACTTCGTGCGCTCGCCTCCTCCTCGTCTCCGCTCCCGCTCCCCCTCCGCCCCGACCCCCTCCTTCGGCTCCTCTCGCCTGCGCCTCCTGGCACATCATTCCTCCGCCCTCCTGAGCATGCCCCCCCCCTCCCTCCCTTTTTTTCGATCCGCCTCACCCCTCCTCCCTCCTCCTCCTCCTCCCTCTTTCCTCCTCGCCCCGTCTCGCCTCCCGTTCCTCCTCGTCTCTTCCGCCATCTCGTCATCGTCCTCTCGATCTCTTCGACGTCCACCTCCTTTCCTCGCTCTGCCCTCCCTTCCTCCGCCGTTTCCCGCGTGCGCCCCCCCCCTTGCCTGCCGCGCTGCAGCATTTCTGCAGCTGCCGCTCCGTCACGTCCTCCTGCTGCACCTCTGCCCCCCCTCGCCCCCCCCGGCCTCAATGTTCTAGTCGTCCGCGGTCTCGTCCTCTTCCTCGTCTTCACCTCGTCCTCATCCTCGTCCTCGACCTCCTCATCCTTGTCTTCTTGCTCATCCTCTTCGGCGTCGTCGTGGTTCTTTGCGTCATCTTCGCCCCGCCCTCCTCCTCTCTCAAAATCACCCTCCCACTCCCCCCCGACCTCCCAGAGTGCGCCGAGCAGGATGGGGAAGCTAATCCAGCACAGGTGACGAGAGCCCCCGCGCCCTCCTGCTGCCCAGGCATCCCATGAATTCCCCGTGTTACTTCTTTCTCTTCCTTCCTCATTCCTCCTCCTTCCTCCTTCTTCTCCTCTTTCACTGCCCCCTTCTCCTTCCTCCTCCTCCTTCTTCGCCTCCTCCTCCCTTTCCTCCTCCTCCTCCTCCTCTTCTCCTCCACTCCCTCCTCCTCCTCCTTCTCCTCCTCATCCTCCTCCTCCTCCCCCCCTCCCTCCTCCTCCTCCTCCCTCCTCCTCCTCCTCCTCTCCTCCTCCTCCTCCTCCTCCTCCTCCTCCTCCTCCTCCTCCTCCAGAACGACGTGGCGACTAACACTTGGGAGTGCAAGTTCCCAGTTGCTGTCAGGGTCCATCGCACCGATCCCGTCTCTCCAGCTGGCAGCACTGATAGCCATCTTCCTCGACGGAGCGCGCCCCCGTCCTCCTGGCCCCCTCGCCGAGGTGGTACTGCTCTGCTTCGCCGTGGACCGGCCCGAGACCCTGCAGAACCTGGCGGAGCGCTGGCTGCAGTGCCTGGCGATCGCAGGCGCCGGCCCGCCGCCCTCCCCGCCAGCGATCCGACGCCGCGCCGTCGATTCGGACCGCTCCGCCGGCGCTGGCATCGCTGGGACGTGTGCATCTTGTTCTCGGCCAGGGCCATCGAGGAGCATCTTGGACCATCGCGCGAAAGATGCACGCGCAAAAGCGACAGATGCACGGGGAGTGGACGTCCGAGGGACAGGGCTCCTTTCGATTCCTCCGCTTCGATTCGATTCGACTTCGATTGCTTCCGATTCCGATTCGATTCGAGTTGGGATTCCGATCAGGGTGCCGATTTTTTTATTAGAGGTGCACTAGCCTGCCAAATCTATTCCGATTCGACTTCGCCCGACCCGGCTGCCCACTTCCGCCGACCCGATCCATGTCGATCGCCGATCCGACTTGTCGATTCGATTCTGGGCTCTCCTGGAGCGACGGCGAGGGACGTCCGAGCGATGGCGAGGGACGGCCTCACGGGAGGAGGAGGAGGAGCAGGAGGAGGAGGAGGACGACGAAGAAGAGGAGGAGGAGGAGGAGGAGGAGGAAGAAGAGGAGGAGGAGGAGGAGGAGGGGGGACGGCTTGCCCGGAGCGACGGCGAGGGACGGCCTTGTGGGGGGGAACGCCTCGCCCCCCAACACCCCCGATCGCCCAGGCACGCGCGGGGCTTTGCCATCGACAGCCCATCGCCGATCTATCGTTAGGTCGGGCCTGCCCCTCTACAGGAGGAGTATTATGAATCGTAAATAGTCTGGTGACGGTGTTTCGATGATGTCTTGACTATTCTGGGGTATGTTTTGGCTAGTTTTTGTTTTTTCGTACAAAATCCTTTTGTAGGAGGACATGCCCGACCTCCTACAGGCGCCTTTTGAACGAAACATATGAACGAGACAAGACATACTCTAACATATCCACAAATATTCGAAACCTCGCCGATCTAGATTGGGCATGCCCTCCCACAGGCGTACTGTGGACGAAAGATATAAACTAATCAAATCATATTCCCAACTAGTCAAACCAAAGTCGGAACATCGCCGGTATATCGTTAGGTTGGGCATGCCCTCCTACTGGCGAATTTTGAATGAACAATAAGACATAGTCAAACAATATTCCAACATGGTGTGAAAGATAGTCGAAGCATCGGCGATCTATCATTAGGTCGGGCGTGTCCTCCTACAGGCGAATTTTGGACGACAGATAAATTCTAGTCAGAACATATTCATCATGATCAAAATTAGTAGAATAATCGTCGCCAGACTATTTTTTGTATTTTTCCTGTAGACGGACACGCCCGACTGAATACGTCTATCGGCGATGTCCCGCCGATTCCAGGTCGATGTGTTCCCCCCTGGAGTCGGTCCCCCCTATCGCTTCCCTCGTCGAGATTTTTTTCCGTTGGGCCTCCGGAAGCATCCGGCGATCTTGCATGCCTCAGCGCTTGTCTTGGCCGTGCGCCCGCGCTGGCTTCGCGGTTACCTCACCAATGCCGTCGTCTCCCCGCTCCCTGCCCCCCTCTAAAGACATCGCTGGAGCAGGAGTCCGTCTTCGCGCCTAGACGTGCTACGGATGTTCGACGGCTAATCTCAACGTCTTGTCGCATCCATGGGGACTGCCCGGCCCCTGGGTGTTGTCCAGCAGCTGCGCCGCACCGGGAGCCCTCCAGAGATCACGATTCCAGAGTATGCTCAGTATCGTTTACCCGATCCCTAACCCCATTATGTTTCCTATCCCGATCCCCACCATCTTAGCACCCCAGTTGGGGATATCCCCTCGAAACCCGAAGGGAACAGCCTATATCCCCATCCAGGGGGGTGAATCGGCCAGTGGGGCCCAGGCAACGCCAGTGGGGGATAGGGATCGGTTAATCGATGCCCATATGCCCGCGCTTGCGTCCGTGGCTAAGACTCTCGATGGCGCCAACAACTCGGGCCCCGATCGTCGTCGTCGTCGGCGTCGTCGTCCAACCTTCATCGACGTCGTCGTCGTCGTCGTCGCCTCGGCTTCCCGCGCGCTTGGCATGGCCCCCGTGAAGTGCAGCTGCCTCCTCTTGTGCCTTGGGCCGGTCTCTCGTGTCCTCCCTGCGGTCTTGCCTTAGGTCGGGCCTGTCCTCCTAGAGGAGGAATCTTCAAAAATAGTAAAACATTGTCTGGGGATGCTTTTCCTATTACATATCCGTAAGGGCTTCGCCCCCTGCCGCCGGCCCCCTCTCTCGGAGAATGGGCCATGGAAGAGCTAAGTCATGAGGCCTTGGCGCTGTCGTGAAGCAGTATCGAAACTTCATGCGAAGCCGATTCGCAATCAGCAAAACCAACTGATCACAAGAGGGGTTACCACACCTGGCGATTGGTAAGACGTGTATGGTTTACGGGCTTGGTTACCACACCTTGCGATTAAAGGGCCGAGGGAGTTCTCGCAGTTTGGGTTACCACGCCTTGCGATGGATGTGCGTGAAGGGTGGCACCGAATTTCAGAAATGTGGCAAATCCCTGTGTTTTTGGACCCTGACCCCGCGGATCTGCGTGAGGGGTGGCACCGAATTTCAGAAATGTGGCAAATCCCCTGTGTTTTTGGACCCTGACCCCGCGGATCTGCGTGAGGGGTGGCACCGAATTTCAGAAATGTGGCAAATCCCATGTGTTTTTGGACCCTGACCCCGCGGATCTGCGTGAGGGGTGGCACCGAATTTCAGAAATGTGGCAAATCCCATGTGTTTTTGGACCCTGACCCCGCGGATCTGCGTGAGGGGTGGCACCGAATTTCAGAAATGTGGCAAATCCCCTGTGTTTTTGGACCCTGACCCCGCGGATCTGCGTGAGGGGTGGCACCGAATTTCAGAAATGTGGCAAATCCCTGTGTTTTTGGACCCTGACCCCGCGGATCTGCGTGAGGGGTGGCACCGAATTTCAGAAATGTGGCAAATCCCCTGTGTTTTTGGACCCTGACCCCGCGGATCTGCGTGAGGGGTGGCACCGAATTTCAGAAATGTGGCAAATCCCATGTGTTTTTGGACCCTGACCCCGCGGATCTGCGTGAGGGGTGTAGATTTCGAGCCCCCCCAGCAATTCAGACAACGCGCCCAGGAGGTGCTAAAAATGGTTTGGGCCTCCCCCCCCCCTCGCGCGGTCAATCAACTAGTTACAGTAACCAGCAAGAAGCAGAACTGTAACACTGGAAACTACAAGCTACAACTGGTACAGGAAACTGCGAATCCCGCGCCTACAGCCTGGTGGCCCCACAAGGGGGCCGGCGGATTTCCTGTGTATATTTGTGGGTATTGTTGAGTAATTTTCTTGATTGTGCAAAATCCGCGTGTAGGGGGACATGCCCGACCGAAGTCTCATTCCCGCCCCCCATCCCCCTGACCTCTCGGAGACGGATCGGACCCTTCGGTAGCAAATCGTGGGAGCCTGGTATACCCTCGCGGTTCCGTCTCATGAGTGTTCGCGTCGACCAGCGTCGGCTAGCGCAGATCGGCGCCGTTATTTGCGCCGACTGGCGTCGACCCGCAAAAGCCAGCAAGATGGTACAGTTAACCCGCACAGAAGGATGAGCGACTTTCCAAGGTTGCTCTGCATTCTTCCCCTTCTGCCCATCCTTGGCCGCTTTCGCTGGCCGCGCCCAATTCGCAAAGTGTTAGCATGGTCTTCCAAGGCCTTCGCATCCTCACCGTGGGTCCTTATCGTACGGGTTGACTGTAAGGGAGGCTTCCATGAGTTGCCGCAGGAGGACGCTCACCCTGCCATGCCGATGCGCGAACTGCCCCCTCTCGGTTCTCCACGGGGCGTCGCGGCCGCAGCGTTTTGCGGTCCCGTTTCCGCTCGGTCTGGCCACAGGTCGTTCGCAGCCAGGTGTGTTCTGCTAAAGCTCGCGGCGCGCCCTGGGGGGGAATGTTCGGGTGCGAGGAGGGGGGAAACTTCGGGCTTGAACTTCGAGGCTTCAGGTCGTTTTTTTTGCCCGCTCTCGACAGAATCTCCAGCCTCGCAGTGCGTTCCGGCGACCTTGC
The DNA here is from genome assembly GCA_963575745.1 of Prorocentrum cordatum. NCBI lineage: Eukaryota > Dinophyceae > Prorocentrales > Prorocentraceae > Prorocentrum > Prorocentrum cordatum. Next base: position 1,682,149 of record CAUYUJ010014949.1, on the reverse strand, counting down.
GCCTCGCCGAGAGCGCTCTGAGGCTGCGCGCCTCGCCCCGAGCGGCCCCCCGGAGGAGGGCCGAGCCCTGCCCCACCCCGAGGCCACCCGGGCGCCCGAGCGGGGGCGGACCTCCTCCTCACTCCTCCTCCTCCTCCTCCTCCTCCTCCTCCTCCTCCTCCTCCTCCTCCTCCTCCTCCTCCTCCTCCTCCTCCTCCTCCTCCTCCTCCTCCTCCGCCTTCTCCGCCTTCTCAGACGGCGGCGGGGCGTCCGAGAAGCCCTCGCGCCGTCCGAGGAGCCGTCCCCGTCTCCGGTCGCGGGCCTGCGCCGCGGGCCGCTCGCGGCGGAAGCGCTGGGCCCCGCCACGCCGCGGGGCGCCACGACTGCACACGGCAGCTCCTCCTCCTCCTCGTCCTCCTTTTCCTCCTCCCCCCCCCCTCCTCCTCCTCACTCCTCCTCCTCCTCCCGTCCTCCTCACTCCTCCTCCTCCTCCTCCTCCTCCTCCTCCTCCTCCTCCTCCTCGTCCTCCTCCTCGTCCTCCTCCTCGTCCTCCTCTTCACTCCTCCTCACTCCTCCTCCTCCTCCTCCTCTCAAGCATTTCAGAAGGCCAGAGGCCTTCCGAGCCTTACGAGGAGGCCCGCCCTCCGACTTCCCCCTGGCCCCAGGAGCTCTCGACCCCCTCCCTGGGACTGGCCCTAGCCAGCAGGTTCGGGTCCCTTCTCCCTCCCAGCTCCTCCTCTCGGGGATGGCCAAGAGGGGGGTGATGACTGGGTGTGTGTGGATATCATGGCGTGGGCCATGATACTTCCTCAGACTTCATTGCTCCTTTCCTTCTTTCACTACTCCCCTGGCCCCCCCCTGGGCCGCGCACGTGCCGCCGGCCATGATTTGCGCGCCCCCCTCTTGGACGCCCCCCTCTTGGCCGCCCCCGGTCCTCCTCCCGGTCCACCTTTGTCCCTCTCCCTCCGCTCCATCGGCGTGTCCCGCGTCGTCTCACGGGCCGCTGGCTCCGAGTGGCTTGCCTGGTATCCCCCCAACAGCCCCTTGGGCCCAGCCCGAGTTTTCGATGGCCCATGGGGGGGCCCGAGGGGTGGACGAGGAGGAGGAGGAGGAGGAGGAGGAGGAGACTGAGGAGAAGGAGGAGGAGGAGGAGGAGGATGACCAGTGCAAACCAAAGGCTCAGGAACGATGTTGGAATACGCCTTCCCTCCAAGGTCCCTCATCATAGGCCCCTACAAGGGTTCGTTTCCATTGAGGGAATTGCCCCTTTGGGGGACAGCCGTGTGAAAATCCTGAAGCGTGCCAACACACCGTTCTCAGTACTTCAATGCCGCGGGTCAGCCTGATTGCTGCGTCTTGACGATCTTGGATCGTGCCAGAACGCCGTTCCTGGTACTTCAACACCGCGACTTAGCGTAATTGTGGCACCCTGACAGTTCGACATCGTGCCGAAACAATCCTTCTGGGACGTTAGCCGTGACGATCCTTCAAACTGCTGTAAGCTGTTACAACGAGAGTGCGCGCGGCGCTAAGGCGAGAGCCACATTTTGAAAACGACCTGCCCTCAGACCGTGAAGTTCTTGCAACAGTTTGAAGCGAATGTGCGCGGCTTTTAGGCAAGAGCCACTTTTTGAAACCGACCCGCCTTTAATCCGTGAGGCTCGGGTAAACTTTTGAAGCGAATGTGCGCGGCATTCAGGAGAGAGCCACATGTTGACCTCCCCTTCAAAATTGATTGGTTTCTCTGAGTGTTTTAAACGAGTGTGCCCGGCGCTCAGGATAGAGCCACATTTTGAAAACCACCCCCTTCAATATGTAAAACTGTCGTGCTGATGTTTAAACCGAGCGTGCGCGGCGGTACGGCGACGGCCACATGTCGGAGTCCGTGAAACCGTTGCCTGTTTTGAACTTCAGGCCAATTCAGTGTCAGCAGGTCGCAGGCGAAACGCCCCGCCCGCCCTTCCAAGTGGCCTCTGCGACAGGAAGGAGTTATTCATAAGGAAAAGAACTGCAGGAGGAGGAGGAAGAGGAGGAGGAGGAGGAGGACGAGGACCAGTGCAACCCCAAGACTCATCCACGATATTGCAATAAACCCTCCCTCCAAGCTCCCTCCACATTGGCCCCCTGCAAGAATTCATCCGATTTGTGAGACGTGTCCATTTGGAAGACGAGCGTTTGAAATTCGTAAACGGTTCTAAGCAGCCATCCCTGGAATGTCAACGCCGTGAATCACCGTTACTGTTGCGCCTTGACGATCTTGGATCGTACCAGATCGCAGTACTTGGGATTTCAAAACAGCGAATCAACATACTTTTCGCGCCCTGACAGTCCGACATCGTGCCGACACGTGAAGCTGTTGAACATGTTTCAGACGAGCGCGCGCGGCGCAAAGGCGAGAGCCACATTTCGAACACGACCCGCCCTCCATCGGCGCAGCTCGTGGAAATTCTCAAAACGACGGTGCGTGGCGCTAAGACAAGAGCCACATCGTGAAAACTACCTGCCCACCATCCGCAAACCTCTTGCAATGTTTCAAGACGAACGCGCGCGGCTTTAAGGCGAGAGCCGCGTTCTGAAAACGGACCGCCCTCCATCCGTGAAACGTCTGCAATTTTCAATTGAAGGATCATGTGTGGTGAGGAAGTCTTAGGCGAAACGCCCGTCTTGGCCTACCAATGCGCTTCGGGGAGCGACAGGGGGGAGATCAGAGTGATGTGGCAGAGCGGTCATTCATTGTCCCTGGATGCGTGGCTGAAGTTGGGGTCCGTGGTGAGGACTCTGCTTGTTTGTTTGTTTTCGTCGTCCCATCCGCGACCCACCCCGCGACCCACCCCGCGACCCACCCCGTGACCCACCCGCGACCCATCCCGCGACCCACCCGCGACCCACCCCGCGACCCATTTGCGACCCACCCGCGACTCACCCCGCGACCCACCCCGCGACCAACTCGCGACCCACCCCGCGACCCATCCGCGGCCCACCCGCGATCCATTTTCGACCCAGCCGCGACCCACCCCGCGACCCGCGACCCAGCCGCGACCCACCCTCGACTCAACAGCGACCCACCCGCGACCCACCCCGCGACCCATTTGCGACCCACCCGCGACCTACCCACATTGGTTTAACGAAAAAATCGGCGCCTGCGGCGGGCTCGTATAACTTGTGAAACTTTGGCGCTTGCGGCGGGCTTCTCCAGAGTCTCGCAGACTGCCGACGTCCCCACCGCCCCTCGCTCTTATTCGCATCTGCGGGGTGCTACGGTATTTATAAATAGAGGGATGGATTAGGACGTGGAGGGGGAGGTGGATGGGGGAGGGGGAGGCGGAGGAGGGGGGCGCGGAGGGGGAGGGGGAGGGGGAATGGGAAGAGGGAGAGGGGGAGGAGGAGGTGGAGGAGGAGAAGCAGGAGGAGGAGGAGGAGGAGGAGGAGGAGGAGGAGGAGGAGGAGTAGGAGAAGGAGGAGGAGGAGGAGAAGAGGGGGAGGAACGAAACAACAGAACACAATCAAGACAACAACGGGTCCCGAGACGGGCCCCTGGCGAGACCCGAGCATTTGAGTTCCGCCTGCCGGCCGTGGTTCCGCCACAGCGCCAGAATTCTGCCTGTCGGTTGCGGTGGGCTCTCGCCTGCGGCACTGGGCTGGCCACGCTGTCTTGAGGATCGGCATGCAGGCGATTTCGTTGAAGACGACGACGATGACGACGACGACGGCACTGACGACGAGGACGACCAGGACGACGACGACGACCATGACGACGACTACGACGACCACGACGACTACGGCGACGACGATGACGACGACGAACACGACTACAAGGGCGACAACCACCACGACGACGACGACGACGACGCCAACACGACTACGACGACGACTAGTACGACGACGACGACGACCGCGACGGCTTCCCAGTCCTTGAGCTTCCCTGCCAGCATCATGCCGCTCAGAGAAGGGGGGATCTTGGAGATACCTATACGACCACCCTTCGGGTGATAAGGAGGTTCGGGGGGGAGGAACCAACGTCTCACTCGATCGGTCTCACTATCGATCACACTATCGATCTCACTATCGGTCTCGCCCGATCGATCTCACTCGATCGATCTCACAATCGATCTCACTCGATCTATTTCATTCGATCGATCTCACAATCGATCTGACTAGTTATCGATCTCACAATCGATCTCACTATCGATCTCACTATCGATCGCACAATCGATCTCACGTTCGGTCTCACTATCGATCTCACAATCGATACCACAGTCGATCTCAAAATCAACGTCATCATCATCTCCAACACCATCGTCACCAACGTCATCAACCTCATCATCATCATCATCATCATCATCATCATCATCACCATCATCATCATCATCATCATCGGGGCACCATCATCATCAGCATCATCACCTCGCCACCAGCATCATCAACATCATCATCATCGGGACACCATCGTCGTCTCCATCATCACCATCAACATCATTATCATCGGGGCAACACCATCACCGGAACACCACCATCATCATCATGAGCAACGTCATCAACATCATCATCATCGGGGCACCATCATCATTATCCGCAACATCATCACCATCAACATCACCAACATCATCATCGGGGCACAGTCATCATCGACAGCATCAACATCATCACCATGATCATCACCATCGGGACATCATTATCAACAGCCGCATCATCATCAGCGGGCCACCATCAGCAAAATCACCATCACCACCTCATCATCATCAACATCATCAACATCATCATCATCGGGACACCATCATCGTCATCATAATCATCATCATCGGGACACCATCATCAACATCATCACCATCATCATCATCATCATCATCATCAACAGCATCATCATCGACCTCATCATCACCATCGTCATCGGGACACCATCACCATCATATTCATCATCGTCAGCATCATCATCATTTGATCAGCTCATCATCATCAACATCATCATCATTCATCATCGGGACACCGACGGGACACCGGCGGGACACCGCGGGTCACCGGCCCCCGGAAAGGAAACATTCGGTCCGGCCGCGCCTCAGCCGGAGGAGGGACACCGGCGGGACACCGCGGGCCACCGGCCCTCGGAAAGGAAACATTTGGTGCGGCCGCGGCTCAGCCAGAGGCTGGACACTGGCGGGACACCACGGGCCACCGGCCCCCGGAGAGGAAACATTTAGTCCGGCCGCGGCTCAGCCGGAGGAGACTTTCTTCTCACCCGCCCACGCAGCTTCGCCTCGCCCGTACGCACGGCACGCACGAGGCGGAGGAGGACGAGGCGGAGGAGGACGAGGCGGAGGGGAGGCGGAGGACGAGGCGGAGGAGGACGAGGCACGCACGGTACGCAGGAGGAGGAGGGGAGGCGGAGGACGAGGCGGAGGAGGACGAGGAGTCGACGAGGAGTCGACGAGGAGGATGCGGACGAGGAGGCGGAGGAGGAGGAGGAGGTCTCCTCTGTGTCCGCTCTAATTGTATCTTCCGTTCCACCTGACGGCGAGCAGCCAACATCTGGCGGTCCAGCGCTGACGGATCGGCCTGCAGGCTGCTCCAGAGGTTCCTCCTGCCTTCCTGACGCGCAGCGTCGTTCGGCAGCACCGTCGTGTCGTGCTCCGACGAAAACCGGCCTGAAGATGTGCTGACCGTGCTTGGCTGCGATGCGTTCGGGAAAAAACTTGGGAGCACAACGTTCGGGGAACGAACAACGACATAAGCACAAAAACTCGGAGGTCCGCGCGGATTTCTCGGATCGGCGCTTGACCTCCCTTCCTGGCGCGAGGAGCGCGTTGTTGATCCGTTCCCCGGCACCTGGCCTCTCCATCCCGATGCGCTTCTTGTCGGCCACGGGGCCCAGAGGCCGAACGGTGCCAACAACCTTCTGTCGTGCGGGAATCTGGGCCTCGCGCCGTCTTCGCCGCCGCCGCCGCCTAGGCCGTCGTCGTCGTCGTCGTCGTCGTCGTCGTCGTCGTCGTCGTCGTCGTCGTCGTCGTCGTCGTCGCCCGTCGTCGGCATCGTCGTCGTGGCCGGGCCCCTCCCTCCGGCAGGCTTGTCTCAGAGCCCCGGCTGCGGCCCGAGCGCTGGTCCGCCCCTCGTGCTGGTCGGCCTGCGGGGCGACAGGCGCGGCCCGGAGGGCTGTGTCAGCGAGTCCGAGGCGCGGCTCGCTGGGGGCCGTCGCCGCCGCCGTCGCCGCCGTCGCTCATCGAGCACAGGGGAGCTCCAAACCCTGATAGCACGAGGAAGACGCGGCCTCACATAGGTCCCCGTCTTCGCATTAGGGATAATGCCTCTGGGCGGTTTGGTCTGATACATCTGCAGAAATGCCCTCGAGCCCTAATGTTTTTGGCCCTCTTAACTTAGGTCCGCTCCCAAAGGAGGGTTGGGGTCATTTTGTCAATCAGTCGCATCCGCCAGCTGCCGACTTCATGGTCGCGCCGCCGCCGCTTTTGACTTCGGCGCAGTCGCCGCCGCTGACGTCGTGGTCGCTGCCGCCTTCGTCGCCTTCGTTGCCGTCGCTGTCGTCGCGACGGCGTCGCCTGCGTCGCCGCCGCCGTGGCAGCCTGCGTCGGCGGATCCGAGGCGCCAGGGGCAGGGTGCGGCGGCGGCGGCGGCGGGGGGGGGCGGAGGGCGGAGGGCGGAGGTGCATGCAGGAGGGCAAGTCGGAAGGAGGACTGGGGGAGAGGGATGTTTTGGGATTGCGAACCTGGTTAAGCTGGGAGCCTGTCAGCAGAGGCCGGCAGGGGAGGGAGGAAGGGAGATAGGGAGGAGAAAGGAAGGAGGAGGAGGAGGAGGAGGGGGAGGAGGAGGAGGAGGAGGAGGAGGAGGAGGAGGAGGAGGAGGAGGAGAAGGAAGAGGCGGAGGTGTTCGCGAAGAAGGGGGCAGCAGGAGGAAAAGCCGTCGCTCCTGGACGTCAGCGGCCTTCAGTCCCTCTATGCTCTTCTCTTCCCCGTCCTCGCTCCCCCCTCAAGCGACCTCATGAGGACCCTTCAGGTCCCATGACTGCAAAGTAATGCCATGAACTCGTCGACGGAGGAGCAGGAGGGGAAGACGCTGGAGGACCCCTCCTTTCTTTCCCGATCTTTCTTATCATTGTCCTCCTCATTATTATTCCTTCTGTCTCCCTCCTCGCTCTCCCCTCCCCTCCTTTGCCTCGCAGATGAATGAGCGACGGCCCCGCGCGCCTCGGGCGCCTTGGCGAATCCTCCTCGTTGTCCTCGTCGGGGTGAGGACGGTGCGAGAACGAGGAGGAGGTTGCAAATGAGGATGATAATGCGGAAGATGACGAAGAGCCGGAGGGAAGGATGAGGACCTCATGCTTTTCCTCCTCCTCCTCCTCCTCCTTCTCCTCCTCCTCCTCCTCCTCCTCCTCCAGCGGGGGGGGGTGCACCACACATGTGGTAGCCATCTCTGCCGCGGGACGCACGTTGCTCTACTCCGAAGCGGGGCCTCCCGCCGAGCGAAGCCGATCCGCCCCCCCGACACTGGGGGGGAGGGCTCGCCCCAGGCAGCCCAACGAGCCACCGTGGCCAGTGCCAGCATCCACACGAGGCGTGCCAGGACTGGCCCTGCCTCCGACGATCGAAGGAATGGCCATCTCTTCCTCGGCGGAAGGGCGGCGGCAGGGTAGCGGAGGCCCGCGGGAGCACAGCGCGGCCGCCTCCGCTGGCGGAAGCCGGCGGAAGGACGGCGGAAGCATCAGATGCGTCCCTCAGCCATGACAGCATTTTTGCTTACGAGATTTCAAGAACAGGCCATATCCCACCCAATGGTCGGTAAGGTAAGTTCGCCCAGAGTAGCCAGCTTTGCCCTTCTTCTATCCTCCTCCCTTGCCTCCTCTTGCTCATCGTCGTCCTCCCCCCTTCCGCCTCATCGGCATTCTCCTCCCCCTCCCTCCCGGCAGGCTCGAGCCCCTGGGTCCCTTTCTCGTCTTGCTTCTCTGCTCTGCTTCGGCATGCGTGCCGCTGGCACGCAGTAGCAGCAGCTCCCGCTCAGCCTGCACCTGTCCGCCTCGACCTCTTTCTCCCCACCAGCCTCCTCGTCGGGCTCTCCTCGCTCTCCCCCCCCTTCCTAGCTTCCTCCTCAGTGTCTTCCTCTTCCCCCTCCTCAACCTCCTCTCCACTCTCGTGCACCTGTGCCATCCTGCCCCCTCGTCGTCATCGGTATCGTCACGGTCGTCCCCGCAGCTGCCGCGCCGCCGCTGGCGGCGTCGTCGTCATTCCCGCCGCCTCAACCATCGTCTCCGTCGTGATAGTCGTCGTCGTCGTCGTCGTCGTCGTCGTCGTCGTCGTCGTCGTCGTCGTCGTCGTCGTGGCTGCCGCCGCCGCCTTCTCCATCGTCGCCGCCGTCGTCGTCGCGGCCGTCGCCGCCATGGTCGTCGCCTTTGTGTTCGTTGGCGTCTGCACTCCCGCGATGGACTTGACGTTCTGAGTGGTCCCCGCCTCTGTGTGCCTCTCCCGCGTCCTCCTCCGCTCTCTGTGCCCCGCTTCGTTCCCGGCGCGTCCCGCCCGCAGCCCGACCAGCGCCTGCACCAGCTTCGGTGATCTTGCGCCTGTTGATCAGGGGCCACGATAGGGGGGATAGGCATAGGGGGGGATGCATCGACCCCCAATCGCTCACTGATTGCTGGTCGGGGCCCTCGATAGCCCCAGCCTGCCCAGGAAGGTTCGGATTCACTATCGGGGGTCGAATGTATCGCCGATTCCAGGTCGATGCCTCCCCCCTGTGCCAGTCCCCCCCTATCGTTGCCCCCCAGCTGACTCAAAAAGTTAGTCGTCGAGCGAGGGGGGGGGAGTGAGAAATGGTGGGCCTTCTCAGAAGGCTCGAAAGTCCCCCGGCCTCTGAGAAGTCTTCGAAGCATTTGCCAGAGGACGCAGGAAACTACGCACAAGGCGCGAGAGCTTCTGCGAAGCCACACCGCCTTCTGAGATGGCCTTCTCCTTCTCATTTCCCCCCCCGCTCGCCGCCGAAAAAAGTTCGTCGTCGATAGTGTTCGTCGCCGTCGGCGTCGGCGTCGCGTCGTAGCCTTATGTCGGGCGTTTCCCCCTACAGGGGGATTTTCGACGAAAACTGAAAAATACCCCCAAATGGTCAAAAACATATTCAAAACATCCCCATACTATTTTTGGATTTTTTAATATATAATATATATATATATATATATATATATATATAAATCAATATATATATATAATATAATATATCTATTATATATATTTGTCGTTGAAAATTCCCCTGTAGGGGGACAGGCCCGACTTCAGTCGTAGCCTCGCCGCGGCCGTCGTCGTCTGGGCGGCCGCGGCGGCGGCCCCTCGGCGGCGGCAGGCCACCGGCTTCGCCGAGGCCTGCGGAGCGCGGGGCTACTTCGAGCGCCCGGGGGGGGGGGGCGGGGGCAGGGCCGGGTCGGGGGAGGACCGGGCAGGGTCGGGGGAGGACGAGGTACTCCAGATTTCGTAATAGAGGGAGGGGGGTCTCATTTCAGGGGGGGTCTCTTCCAGGCTATCTTGGAGGGCCTGGGGGGTCTGGGGACGATGTTTTGGAGGGTTCTCCCACGGGGGAGGGTCTGAAATGGCTTGTCTTGGAGGTTCCAGACCCCCTCCATTTTATTACGAAATCTGGAGTACCCGTGCCGCTACCATTCCGTTTTTAGGGGGCATCCACATCAGAACTCGGAGGTCCACGCGGAGTTCTCGGACCCGCGCTGGGGCCCCCTGCGCGGCGCCTCCGGCGCCGCCCCTGGCGCGCTGCGCGCGCCAGGGAGGGGGGTCGAGCGCCGATCCGAGAATTCCGCGCGGATCGCAAAGTTCTCATGTCTAAGTCATGGTTCGTTCCCCTCTTGTTGGTCCTTCCGGGAGGCCCTCGTCGCCACCGCCGGATTCGCCTTGGAGTTCTGGTGCGAGCGCACCCCCGGAGAGGTCCGGGGAGTAGCGGTATCGGTGCATATGGTTCTGGTTCCCGCAAAGGGGGGCTGGGGAGGGGGACCAGTCCTCCAGGGGGGATGAGGGGGGTCGACCTCGTGGCGATGCCAGTTGTCAAGTGGGTGCGACAGACACCAGCATTAAGTCGGGCCTGTCCCTCTACAGGAGATTCGATAATAGTAAAAACAAAGTCTGGGGATTGTTTTGAATTATTTTTGAGCATTTTGGGAGTATTTGTTGCGTATGTTTTATGCTCCGCCCAAAATCCCCCTGTAGAGGGACAGGCCCGACTTAACACCAGCACCCAGGACACGAAGTACACGACATCAGAAAGAGTAGCTTTCACGGTTGCTTGAGGCTCTCGGCCCACGGGGCAGTCACACACGTACGACATCGCGAAGATGTCATCATTATTCCAGGTTCTTCGGCCAAACACGACAAGAGTACCAGCGTGAACAAATCATGAGTGCAGCCCCAAACCACAATGAACAAAGTTGTGATTCTTGAACGGTATGTTGCAAAGCATATGGATGCAACACAATACGTATGTATAGGATACCCTGTCGCCGCACACGGAGCAGCACCTCGGAGAGTGTAGGCCGTCCCGAGCATGCCGATGTAAAACCTGTTGAGGCAATTGGAACCCACCACCTGGGCGAACGACTAGACAGGATCCACTCGAACCTCACGGCCGAGCCACGATCCATCCGCAAGACGCTATGCCACAACATGTAATGGAATCCGCCGCTTGCGCAGTGTCCAGTGTAAACGGAGCGCCACCATGGCGAGCGGCAGTGAATGGAGCCCTTGAAATACTGAATTGCGCAATGACCCATCAAACCGAGTACAACGGTCCGAAATTGCAAGCCACACTGAATTCCAACATGGAGCCCCATGCCCCCCAGCGACACTTGCTTGGTCCAGGGCGCCCAGGGACAGGGGGACGTTATTGAGCCTGCTGGGCCTTCCTCGCCCTGGGCCTTGGGCCGACGTTGTCGAGGAAGTGCATGAATGGACCGCAATGGAGCACACATGAGCACATACCCGATGGGAGACATGATCAACAGCAGCCCAATGCGAAGCCTTGAGACCATTACGAAACACGCTGCTTGACCGTGATGAGGGTTGCAGAGGGAGAGAGGGAGCGAGAGCGAGAGAGAGAGGGAGAGAGAGAGAGAGAGATAGAGAACGAGAGAGAGAGAGAGAGAGAGCGAGACAGAGAAGTAGACAGAGACAGAGAGAGGGGTGGAGGGGGAAAGAGACAGAAACAGAGGACGAGATACGGGGGGGGCGGAGGAGGAAGAGGACGAAGAGGAGGAACGGGATGAGGGGGAGGATGAAGTGCAGGAGGAAGAGTGGGAGGAGGGAGGGGGTGAGGATGGAGGGTCCTCCGGGCAAGGCGGGGTGTCTTGCGCCCTTCGCCTCGTCCCCCTCCTTCCCTCGTCCCTCTTCCTCATCAGCAGCTCCTTCCACCAGGCCTGGTGCTCGGGCGGACTGGGCGTTTCGCCCCAGACGGTTCCCACGGAGAGCACGGCCTTGCCACTTGTATATATATATATATATATATATATATATATGTATATATATATGTATCCCAAAGCGCTCCTTCCACCAGGCCTGGTGCTCGGGCGGGCTGGGCGTGTCGCCCCAGACGGTTCTCACGGAGAGCACGGCCTTGCCACTTGCGTCTGCAGATCCCGAAAAGCGCTGTACACGGACTGTGGACGGCTCGTTCTCGACATGGTGGTCTTCGCCCGGGCGCCGCTCCCTTTGCAAGCATCCAGCAGCGACGCGGTAGGAGGGTAGTCCAGATTTCGTAATAAAAGGGAGGAGGTCTCATTTCGGGGGGGGTTCTTCCAGGCTATCTTGGAGGGCCTGGGGGGTCTGGGGACGATGTTTTGGAGGGTCCTCCCACGGGGGGGGGTCTGAAACGGCTTGTCTTGGAGGGTCCAGACCCCCTCCTTTTATTACGAAGTCTGGAGTAGGTGGTTTCGGTATCGTTTAGCCGATCCCCATCCCCATCTCCATCCCCTCCGAGACCCCCACCAAGTTACCACCCGAGTTGGGGGTACACCCCTCGAGACCCGAACAGAACGACCTGTACCCCCATCCGGGGGGGTAAATCGGCCAGCGGGGCCCAGGCCACGCCGCTGGGGACGGGGACCGGTCTAACGATACTCGTGGTTTTCAACGCTGGGCTCCCACAGGGAATTCCCAAGTTGCTCGGATGCAGGGCGAGTGGCATCCAAACCGAGGCTCCCGCCTTGGCGCCGCGCGCGCTCGTCGTCGTGCCTTCCGCAGCCGTGCCGATGAAGGGGTGGCTCGTTGGCTGTGCTTGCGCGCGTGCGCTCCCCATCCCGTGGCGCCACGCGTGCAAGACGGACCAGCAGCCACGCGGACGAGGGCGGCGCGTCCGCAGAACAGGGGGGGGCCCTTCGCTGCGGCGCCGCGGGCACTCGTCTCTCCCCAGCCAGCTGCACGGACGGAGGGCCTGCTCCTCTCTCAAAAGGCGTGTTCGCCGGGGGCGTCCCCAGCGCTCGGCTGCTCTGGTGCGCACGGTCCGAAGCGCAAGACGTGCCGTCTTCAGGACGTCCGTGTGGACACGCTGCGTGTTGGCCCGGCGTGTTGGCCCACGTTTTGGCGAGCGTAGCCTGGCAGACCTGCGACATCAGTACACCCGCCGAGCCTCCATGCCAGCACGTGTTTTGCATGTTGCGGGCAGGGCGGCTCAGGCCCCCAGTCGTTGCCACAGCGCGTGCAACACTGGTGCAACACTAATACCCGTGGAGGGCGGCTCCTTGGCAGCATGGCGCTCCAGCTTGAAGCGTCGGTCGACTGGATGACCAGAAGCTTGAACGTGCGACATTTGCATGTGTGGAGCGCGGCTCATTTTCAGAGCTGGGCCGCCGTTGGGCATTGCCTTGAGATTCATGACTCTGCCGTATCGCCTGCCTTCTTGTTTCGAATGGTGGAGGGCAGTTTCTGTCAATGCGGAATTCCTGCCAGCACTGATGGCTCGTCTGGACGCATGTGTAGACTTGATACGGCAGGGTGTACATCAACATCGTTCATACACTTGGGATTTACTTCACTTCAGTCCTTGAGTGCAGGTGGTGTAGTATTGCGAACACGGGTACGCAGACGAACGAGGAGGAATGAAAAGGAGGGACGAGCAGGAGGCGGAGGAGGCGGAGGAGGAGGAGGACGAGAAGGATGAACGAGGCCAACGATCAGAAGGAGTACGATGGGGAGGTGGTGCCTCAGCAAGACGGGAAGAAGGGAACGAGGAGGGAGCGAAAGAAGGTGGTGGAGGAGGCGAAGGGGGACGAGGAAGAGGATGAGGATACGGATGAAGCAGGGGGGGGGGTGAGGGGGGATGAAGAAGAGAATCGGGTGGCAGGATGATGCGGAGGAGGAGAATGGAGAAGATGAGAGGAAACGAGGCGAAACGAGCCGAATGCCGAAGTCATGAATCAAACAAGCTACCTTTCCCCAGATCTCCACGGCGAACGCGAGCACACGGAAACGCACCACGAGCACATAGAAGGAGTTGACGATTGAGCACAACGAGGGCCGCGACGACGAAACGGCAACCCCGGTCTGTTCAGCGATCACGGCTGCCTGCACGGCTCGCCCGTCGGTGGCGATGTGCCTGGGGGCGGCCTCCTGGCAGCAGCCGCCCCTGGGGCAGGACAGGCCGCGGCCGTGGAAGCCGCGAACCCCGCAGCAGTTCCTCTCCCTCCCAACGCCGCGTGCAGTGCCAAAAAACGGCCGCCCTGCACCTCCCGAGGCACCTTCGCCGCCGCCGCCGCCTTCGCCTCACCCTCCGCCTGCGTGCGCGGCGCTGGCCGTGGGGGCTGCCGCCTGGCTCGCTGCGCACGTCGTGGCCTCCGCACGGAGGGCGCGGACCAGGTCCACGAGGCCGGTCTCTTCCTCCTGCGCGCCCGTGGGGGAGAAGCACCACCGCCGCCGCGCCCGCCGTTGCCGCCGTGACCAGGGGCGGGTGGGTCAGAGCCAGGGCGATGCCCTTCTGGCTCCCCCCCAACCCCCGTGGCCTCACCATCTCCACGCTGAAGAGGAGGTGCATCCCGCTCGTCGTCTCCACCGTCGCCGTGCCGCGGGACGCCCGCGGGCTCGGCACACACATCGGCAGCAGCGGACCCTCCATCTGGGCCGCCAGCAAGCGCCTCTCGGAGCGGCTTGCCGAGGACGGCGAGCTGCTGGCCACGGTGGCCCACGACCTCGTCGAAGGCCTCCGACGCGTGGAGCGCCACTCGGCCCTGCGCATGCTGCGCGCGGCGCTGGGCGGGCGGCCGACTCGGCCGGCGGGCATGCCGCCGCAGGGACTCTGGAGCCATCGCGGCCCCGCGGGAGCGGGACGAGGCGCGGCTAGGGAGAGGGAGGGTCGGGGGTGGACAGACCTCCTTCCTTGTCACGTCGATTCGGCCGTTCTCGGTTCGCGAGGGGGCGTCGCGGCCGTCGTTTTTGCGGGTCCAGTCAGGAGGGAAAGAAACACACAGACATAATGAATCGTCGACCACCAGGTAAATATACGAAAATATGGGAAGTGGGTGGGAAGACGAAAACATGAAAAAATGGGAAAGTATGGGGAATCCTGTTATTTGTGTGTATTTATTTGTGTGTCCTAGGGCCCCATTCATCCCAGCCCATCGGTTTCGGACCCGGGCCGTTTTCACTAAGGGGAGGTGTGCTAAAGGGAAGCGTGCCCACCGCCGAGCGAGGGGCGGCCGCGGGGGCCGGAGGCGGCGCGCGAGCGCCGATGGCGCGTGCGCTGCAGCCCAACTCGGGCCGAGCTGGCAGCTACGGAGAAGACGGGAGGAGAGGGGAGGAGGAGGAGGAGGAGGCAGGAGGAGGAGGAGGAGAAATTGAGGAGAAGGAGGTGGAAGCAGGATGGTAATGAAGGAGAGGGAGGGAGGGAGAGGAGGAGGTGGACGGGTGAGGCGGGAGGGAGGGAGTACAGGGGAGATGCTCCAGGATTCGGATGTGTAAGGGTTGGTAGAGAGGCATGTCTGGTATGATGGGTGGGGGGACGGAGTGCTTTCGAGGGAAAGGGGCTGCTTTCTCACTGAGGTGGGAAGTTGTGGAGGAGGCGGCGGAGAAGGAACTATGTGGATGTGGTTGAGGGTGACCCCCGCTCCGCTTCCACTTCCTTCGACCTCACTTCTCATTTTCTCTCCGCCTCCACCCCCGTCTTCTCCTTTGCCATCCTTGTCCTCCCCCCGCCCCCGAGAGCGTGGACAGAGGAAGCAGGAGCGGCGGGGTATCTGAATGAGTAGAAAGCCGGGGGAGGGGGAAGGAGGCAGTGTGAGAGAGAGAGAGAGAAGGAGAGACAACGAGAGATAGAGAAAGAGAGAGAGAGAGAGAGAGAAAGTACATACGCACACATATTGGGCCACGCGCCGAAGGCACCACCTGGTCGGATGTGTGGGAGTCCGGCAGCGTCGGGGATCGAGCTCCTCCCTCTGGGCCTCCAGAGGTTCTGCCGCCAGAGGCATCTGGGGACCTCCGTGAGGAGCCTTCCGCTGGAGGGGGACTCCGGGGGCAAGAGGAGCAGCAGCAGCAGCAGCAGGAGGAGGAGGAGGAGCAGGAAAAGGAGGAGGGGGAGGAGGTGGCTGAGGAGGAGGACGAGGAGGAGGAGGAGCAGGAGCAGGAGCAGGAGCAGGAAGAGCAGCAGGAAGAGGAGCAGGAGCAGGAGCAAGAGCAGGAGCAGGAGACGCATGATCAGGATGCCAGGAAGGCTTGCCCAGGATGCGGCCTGGGGTCCATACGAGTGACCTCGCAGCTCGCGTGCGCTTGCCGCCTTTGCGCCGGACGCGCGCCAATGGCGCCCCGCGCGCGTGAGCAGGTATGCGGCGGCCGCGGGGCACGAGTGAGTAGAATTCGTTCCAGGGCCTTCTCCTCCTCCTCCTTCTCCTCATCCTCCTCCCTCCTCCTCCTCCTCCTGCTCCTTCTGCTCCTCCTGCTCCTCTTGCTCCTCCTCCTTCTCCTCCTTCGCCTCCTCCTCCTCCTCTTCCTCTATCTCCCCCTCCTCCTTCTCCTCCTCCTCCTCCTCATCATCATCCTCATTATTATCATCCTCCTCCTGCTCCTCCCGCTCCTCCTCCTCCTCCTCCTCCTGCTCTGGAGCCTCTGGATCCTCTGGAGCCTCGGACGAGTCTATCCCTCACAGGTGAACAAAGAGCCTACAGCAAAAAAGGAAGAAGGGCTAAGTGGACGGGGAGGGGGTGCTGACCAGCCACTTACAGGTTGTGCCCATCCCCCCCCCCCCCGAGCTCCCACAGAGCTCACCTGCCTCCTTCGCCTGGCCCGTTGGGGGGGCACCCTAGATCAAACCCTTCCTTGAACGGTGCCAAACACCCGCAACGAGCACAGAAAACTACGGGAACCTTTCGGCAGGCTTTGCCGATCGATCCCTTGTACACAACGTCCAAATCAAACTGTCGGTCTTAACGCACAGCCTGACGGCCCTCTGTCGCCTCAGAAAATGGCACCCCTGTGCCACTTTGCCACCACCCTCGCCCAGGTTCCCGCCTGCCCAAGCAGGTCGGGACTCTGAAACACCCTCGGCCGCACAGGTGGGCCCCCTGGCGCGAGACTTAGTGGTGCCCAGGACCACCCCCCCAGGTCCCTTGCCCACGGGGACCGGGTGTCACGCTTCCGTGAGCCTCCCCCGACCGCTTGTGGCCGGGGTGACCCGAGTACTCAGACTGGCCCGTGGACGGACAACCCCCCGCCGTTGAGCGAACAGCACCCACTACCCCCCACAAAGGGTAGTTTTATGCAGACTCAAGTTCCAAAGGGCGCCGCGCGGGTGCTGCACCAACCCGCCGCCCCTCCTCCTCCTCCTCCTCCTCCTCCTCCTCCTCCTCCTCCTCCTCCTCCTCCTCCTCCTCCTCCTCCTCCTCCTCCTCCTCTTCCTGCTCCGTAGCCATTTTGGCTCAAGAGCTATGCACACTGGGGGTTCCGCGCCTCCGTGCCAAAACGGGATCGCTCTGTTTCCCGAGCGCGGCAAGGCTCGCTTGCGGCCTGGCAGTCTTTCTTCATTGCAGTCACGGCCTCCCTGCACAGAGGCCCGTGGCCCAGTCTCCTGCGCGCGCCATGGCTCCTCGTAGGGTTGCTGCTGACGAACCTTGGATATGCAAGTCGTGTGTCCACTCAGTCACTGGCAAGCCGTGGTTCAATGCGGGAGGGACGTTGTACTGCAAGCAGTGTCAACTCCACAAGTCGGTGGTGTTCAAAGAGTACAAGCGAGGCAAAACCCCCAGCGTCCATGCTGCGGGAACCAAGGGCCCTAGCTCAGTCGACAAAGGCCTCGCGGCTCGTTGTGCACAGCTCGAAGAACAAATCAAGCGGCTCACCTCGGATAAGGCCGAGCCCACGCCACCGCCACCATGGGCGCAATCACAGCTTGATGGTGCAGAAGACAAGCGCAAGCGCATCAAGGAACTGGACGGTATCATTCGCATGCTCTCGCCTGACAAGGACGCGACGGTGCTGGCCAATTTCAAGAAGGAGAAGGAGACCTTGGAGCGGGAGTTGTTCGACGGGCGCCCGATCGAGGACCAAGCTCGGTCGTTGGCGGCTAAGCTCCAGCATGCGAGGTCCCAGGAGTCCAGCGTGCGCAAGTCGGTCGAAGAGCAGAGGGCCAAGATCCAGGAGCTGCAGGGGCACTTGGACAAGGCTGAGGCAAAGCTCGTGGAGGCCTCCGCAGAGGTGGTCAGGCTCGAAGAGGAGACGCGCAAGGCCATGTCCCAGGCGCGCCCGCCCGAGCAGCAGCGGCCGCCCACGCTCCATGAGATGCTCCCTGGGTTCGCCGTGTCGGTGGAGCAGCTGGGGCGCGTCGCCAGCACTCTGGGCTTGGGGCCTGATCTTACGGCTGGGCTGCAAGCGATGGCGGAGACTGTCACCAAGTTGCAGCAGGCGCCGCAGGCAAAGCCACCTCCGTCTCAGACTGCAGAACCACCCGCACAAGAGCCTGATCAAGCTGAACCTCCTGATATTGAGATGGAAGAGGCGGACATGCGGGCGACGCTCAACGCGGCAGGAATCCCCACGGACGAAAGCGTCTCTGCCGAGGCGGTCACGGAAAGGTTCAAGCGGTTCCAGACGACGTACATCGAGGCGTGCAAGCGGGCCCGCAAACAATAGCTTCGTCAGCTTTGGGCTTGGTATCTTACCCAGTTCAGTGGCAATGGCGGCAAGCAATGACGGGTCCCTTCGAAGCGGGGTATCAGCTTCATCTACAACTCCTCCGAGGACTACGACGTCGGCGGCGGGTGCTACACCGTGGGCAAACGTCTCTTGGGAGGAGTATGAGGTTATTGGCACGCGTTGGCTACCCTCAGGGAGGCTCACTCGGCTTGCCGAGCAGAGGCCTGGGGCGGAACCCCGTGCGCCGTGCACGTCACAGAGTGCGGCGTCTTCCGCAGCATCGGCGCGTGTCTCTTGGGATGAGAATGCTATTGGCACGAGTTGGCTACCCTCAGCACCGCTCACTCGGCTTGCCGAGCAGAGCGCTGAGGTGGAACCCCGTGCATCGCGTACCTCGCAGAGTGCGGCTTCTGCTTCACAGATGGGGCGTGCTTCTACGGCGTTCTCGGCTCCAGGAGGTACGCATTGCCCACCGTCCGTCGTCAGCGGGCAAGCAGCATTGAGGACAACTGAGGGCGGAGAGTACCGACCGTGGGAGGCCACTGGCCCCCACGGCACGCACCACTCACCCTCTTCGCCTCGCTGCGAGCCTGCTGCGACATTGGACGGCAGAGGGTACCGACCTACTGGAGCCATGGTGGGATCAAACATGGACGGGGAGTACGACCCGTTCGAGTTTCTTGATGACGATCGGGAAGCCGACGACCTCTTCCCCATTATTTGCCCGAACCCCTTGGAAATACGTAAGTCAGAACGCGATGAAGCTGCAGGCGCAGCTTTGTCATTTCCCTCTGCCCCCGCTGATGAACATTTGGATCTCGGGCGCGGTAGCGTGAGCGTCGGGTCTGATATATCTAAGACGGGTGAGTTGGAGGGCAAATCTTCTCCACCTGCCATCGCAGGCACAATCATGTCGGTGAATGTCGGCACAACCATGTCAAGCAGTTCAGGGTCGACCGAGCTCATAGCCGAGTTTGCGGCTCTGGGCCACGATGTCTTCTGCGTGAATTCGGTCTACTGTTGCCGTAAGTGTGCTGGCACGACGACCCTCGAGACGTCTCGGAGCGTTCGGAAGCTCCGTCGTCCTTGTGCTGGGCTCTCAGAGAATCCGAGCACGAGGGCCAACCAGCTGGGGTTGATCGATCGGATCTTCCACGGCCGCCAAGGGCGCCCCAAGCGCCCCGAGGGCAAAGCGCAGACGTAACTCGTCTTGCCTCCCCTGGGAGCGGTTTCGCGGCGTCGGTTTTCCCTGGCCCTCGCCCGCCCTCTCAGTACATAATATTTCCGCCGCTTTGCGGCCCCTCAGGGTTCTCATTTGTTCCTGAGGCGTGTTCGACTCGGACGCGCTCTCGGTGGCCCTCACCCTCACCCTCCTCCTCTTCCTCCCTGCGCCGACAGCCGATGGCATTGCCTCGGCTAGCGCCGCTGCCTGCGCTCCCGTCTGGCGCTAGTCGGTGCCTGCGGTGTGGCGCGCTCGGGGGACACGCGCTCCCCAGCGCACCCGAACTCCTCACCTTCCTCCTCCTCCTCCTCCTCCTCCTCCTCCTTCTCCTCCTCCTCCTCCTCCTCATCCGCCTCCTCCTCCTCCTCTCCGTCATCATCATCATCATCATCATCATCATCATCATCATCATCATCATCATCATCATCCGCCTCCTCCGCCTCCTCCTCCTCCTCCTCCTCCTCCTCCTCCAGCGCCTGCGTCTCGGAGAGGGGTTGCACTCCCGTCCGTGGGCCTGCTACCCTTTCCCTATCTCTCTCACATGCGGCATGACCTCAGGAGCTCGGGGTGTCCCTCCGCCGACGCCTCCAGCCAGGCCAGGAAGGCCCCGCCGCTCCGGGCAGGCAGGCCCTCCTGGCGAGTGGAGGGCTCTGCATTCATATAGCACAGGCAGGGGTCTGGCTAGTCTTCCACCTTCCCCAACCGGCTTTACCTTATCTTGCCTCCTCCTCCTCCTCCTCCTCCTCCTCCTCCTCCTCCTCCTCCTCCCCCCCTCTTCTTCCGACTCCTCATCCTCCCCTTTCTTTGGGACGTCACGAGCTACTTTTCTCTAGGCCTTCGCCGGCGCCCAGGAGTGAAACAAGTGTATAGCTTTGTCTGCGCTGTTGACGGATCTCATTTTTTTCTGCAGCACCCTCGGGGCGTCCCCGAGATCTCTTCAGGGGCCAAGGCGCCCCATACGAGCTCCTGGCTCGCTGGCTCTTGAGAACCCCTGCGCTGCTAGTGCGCGATATTTTGCATCTTGGCCTCGTCGTACCACTGGCCAGATCCGTGCCCGCATCTCCCGCCTCCTGGCGATGCAGAGCCGACTTCGAGAGCAGTGGGAGTTGGGGTCCGTGCAGGATTTTCGAACTTCTTCTCGACTGCTGGGGGGGCGAGGGGGAGAAGGAGGGGGGAGGAGGAGGGGGAGTAGGAGGAGGAGAGGGTGGTGATGGTGATGGTGATGGTGATGGTGATGGTGATGGTGATGGTGATGGTGATGGTGATGGTGAGGATGAGGATGAGGATGATGATGATGATGATGATGATGATGATGATGATGATGATGCTGATGATGATGCTGATGATGATGATGATGCTGATGATGCTGATGCTGATGCTGATGCTGATGCTGATGATGATGATGATGATGATGATGATGATGATGATGATGATGATGATGATGATGATGATGCAATCGCTCACTCGTTGCGGATAGGGGCCTCGCGGCCCATCTCACCCAGGAACGTGCGGCTTCGCCATCGGAGGCCCATCGTTGATACGTCAGCGAAGTATCGCCGATTCGAGCTCGATATTTCTCCCCCTCGGCCGGTCCCCCCACTTGCTCCCCTCAAAACTGGGGTGGGGTCGACTTCGGCACATCTGGACACATGGTGCGCCCGAGGAAGCTGCAGGCGTAGGTCGGAGCGTTCTCCATGATCCGTTTCCCTCAGGTGGAATTTTCATGCGCCTTACTGCCGAACGCCGTCTTGCCCCTGGAAGCCAGCACGGGCGGGGGGGGGCCAGGTGCTCGACCCAGGACGTCGACTCCATCCATCGCGCCGTTGACGAGGCGCTGGCTCTTGCGAAGGCTGCGTCCGCCCC
>CAUYUJ010014949.1:1653490-1655990 GCA_963575745.1 Prorocentrum cordatum | reverse complement strand
CCATGGCATCACAGCCCCGCAAGCCCGCCTTCCCCGGTGGGGATAGGGCCCGCGAGTTCCCGAAGAACTGGGATGAATCCCCACCTTGAAAAGTCAGCCGTCCAGTGGGGCCAAGGCCACGCCATGGCGGATAGGGAGCGGCGAAACGATGCTCAGGGCGGGCGGGGAGGCCTTAACATGCCAGCCGCCGCTCTGGCGGCTTGCACGCCTGGCGATGCAACTCCTGGGAGGTCAAATTCGGTTTTCGCCCTGGTCCGAAACCCGGCTTAATCCAGCTTGATCCCGCTTGTTCTGGCGTAGTCCAGCTTAATCACGCTTAATCCGGCTTAATCCTGCTTAGTCCGAGGCCCTTTCCGGCGTAACAGCTCCCAAATGGGGTTTAATCCTCCTCAATCTCTCCGACGAAAACCTCCTAGTAGTTGCCTCCTAACACGCCTCGAGGGGGGAGGAGCGCGTTCCGCGGCCGTCTTGCCCCGAGCCGTTGCAGGGACGCGGCCGTGCCACGAGAGGGCGCGCCCCAGGGACCAGCCGACGCCCGTCGCCCGCCCGCAGTCGGCGGAGCCCGCGGCGCGAGGGATGTTCGGCAAGCTCTCGTCGGCTCGCTTCCAGAAGGACCTGGAGGAGACCTCGGAGGCAGGATGACCTCTGCGAAAGGAGGAGGAGGAGGAGGAGGAGGAGGAGGAGGAGGGGGATGAGAGGGAGGCGGTCAAGGGATCTAGGGGTCAAGTCAGCACCCGCCTTGCCCGCCGCGGCAATGGCCGAGGCTGCGGCTGTGGAGATGGTGGCTGCTTCGCCCTCTGAGGCCGTGATGCGAAGACGGCGACGACGGCGCTTCCGGCCAGCCCTGGGCTTACGACACGAATGGCGAGGCGCTTAAGAAGCCCCGGTCGGTGACCAAGGAGGGTCGCGATCCATGGCATCACAGACATGACTCCCAGAGGAGCAATGCTGTCCAGAAGGACGGGATCTTCGGCATGGCGGTCGAGAGGGACGAGAACGGAACGAACGCGGGGCCGATGTCGAGGTGAGACCGACCCATGGCACAACGGAAGCGACTCTTGGAGTACTGCCTGGGCATGACGGGGACGAGTGCGAGACCAGAGCCCGAATGGCAGCAAACACGCCACGGGCAGCGGCGTCAAGGTTTGCCCTGTCAAGGGCCTCGCCAAGGGAAATATGGAGAGGACGAGCGAGGAATCCTGGAACTCCATCTGCAACAGAGCTGTCAGGAGTTCCATATTTGACCAGTTCCAGCATGTCACAGACAAGCTGTTTCAGATCGAACACAAGGCGGCTTCGTGCGAGCCTGAAAACTTGAGTCATTCAAGAAATTGCCCCACCTTCGAGGATCGAAGGAGTTGATGCTTTTTTCCTCGTCGGAAGGCCAGTGGAAGGCAGCGAACTCAAAACGAGGCCGCCTGAGAGAGAGAGAGAGAGAGAGAGGGAGAGAGAGAGAGAGAAAGAAAGGGGAAATTAACAGAGAGAGAGAGAGAGAGAAAAAAGAGAGAGAGAGAGAGAAAGAGAGAGAGAGAGAGGGACGAGTACCACTTCGGACGAGGTTCGTCAGGCCCCGCGGCTACACTTGCTCCGCAGACCTGCCGCAAAAGGCGGGAGGTGCCGCTTACGAAGCAAGGGAGGTGGAATGAGCACCCCCCCTGACACGGCCTACAGGGCCCCCCGGCTGGAAAGCAGTGCGGGCATGCGGTGACCAGGCCACTCGCAGGCCCGTCTGCGCACCCGCGGCAGTAGCGCCGCCTTTGCACGCGCGCTGGCATGCGCGGTGCGGGGCATGTGGGAGATGACCAGCACCGCCCGGGGGCAGCCCCCGCGGCGGCCCAGAGAGAGCAGGGGCCGGAGCAGGTGCCGAGTGTTCGCGCGGCCTTCTGATGAGGAGGGGTGCTGGCATGCGTGTGCGTGCGTGTGCGTGTGCGTGTGCGTGTGTGTGTGTGTGTGTGTGTGTGTGTGTGTGAAAGGGAGCTCTCAACGGTGAATCGACACTGCGCTGTTGACACTGCGTTAACTGAGTGAATTGACACTGCGCTGTTGACACTGCGCTGTTGACACTGCGCTGTTGACACTACGCTGCGCTGTTGATGGTGCGTTGTTGACACTGCGTTGTTGACACAACGTTGTTGACACTGCGCTGTTGACACTACGCTGCGCTGTTGATGGTGCGTTGTTGACACTGCGTTGTTGACACTGCGTTGTTGACACTGCGCTGTTGACACTACGCTGCGCTGTTGATGGTGCGTTGTTGACACTGCGCGGTTGACACTACGCTGCGCTGTTGACACTGCGTTGTTGACACTGCGTTGTTGACACTGCGTTGTTGACACTGCGTTGTTGACACTGCGTTGTTGTCACTGCGTTGTTGACACTGCGCTGTTGACACTACGCTGCGCTGTTGATGGTGCGTTGTTGACGCTGCGCTGTTGACACTGCGCTGTTCGCACTGCGCTGTTGACAATGCACTGCGCTGTTGCCGCTGCGTTGTTGACGC
>CAUYUJ010014949.1:1563490-1648490 GCA_963575745.1 Prorocentrum cordatum | reverse complement strand
AAACGAGTGAGGGGTGCGCCGAAATGGGGGGGGTGGAACCGCATGCGAGCGCAGCCACTGGGGCGCCCGGTGGAGCTCCCTATGGAGTCACGAAGCGTGTGAGGGGGGTGCTAAAATGGGGGGTGGAACCGCATGCGAGCGCAGCCACTGGGGCGCCCGGTGGAGCTCCCTATGGGGCCACGAAACGTGTGAGGGGTATGCCAAAATGGGGGGTGGAACCGCATGCGGGCGCAGCCACTGGGGCCTTCGGTGGAGCTCCCTATGGGGTTACGAAACGTGTAAGTGGTGTGCCAGAATGGGGGGTGGAACGCAGCCATGCGGGCGCAGCCACTGGGGCCTTCGGTGGAGCTCCCTATGGGGCCACGAAAACGGGTGTGGATGCCAGAATGGGGGGTGGAACCGCATGCGGGCGCAGCCACTGGGGCCTTCGGTGGTATGGGGCCACGAAACGTGTGAGGGGTGTGCCAGAATGGGGGTGGACAGCCAACGGGGCACGAAACGGTGAGGGGTGTGCCAGAATGGGGGGTGGAACCGCATGCGGGCGCAGCCACTGGGGCCTTCGGTGGAGCTCCCTATGGGGCCACGAAGCGTGTGAGGGGTGTGCCAGAATGGGGGGTGGAACCGCATGCGGGCGCAGCCACTGGGGCCTTCGGTGGAGCTCCCTATGGGGCCACGAAACGTGTGAGGGGTGTGCCAGAATGGGGGGTGGAACCGCATGCGGGCGCAGCCACTGGGGCCTTCGGTGGAGCTCCCTATGGGGCCACGAAACGTGTGAGGGGTGTGCCAGAATGGGGGGTGGAACCGCATGCGGGCGCAGCCACTGGGGCCTTCGGTGGAGCTCCCTATGGGGCCACGAAACGTGTGAGGGGTGTGCCAGAATGGGGGGTGGAACCGCATGCGGGCGCAGCCACTGGGGCCTTCGGTGGAGCTCCCTATGGGGCCACGAAACGTGTGAGGGGTGTGCCAGAATGGGGGGTGGAACCGCATGCGGGCGCAGCCACTGGGGCCTTCGGTGGAGCTCCCTATGGGGCCACGAAACGTGTGAGGGGTGTGCCAGAATGGGGGGTGGAACCGCATGCGGGCGCAGCCACTGGGGCCTTCGGTGGAGCTCCCTATGGGGCCACGAAACGTGTGAGTGGCGCGGCGCTGACGATGGCGATGGTGATGATCATGATGATGCTGATGATGATGGTGATGGTGATGGTCATGGTGATGGTGATGATGATGATGATGATGATGAGAATGATGATGATGATGTTGATGATGATGATGATGATGATGATGATGATGATGATGATGGCGATGATGACGATGACGATGACGATGACGAGGAGGAGGAGGAGGAGGGAGGGGGCAGCGGGAGGAAGGAAGGAGACGCGGGGCACCGTCTCTTCAAAACGAGGACCCAACACCACAGGATGGTTGGGAAAAACACGCACGAAACCGAAACAAACAGTGGGAATGGACGTCCGAGCGATGGCCAGCTACGGGCCGTGCACATTCGTCCTAAGACCTGCAAGCGAATCACGGACCCAGGGTGGGTTGTTTTCAGAGTGTGGTTCCCGCCTGAGCGCCAGGAATATTCGTTCGAACGCACCATACAAGGGGAGGGCCCCGAAGGCCACCACGGCGACGACGACGACGAGGACGGGGACGGCGGCGGCGGCAAGGCCTGAGAGCCTCGAACATCGATCCTCTCCTGCTCCTGCTCGACCAAGCACTGAAGATGGCAACCGCTTGTCGGGCTCGCTTCCACTATTCGCAGAGAGTGCGCTCACGCAGTTTCGCCGCAGGCGGGGGAGCCGCTTGACCGCTCGGGACTCTGAAAGACAGCATGCCGATCCTTGAATTCAGGAGGGGCCACGATGGGCCACTCGGAAGGACTCCACGGGCCCAGCCAACTCGACAAGCTCACCGAGGGCCACGAGGGGCCAAGAAGGGCCACGAGGGGCCGGAAGAGGGCAATCAGGAGCCACTGGAGGCCGCGAGGCCACAGGGTATCCAGAGACCGAAAACAATCTGAAGCTCCAGACGACGACGACGACGTCGACGACGGGGCAACGAAGGGCCACCAGAGGCCGCGAGGCCAGGTATTCTCCACGAGTCTTGGGTCGTCACAAACCAACAAAAGGCGGGAACCACGGAGTTCCCAAGTTTTTGCCTTGGCCATGTCAGGGAGGCGTCATGGGGGAAACTTGGGAACTCTGTGGTTCCTCTTGGGGATCTTGGGGGTCGTGGGTCTTCTCCACGAGTCTTGGGCCGGCACAAACCAACAAAAGGCGGGAACCACGGAGTTCCCGAGTTTCTGCCTTGGCTATTTCTGTGAGGCGTCACCGCGAAAACTTGGGAACTCCGTGGTTCCCGCCTTTTTGTTGGTTTGGGCAAAAACAAACGCCAGGGAATGTTGACGGTGTGTGTTTGTGCTATGTGTTGTGGGATCTCTTCGGGTTAGTGGGGGTCTGGGATCTGCTCCACGAGTCTTGGGTCGTCACAAACCAGCAAAAGGCGGGAACCACGGAGTTCCCAAGTTTCTGCCTTGGCTATTTCTCGGAGGCGTCACGGCGAAAACATGGGAACTCCGTGGTTTCCGCCTTTTTCTTGGTTTGGGCAAAAACAAACGCCAGGGAATGTTGTCGGTGTTCGTTTGTGTTATTTGTTGTGGGATCTCTTGGGGGTCATTGGGGTCTGTGGTTCTTCTCCACGAGCCTGGGGTCGTCGCAAACCAACAACAGGCGGGAACCACGGAGTTCCCAAGTTTCTGCATTGGTTATTTCTGGGAGGCGTCACGGCGAAAACTTGGGAGCTCCGTGGTTCCCGCCTTTTTCTTGGATTGTGCAAAAACGAGCGCCAGGGGATGTTGGCGGTGCTTGTTTGTGTTATTTGTGGTGGGATCTCTTGGGGATCCTGGGGGTCTTGGGTCTTCTCCACGAGTCTTGGGTCGTCACAAGCCAACAGAAGGGGGGAACCACGGAGTTCCCAAGTTTCCGTCGCCATTTTTGGCTCGATGGTTTCGACCGCGCAGTTAATTGGCAAACGACGCTTGCATTGGTCCATTGGGAAGATTGCCCAGTTCTACAAGATCAGGAAATTCTCTGTGTCTGTTGCTCTTCGTTCCACTGAGCCTCCTGCCTCGCGGAGGGAGCAGCTTCCAGCCGCCCGCCTCCGCGAGTTCGGCAAGTTCGTGCAACTTCGCTTGCTCGTTGCAGTGTATCAGGCGGGGCTGGAGCGGCAGCAGGTTGAAAAGCGGTTGTGGGCGTCACGCGCTGACCCTTTCCTTGGCTTCATTTTGGCGCCTGGGCACCATTGCGAGCACGTCGTTCGGCATCTTGATGCTTGCAGTCGCGCCTTGCTGGTCGGCCTGGATCGCCTTCTTCGGCAGGGTTGGTGCGCCATGTTGTGTCTCATCATCTGCGCGCGGGTGCTCCTGATCTCCTCCGCCGCGGTGCCCGCGTTCATCGACGCGTACGTCGCCGACCCTGTGGGCTCTGTGACCCGTCGCGCGCGCTTCGTGCGCATGGCCCCGGGCGCTCCTTCCTACAAGCCCTACGGGAAACACGTCCTCAACGAAAAGCTCAAGAGGAAGCAAAGAGCAGGCTTTCGAGCGGTCGCAAAACTCCTCCGTGAACGCAGGGTGCTGCCCCCGTCTGTCCGGGAGATGAGGTCTACCCTCGGGCTTGCTGACGGGGACCGATGCTCTTTTGCGATTATGCAGGTCGCCATGGATGCCGCTATGCGCAACAAGTCGTGGCAGGCGAATTCTGCGCACTTTCAACGCGTTGGGGGCGGTTGCCAATGCGAAGAGTTCTGGGGGAGGAGTCTTGATCACAGGGATCTCTGCGACATAGCGGCCTGGATCCGGAACCAGACATGGCTCCACTACTGGTGCGATGTGCTCTCTTTCACACAGAGGGGCTGGTGGTTCCTCGTCGAACACTCCCTGTGCGCCTTCCGCAAGTACAAGCGGGCACGCGGGAGTCGCGCGCTTATCGCGTCCAGAACTGCCCTGAACACAGCCCTGCTGCATTACCATGACGCGACAAATGAGAAGCACTACCGCGATGCTGTAGCCGCACGCAGCAGACTTCTTGAGGCCAGGGGCGCGGGGCAGGGTTAGCCTATCACGTGGGCGATAGGCCTCCCTGGTTTGGCCAGGATACTCCAGTGCGGCGCGGGGCGCTGCAGCTCGGTCAGACGAAAAAACAGATTCCGAGCGGCGCAGCAGCGACGCAAGGGCGGGCGCGCAGCGGCGACGCAACCGCGGGCATTCAAGGTTGAACGCCGCCGGTGGCCCGGCATCGGCCGACATGGCAGTATCCGCACGATCGGAAGGTCGCGATCCTGCAAGGTTGATCGATCCACGCGACGTCAGAGACCGACGCCGGTGTCCTCTGGACACGAATCTGGGTTGAAATATGTTTTTTTTTTTTTTTTTTTGTTTTTTTCGCTCTTGGAGCCGTCTTGGGCCATCTTGGACGCTCCAACGCGTCGCGACCGGCCCCGTCCAGGTCAGTGGGGAGGGGTAAGGGGAGGGGCAAACCCCTCCCCGAAGGGGAAGAAGGAGGTTGGCAGAGGAAACGCTTCAGACCACCTACGCCCTAAAGGACTGGTGGGATTCCCCTCCGCCAGTCTCCTCCTCTTCTTCCCCCGAGGAGGAGGAGGGGGGGAGGAGGAGGTGGGGGAGGAAGAGGATTAGGAGGGAGGAGGAGGAGGAAGAGGAGGAGGAGGACACTGCGCTGTTGACACTACGCTGTTGACACTGCGCTGTTGACACTGCGCTGTTGACACTGCGCTGTCGACACTGCGCTATTGACACTGCGCTGCTGACACTGCGCTGTTGACATTGCGCTGTTGACTCTGCGCTGTTCACAGTGCGCTGTTGACACTGCGCTGTCGACACTGCGCTGTTGACACTGCGCTGTCCGACACCCCGCCTCATCCACTCTCCTCCTCCACCCTCCTCCTCCACTCTCCTCCTCCACACTTCTCCTCCACTCTCCTCCTGCATTCTCTTCCTGCATTCTCTTCCTCCACTCTCCTCCTCCACTCTCCTCCTCGACTCTCCACCTCCTCCTCTCCTCTCTCCCACTCTCCTCCACCGCTCTCCCCCTCCACTCTCCTCTGCCGCTCTCCTCCTCCACTCTCTTCCTCCAGTCTCATCTTCAATTTTCCTCCGCCAGTCTCCCCCTCCTCTTCCCCCGAGGAGGAGGAGGAGGGGAGGAGGAGGTGGAGAGGAAGAGGATTAGGAGGGAGGAGGAGGAGGAGGAGGAGGAAGAGGAGGAGGAGGACACTGCGCTGTCGACGCTACGCTGTTGGCACTGCGCTGTTGACACTACGCTGTTGACACTGCGCTGTTGACACTTCGCTGTTGGTGACACTGCGCTGTTGGAATTGCGCTTATCATTATGCTTTGTTGACAATAAAGTTGTTGACCAACACTGCGCTGTTGACACTGCGCTGTTGACATTGCGCTGTTGACACTGCGCTGTCGACACTGCGCTGTCGACACTACGCTGTTGACACTGCGCTGTCGACACTGCGCTGTTGACACTGCGCTGTCCGACACCCCGCCTCATCCACTCTCCTCCTCCACCCTCCTCCTCCACTCTCCTCCTCCACACTTCTCCCCCACTCTCCTCCTGCATTCTCTTCCTCCACTCTCCTCCTCCACTCTCCTCCTCGACTCTCCACCTCCTCCTCTCCTCTCTCCCACTCTCCTCCACCGCTCTCCCCCTCCACTCTCCTCTTCCGCTCTCCTCGTCCATTCTCTTCCTCCAGTCTCATCTTCAATTCTCCTCCGCCAGTCTCCTCCTCCTCTTCCCCCGAGGAGGAGGAGGGGAGGAGGAGGTGGAGAGGAGGAGGATTAGGAGGGAGGAGGAGGAGGAGGAAGAGGAGGAGGAGGACACTGCGCTGTCGACACTACGCTGTTGACATTGCGCTGTTGACACTGCGCTGTTGACACTGCGCTGTTGACACTGCGCTGTTGACACTGCGCTGTTGGTGACACGGCGCTGTTGGAATTGCGCTTATCATTATGCTTTGTTGACAATAGCGCTGTTGACCAACGCTGCGCTGTTGACACTGCGCTGTTGACACTGCGCTGTTGACACTGCGCTGTCGACATTGCGCTGTCGACGCTACGCTGTTGACACTGCGCTGTTGACACTGCGCTGTTGACACTGCGCTGTTGGAATTGCGCTTTTCATTATGCTTTGTTGACAATAGCGTTGTTGACCAACACTGCGCTGTTGACACTGCGCTGTTGACACTGCGCTGTTGACACTGCGATGTCGACACTATATACGCTGTTGACACTGCGCTCTCGACACTGCGCTGTTGACACTGCGCTGTTGACATTGCGCTGTTGACACTGCGCTGTCGACCCAATTCACCGTTAAGACGTGCTTTCGTGTGAAAGTGTGTGTGTGTGTGTGTGTCGCGCGTTGAGTGCCAGTACAGTCGGGGCCCTGAAGAAGACACCCTTTTCGTTGGGGAGGGGCTCCGCGTTCCTTACGTGTTTCGCAGCTTGCCTCAGGTTTTCCTTATGTTTTCGCTCGGAAATCGAAGTGTAACTTACGGAGCAAAAAGGGGCCTCGTTCCTGATTTTGGGTTCTTTAGGTCAAGGCCCCGACTGTAAAGGGCTTGGAGGTTGCCGGGAGGGGCGCCCCCGCAAGGCCACGGTGGGTCGGGAGGGCTGCTGCAGGCCGCGCTGGGTGTCTTGCGCTCGCTGGGAGCTGTCAAGCAGTGGGGCTGACTGTTCCCCAGTCCAGCGCAGTGACTTGGCATCGCTCGGACGTGTGCATTTTTCCTTCGGCGAGGACCACCGAGGAGCATCCTTGATCATTTCGCGAAAAAACCACGCACGAAACCGAAAAAAACACAGGAAATGGACGTCCGAGCGATGGCCAGGTGATGGGTCGCGTAAGTGCCGGCGATGAGGGTGGTCTCGCAGTCCCCCTGGTGCTGACTGTTCGCCGCAGTGAGGTGATGCGTGAGGGCTTGCCTGCGGTCCATGCGTTTGGCGGCGCCGCTGGCGAGGTGGCCGTCATCCCTGGCCCCAGGCCCACCCCCGCCTGAGCCCTGGTGGGACGTATGGGGAGGCGGGTTGAAAGATAGGGCTCGGGATGACCTCCGGGCGCTAACGCTCTTGGGCTGTCGTCGACTGACCGAGAAAGAGAAAAAAAGAGAGAGAGAGAGAGAGAACGGAAGAAATAAAGAAAGATGAATCGAGAGAGAGAGAGAGAAAGACATAAAGAAAGAGGAAGAAAGAGAGAACGAGACAAAAAAAGAGAGAGAGAGGGATAAAGAGGAAGAGAGAGAGAGAGAGAGAGGAAGAAATAAAGAAAGAAATAGAGACACATATACCGAGAAAACGATGTATAGAGAGAGAGAGAGAGAGAGAGAAAGAAAGAAAGAAAGAGAGAGAGAGAGAGAGAGAGAGACAGAGACGGATACAGTATGGCTGCGCACGTCGAGATGGTCCTCGACCGCGCTGTCCTTGCCTAGATGCCTGCGTGGAAGGAGGTCGGCAGCCCCGTCGCCGCTCCTCGAGGCCCCGAACCCGAGGGGGTCGAGATCCTCCCCTTCGCAGTCCTCCGGTGGTGGCGACCAGGGCAATGTGTGGCGTGTCCCCCTACAGGGGGATTTCGACGACAAATAGAAAATACCCTCAAAATGCACCAAAAAGATCAAAACATATTCAAAAAAATGGTCCCCAGATTATTGTTGGATTATTTTTTGATTATCTTTGGGGTATTTTTCGTCGAAAATCCCCCTGTATGGGGGACAGGCCCGACTAAAGACCAGGGGTGGTCGAGTTCGTGGGAGCGGTCCGGGCCTGCTCGACCGCCCGCCGGAGGCGGTCCTCCTTGGGCAACTGCGCCCTGCCCCCCATCCCCAGCGGTAGCCGGCTTCGGTATCATTGTAGAGAGCTCCTACCTGGAGTACCTGGCTCTCTTGTGAGGCAATGACAGCGCCCGGTGTCGCCGGCCGTAGGTGGCGACGGCCGTGCTATGGAGGGCCGCGTCGTCGCCGAGCTGTTTGCGGGAAGCATTTTTTGATAGACCTATGGCGTACCTTCGGCTTTTGTTGCGCCGTGCCTTCGCCGCTTGTGAAGCGGTTTCCGTTGATTGGTGCAGCGCTTGGCAACGTGCCGTGGGCAGTTCCTCGGGCGCGGGCGTGATCGCAATAGCGTCAGCGTCACAGGTAACGGCGCGGATCCAGACTACACTGTCAGCTGGGTCGACAGCGACTTGGATAACGTTTTGGATGCATTGTGCCTCGCCCCGTCAATGCTGGTAAATGGTCCCTTGAATGTGTCCTGGCGTGGGTTATGGTAGCCTTGGCCGTGCGACGGAGGACTGGGATTGGGATCTCAAGTCCTGGGCAACCCGCGCCGATCGGTCCCAGGATTGCGAGCGCTAGAGAGATGAGGGAGTAGCGCAGCATGGTGTAGCCGATCCTGTTTTGTCCCGCGCAATATTATCAGCTCGCCCCTGTGCCCTCGTTGGTCGGAGCTGTGTGCGTGGTAGGTAGCATCGAGATCAGCGTGGTGCTTGCGAGCCAGTTCGTCGTGGGCGGCGACTGCGCTGTCGACGCCACCGCTGCCCAGGAGTGCGACGACGCAGGCATCCTGTCGGAGCATGCTGCTGTCTGGTATGGCCACCTTTGGGTTGCCTCTTCCTGGCGGCTTCGCCTGCCGCGGCGCGGGGGGCGCGCGGCGGGGACCTTTCGGATCCGCGGCGCGCGCGCTCAGGATTGAAGGGATGTGACGCCAACCTGTCTCGGCCGCGCATCGCAGCGCGATCGCCGCGCTGGGGTGGGGGATGGGCTCTGCGTGAAAAATTGAAAGGCTTCTCGAGAATCATCGGGCCGCGTCAGGGTTTTCTCGGGCGTGGCCTCGCGCGTCGCATCGGCGGCGGTCTCGGTGCGCGATTTTCGCGCGGGGGTTCGGCGCGGGGCGCCGAGCAGCCTCCTCGCGCGACCGCGTAGGGTTCGCGCGCGCAGGAAAGGGCTCGCGCGTGGCATCGGCACGTAGGTTGTTGCGCTGGGGCAGACTCCTGGCGTGACTGAGCAGCGCCCGAGCACGCCGACGCGGGCGTGCTCGCGTCGCCAGAGGTCTCAGCACGCGATTTTCGCGCGGGGGACGGCGCGCGGCGCCGAGCACTTTCTTCGCGCGACCGGGTAGCGCCCGCGCCCGCGGGGGAGGGCTCGCGCGCAGCGTCGGCGATGGTCTCGGAGCGCAAGTTCCCGCGCTGCGGTCGGCGCGCGGCGCCGCGCGGCGCTCGAACGCGCGGGGGATGGCTCGCGCGTCGCGTCGACGGGCGGCCCCGCGGTCTCGGTCCGCGAAAGTGGCGGCGCCTCGCTGCGCCACTGGGCACGCGCGCGCGGAGATCTCTGCGAACGCGCCGCAAACGCGGCGCACATGCGGGCGCGTCGCCGCGCGGCCACCGCGCGGGGGGCGGGGCGGGGGGTCTGCAAGAGAAGAAGCTGAACTGCTTTCTGGGGGTCCGTCAGGCCGCTTCGACTGAGGCTTCTTAGATCTTCCTGTGGCTTCCTGGAAGCTCTTGTGGCTTCCCCATGGCTTTCTGGACCTCCTCTGGGGTCTCCTGGGGCCTTGGAGTGTCTGGGGGCGCTTGCGTTCGGGAGCGCTTGGGGGCGCCTCTGGAGCGCCTGGGGGCGCCTATGGGCGCTTGAGAGCGTGCGGGGGCGTCTGGGAGCGCCTGGGCCCGCCTGGGGGCGCCTGGGCCCTCTTGGGGGCGATGATCCGGGCGATGGGGCGCTCTTGGAGCGTCTGTGAGTGTCTGTGAGCGCTTGGGGCCGCCTGGAAGTCTGGGTGCTCCTGGGGGCGCCCGCAGGCGCCTTGGGCCGGCCGAGGGGCGCATGGGGCCGCTGAGGAGCGATTGGGCGCCCCCCGAGCGTCCAGAAAGGCTTGGGAACATCGCGGGCGCCCGGGGGCGCTGGAACCGCCCGGAAAGCGCCTGGAGCTACCTGGGAGCGCTCGAGCGTTCGTGGAGCCTTTGGCGACGCCTGGGAGTGTCGGGGGGCGTCTGGGCGGGGGCGCTCGGGGCCGCCTGCGGGGGGCGTCGAGAGCTTGCGGCCTTTGCCGGGGATCGATGCTTCGCAGGCGCCGATCGCGCGTCATTCCTTATTCGGGGATTTCTGGTCCCGGACAGGACAGAGTGCGCCGCGCGCGAGCGGGCGCGCACGGGGGCGCTCTCGACGCGGGCCAGGGCGCGCCGCGTGCGAGCGGGCACGGTCGAGGGAGCCCGCATGACGCACCTGCGCGCGTCGAGCGTTCTCGGGGCGAACCAGGGAGCGCCGCGTGCGAGCGGGCGCGCATCAGAGCGCTCTTCGGCGCGCGAAGGGGTGCGCCGCGTGCGAGCGGTTACGCGCGGGAGCGCCCTCAGTCGGGCCCCGCTAGGCAGCGCCGCGCGCGATCGGGCTTGCGCGGAAATATTCTCGGGGCGCGCCAGAGTTCGCCGCGTGCGGGCGGGCGCGCACGGGATCGCCTTCGGTGTTTTTTGGGCTTGGCGCCGTTCACATTCCTGAACCTCCACGTTTTGTTTTGATTTGAAGCTCGTGGGCCTTCGGTGCAAGTTCCTGAGACCCGCTCGACCCCGATTCAGCTCAGAAAGGGAGTGTAGGCGGGCGAGCCAACTCACGCCCGCCGACGTAGTGCATGTGGCATTCCGCAGAATACTCCGGCCACTTGTCGCTCGTTCCCGGACGAGTATAAGGACCGACGCTCTTCCCCGAGAGGGAGAGAGCATGAGGGAACGAGTGAGCGAAAGAGAGGGAGACAGAGAGAGAGAGAGAGAGACATGATCAGATATATCACAAGATAGCGAGAGAGAGAGAGAGAGGGAGAGAGAGAGAGGGTGAACAACAACCCATGTTTCCAGAAAGAGAGAGAGAGAGAGAGAGAGAGAGAGAGAAAGAGAGAGAGAGAGAGAGAGAAATAGAGAGAGCATATAGAGAGAGAGGGAGATATAGCGATAAAACAACAGAAAGAGAGGGAGGAACGACAGAGAGACAAAGACTGAGAGAGAGAGAGAGAGAGAGACAACAACACACAGGGAGAAAGGCACAACGAAAAGAAGGCGGAGGACATGAGGGAGGCGGCGGTTGGAGAATGAGGAGGAGAAGGGGGAGGAGAAGCAGGAGGAGGAGGAGGAAGAGGAGGAGGAAGAGGAACAGGTGGACGAAGAGGATCAAGGGGGGCGGAGGAGGGGCAGGAGGGGGCGAAGGGGCAGGTGAATGAGGAGGAGGATGATGAGGAAGATGACGAGGAGGAGGAGGAGGAGGAAGAGAGGGGGAGAGGAGGAGGAGGAGGAGGAGGAGGAGGAGGAGGAGGAGGAGGAGGAGGAGGAGGAGGAGGAGGAGGAGGAGGAGGAGGAGAGGGTGCAGGCAGGAAAGGCAAAGGTAGGATTGGAGAAAGGAAGGGAGCGGGACTTGGGGGATTGGCTCTGGCAGAGCTATATGGGGCTCCAAAGGGGCTCCAGGGGGGTGCGGAGGATGAGGGAGAGGAGGGGGGGGGGGAGGAGGAGCAGGAGGAGG
The DNA here is from genome assembly GCA_963575745.1 of Prorocentrum cordatum. Taxonomy (NCBI): domain Eukaryota; class Dinophyceae; order Prorocentrales; family Prorocentraceae; genus Prorocentrum; species Prorocentrum cordatum. Next base: position 1,636,934 of record CAUYUJ010014949.1, on the reverse strand, counting down.
AGGAGGAGGAGGAGGAACATGAGGAAAAGGATGAGGAGGATGTTCTTGATGATGTTGATGGGGAGGATGAGGATGATGATGGAGATGAGGATGAGGATGAGTATAAGGATGGTTATGATGATGCTTGTGATGATGATGCTGATTATGATGATGATGATGGTGATGATGCTGATGATGCTGATGCGGATGACGACCGTGATGCTGCTGCTGCTGATGATGGTGGTGATGATGATGATGGTGATGATGATGATGATGATGATGATGATGATGATGATGATGAGGATGACGACGACGACGACGACGACGACGACGACGACGACGACGATGATGATGATGATGATGATGATGATGATGATGATGATGATGATGATGATGATGATGATGATGATGGTGATTATTATGATGATGATAATTATTCGGAGGAGGAGAAGGAGGAGGAGGAGGGCGGAGGAGGAGGAGGATGGTGAGGAGGAGGAGGAGGAGGAGGAGGAGGAGGAGGGAGGAGGGAGGAGGGAGGAGGGATGGAGGAGGGAGGATGGATGGAGGATGCAGGATGGAGGGAGGAGAGGAGGAGGAGGACGATGAGGAGGAGAAGGAGGAGGAGGAGGAGGGAAAGAGGGGGGCAGGGTGGGAGGGAGAGGAGGAGAAAAATTAGCGTGGGCAGGAGGAAATGGATTAGGACGGAGGAGGAGGAGGGAGGGTCTTCGTGGGTGCATAGCCTCTTCTGAGGAGGGGCATCCAAGATGCATCACGGCGTTTCTTCCCCCTTACCGGGCACGTGATTTGCCCCACCTGAGAGCGATTTCAGGTCATCCTTTCTGATCTGCTTCCGCATCCTCGTCCTCTCTCTCTCCTGTTCGTCTTCCTCCTCCTCCGCCGATCATGTTTTCCTCATATTATCATGAGTACTCCCGCTCCTGATCCAACACGCGCTCCTTCTTCAATTTCCTTTCCTCCTCCTCTTCATCCTGGCCAGTCTCCGGCTTCTAATCCTGCACTTCCCTCCGCCTCGTCCTCCTCCTCCTCCTCCTCCTCCTCCACCTCCTCTTCCTCCTACGCGGCCTCCTCCTCCTCAGTATCCTCCTCCTCCTCCTCCTCCTTTTCGTCCTCTCCGATCATACTGCTTGTCCTGCCGCTGATCCGCCGCATCCTCCTTCTACTCCCCTCCTTCCCCTCTCCCGCCCCCTCCTCCTCACTCTTCTCCTCTATCCTCTCCTTTGTCATCCTCCCCTCTCCTACCTTCCCCCTCCTCTCCTGATACTCTTCTCCTCCTCCTCCTCCTCCTCCTCCTCCTCCTCCTCTCCTCTCCTCTTTTCATCCCTTCCTCCCATCCTCCCCCCCACCTCCTCCACCTCCACCTCCTCCTTCTCCTCGTCCTCATCCTCCGTCACAGTACTCCCCAGTCCTCCCCACTCTTCCCGCGCCCTCCTCCGCCACACACTCCTCGTCCTTAACTTCCCCCCTCGTCTCCCTTCCGCCCCCCAGGCCACCGCGACCGGGAGGGGGCAGCCCCTCCTCGCCCCCGCAGGAGAGCAAGGTGGGCCCCGGCCTCTACAAGCTGCCCGACACCCTCGACGACCACGGCATCCTCATGAAGGGCGGCCGGCGCTTCCAGGACCGCGCGCGCGCAGCAGAAGACATCGAGAGGTCCTTGGGCTCCTCGTAATAATACGAATCGTAATACGAATAATAATCCTTCACATGCTACGAAGAAGAATAATACCAATGCGAATAAGAAGACGAAGAAGCGAAGAAGGAGGAGGACGAGGAGGAGGAGGAGGAGGTGGAGGAGGAGAGGGGGGAGGGGCCAGCGGGCACCTGCCACACTGGAAGCGCATCCCGCGTGCGACGCCGGCCGAGCGTGCCCAGACCTCCCCGAGGAGGTCCGACAGATGGGGTCGGAGGATCGCGCCGCATCGCCGATGCATCGCCGATGCCGCTCGACGTGGAATCTGATTTCCTCGATGCCGACATCGCTGATGCAGCATCGGCGATGCGGCGCGATCCTCCGACCCCATCTGCTCCGACCCCTATCAGGGAGGCCTCCGACGTGCGAGAAAGCAGCTGGCGCCTGCGGCGCCCAGAGTGGCGGCCGCAGGGAGAAGTGCACGTGGAGCGCGTTAGCCAGCGGCGCTCGTGGAGTCCAAAGCGGGAAGCGCGAGGACTCGAGGATCGTTGCCTTTGAATCGAGTACGCGGAGGGAGGACCGAGGATCGAGGGCCGTCAGAACGCACCTTGGGAGAGGTCATGGGAATAGCGGGATCGGCACCTCTTGGTTTCCCCACGTCCTCCTGCGCCCCCTCCCCCTCCTTCTCTCGGGGTTCATATCCAGTAGGGGCCCGACCACAAACAACCTTCCACAAGAGACCCAACCCTGAGACCCCAGCACGTCCATTGATTGTTGGTGTGGTAAGGTCACGCATTCCATAGCAAACCCATCGAAACCCAAGCAAGAAACCCAGGGCACCCTGGAGGCAAGCACGCTGTTTCTTGGGATGGGTCTCCATTGTAGGAGGCTGCCCAGCTGAACTGCGGCAGCCGTCGGTGCAGCAGGGCAGTGATGCTGCTCGTTGAGTCTGGCTTTGCAGAGTGGCCGCTGACGTGGGAGGACTCAAGCGGGGGGTTCCAGCGAAGATGCCATCCGAGTTGTTGCGTCGTCGGGACGCCGAAGGCGGCGCGTTTGGGGAGGAACGCCCGAAGCTCGGCCAGGTCCGGCCGCGGCCGCGTCCGCGCCGCGCCGGGCCCCAATCAACCGGGAAACGAAACAGAAGAGTTTCGCTTCCCGATTCCCGAGCCTCGATCCTCGAGCATCCCTCCGTCCCTCCAGGATGTGTTCGCTGGACAGCTTGTCTATTTGTTTTGTTGTTCTTTTTCTCTTTACAGAGAAAGTATATATATACATATTTATGGTTGTACACACGCCGTATGATAACCAATGGCTGTCCCTCTGTATATATACAGAGAGAGAGAGAGAGAGAGAGAGATCGGCAGTTGCATACACGCCGTATGATAACCCACGGTTTCATACATGTGAAGTGTGTGTGTATACATACGTGTAAATTCGTCTGACGCCGGTTTGAGGTTAGAGATGCCATGCCCCCCGAAGTCGGTGGGCCATCGTGTTCCCTCATCGTGGACTGTATAAACTTGTTGAGGGTCTTCTGCCGCAAGGGTGGCATTTGTCTTCCTTCCTCCTCCCTTTTTTCTTCCGTTTCCTCCTATTTGGCGCTATGGTGTATTGGTGGCCGTGCAGCGGTAAGATCCGCCCGCGCTTCGGCCCCTTAGTTGAGTAATCCTGTCCGCTCCCATCTTTTTCTCCCAGCGGCGGCGGGACTTCTCTGAAGCCCTCGCGCTTTCTGAGAAGTTCCCTGTGCCTTCGCAGAAGGCTGAGAACACTTCTCTGAGGGCCGGGGGTCTTCCGAGCCTCCTGAGCAGGCCTTCTCCCTCTCACTTCCCCACCCGGTCTCGCCGCCGATCCTCTTTTGTGAGGAAGTGCAGCGACTGCTCTCCTCCGTTCCGAGCCGCCGGCCCCGGCCCCCCGACAGGAGGGGCACGAGGCCGAGACGCCTGGCCCCGGCGCCTACGACTCGGCCCCGCTGTCGGCGCGCAGGTTCCGCGCCTCGCCGAGCTGGCCGCCGCCGCCGCCGCCGCCGCCGCCGCCGCCGTCGTCGTCGTCGTCGTCGTCGTCGTCGTCGTCGTCGTCGTCGCTGTCGTCGACGGCAGACGTTCCAGGAGCAGGTGCGTTGTGCTATCGATTGGCTCGGGGCCCATGCCGCCATCGCGATCCGCGGTGCCTGGGCCGTTGGACAAGAGCTTCTCGGAGTGAGGAGGAGGAGGAGGAGGAGGAGGAGGAGGAGGAGGAGGAGGAGGAGGAGGAGGAGGAGGAGGGGGAGGGGAAGGAGGAGGAGGAGGAGGAGGTCCTCTGGAGATCATGTGGGAGGCCTTCTGGCGGGGGCCTCGTGGGAGACCCGTGGGCCAGCGGCTCGGAGAGCACCTTCGCAGCGTGCAGGAGCGCCGAGCACACCGAGCGCGGAGGCCACCCCCGCACGAGGACGCGGCCCCCCCCCACATCATGCCGAGCCGGCGGGGCTGCCAGGGGCCCAGGGCCATGCTGGCGAGAGGGGCTTGTCAGATTGAAGGGGCCCCAGGACACACAAAATAAATACACACAAATAAAATTATTCCCCATATTTTCCCATATTTTCTGGGTTTCTGTCTTCCCCCCCACTTCCCATATTTTCCCATATGTTCTGGGGAATCGAAGATTAATTGTGTCTGTGTGTTTCTTTTCCTCCCGACAGATGTTGCTCCGGTGATGTCCGGGGAGCGCGGCAGGGCCTCGGAGTGGCGCATCTTCCCACGCTGGCCCGCTTGCAGTGGCAGAGCACAGCGGGCACGCCGGGCAAGAAACGGAGCCGCCATCAGGCTCCCCACAGAGATTTCCCATTCCCCGACGACCCCGGGCGTCCATCGGAGTTGATGGCCTTCCCGCGAAAACCCGAGTCGACCGAGCACTATTGAAGACTTCTTAATTTACGCTGTCACAGTATCCCTGCACATTACGGAATTATGCTCAGCTGCTTACCAGACGCCCTGCGCTGGCCAGGCGCTGCGGTGTCGCGTTCCAGGTGGGCCCCCTTCTGTTTTCGGGCAGGGCCAAAGGGGGGTTCACCAGTAAGGGTGTCGCCATCGCCTGGAAACCCAGGGTCGAGGAGGAGCGGCGATGGAGAACCGAGCAGGGTTGGGACATGTTTGGGCGCGTTCGGGAGTCCTGAGGGGTTCTTGAGGTCCGCCATCGCGTTCTCTCTCTGCTGACCACCGCTCGCGCCTCTGCGTGCGAGGAGGCGCTGTGCTTGCTGCCTGGGCCCAGTTGTGCCCGGGCTTTCTGATGCTACGGACCCGCGAGGCCCAAGAGCTTGCCAAAGAAAAAAGGTCCCCATCGGTGGTGACTCTCCTTTGCAGAGCAACATGTTCTGGAATGCCAGTGCCAACGTGAAGTTGCGATGCCAGACGCCATCGCGCATATCGCACTGGGGGCAAGCGACAGAATTCTCACGCTTCAATGCAGGCGCAGCGTGCAGTCTTCGCCGCATACAGCGAGTCCACCGCGCCTGTCAGCAGCATTACCAGCGAGGTTCCCATCAACGGTCCCGACATCATAGACGTGTAGCTGTTTTCAGAGACGTCGCGGTTTTCAGAAGTGTGGTGGGAGCCGCGGAGAATCGCGAAGCCGACAGCAGAACAGCTATGGGGCGATTCGGGGGGTTCTTGAGGCATTCTGGGGACTTCTTGGCGGCCTCTGGGGCTTTTTCGGCGGCCTGAAGGCGGTCTCGGGGGTCATCTGGGGGAGGAAGGCCGCAGAGTTCAGTTCGCGTTTCCCTTGCTGGGCCATGTTTGGTGCTCTCTTGGAGATTTCTCGAGCTCTCTTGGAGGGGAGGTGGGGCCGTGGTGGAGCGATCTTGGGGGCCTCTTGGTTAGTCCTGGGCGCACTTAGAACCGAAGGCCGAGGGCACGACAGAGCAAGCAACAACTTTAGTGTCTCTATGGCCCCGTCCTGCTGGGCCAGCCGCCAGGGTCCCCGAAAGGCCGAGAGGACCTTAAGATAGCGCCAGGGTGGTCCCTTGAGCGAGTCTCGAGGCACGTCGGGAGTGGGAGTATGCGCCCCCAGCCACGCCCCCACGACCTCGGGAAAAGTGTTGCGGGCATCTCCGGGAGCTCCTGGAAGCGCCCAGGAGCGCCTAGAAATCTGGCGCCTTGGGCCCCGCAATATTACACAAGACTCAGAGCAGACAACTTGGCTTGATTTGGGACCACGTAATTCAGTACATACGTCACAGTTTGAGATTATGCGCAACTTCTTTGCCGTATCTGTATATTTGTGTGTGTCTACCGGTGTATATATGTATTGCAATTGTGATATGCCACAATATGTATGACCCCATCCAGGCCCTCTGAGGGCACCGTCGTGGCCACGGATGGATCCACCTTGAATTTTAGGCAGGCGGCGCCCCATGACGTGTCACATGTCCTGGAGTCGTCGTCCTCTTCGCTCCGTATGCGATGTGATGCGATGGCACTTGGAGGGGGCACGGGGGTTCAGCCTGATCGTGCATTGTGCCGGGCCGAAACAGCTCATATGCTTCACCAGAGGCTAGGAGTAATCATGTCCCCTTTACGCGTGCAGGCGCCAAGCGGAGCCAGAAGTTGATTGAGGAGGATCGAGGGTCGAGGTCGTCATCGGATGGAAGAGGGGGGGATCGAGGACGAAGGGGGAAGCACGCTGCTTGAACAAAACCGCCGTTGCAATCATTACGCTCGTTGTTCATTATATCATAAGTGTCGCGTGCGCGCTCTGCGTTGAGCTGTCGAGCGCGTCCGTCTGCACCCGTGGCGGGGAGGTGTAGTCTCTCACCTCCTCGATCCGCGGACCTGCGGCCACTCTCCATCCCTCTCTCTCTATATCGTTTCTGTTGTTGCTCTCTCGCACTCTCCCTCTCTCGATGTGCCTCTCTCGTACTCCCCCTCTCTCCCTGTGTACACCTGTTTCCCCCAACAGCGCCTGCACTCAGGGGTGGTCCCTGCATGTGTTTCGACGAAACTCGATGGGTGTCCCACGCCCTGGCCTGCTGCCGCCCCTCTGCCATCCACTGCCGCCTGTGCGGATGCTCCGAGACTCCGCCTCGACCCGGGCCGCGGCCGCCCGGGCTGCGTCCGCTGCCGCCCGTGTGGGCATGCCGACGATTCGCCACGCTGCCGCCCGTTGCCACGCCCAGGGCCTCGCCGTCGCGAGCGAGGCTCGTGTGCCTCGCTCGCGCGGGGCCTGGCTGGCAGCGCGGGGGGCTCGTGCTCCCCCCTGCGCGCCCGCCCGTGCAGAGGGCCGGGCCCCCGACCCCGCTGCCGAAGTCGAGGGCTCGCACGGCGAGGCCCTGGGCGAAGGGAAAGAATTCTCCTCCTCCTCCTCCTCCTCCTCCTCCTGGCCGTCTGCGCAGGCGTGCCGAGGGTGCCTCCCTGCCGCCTGCGGCTGCCCGCCGGCGTCTGCCGAGGATGCGCGGGTCGTGGGACTCAGCCCATTTGTACATGGGCGAAGACGAGGAGGGCACCGGCGTCCACGTGGCGCCGTCGCTCCGCGCCCATGTCGCCACTGAGCTGTCCAAGGAGACGGCCATCGAGAAGGAGAGGAGAAAGGCCCGCGAGGCCAGAGCGGCGGCCAAGGCAAAGGCCAAGGCCGCCGGGGACAAATGACCAGTGGAGAGATCGGAGGCGGGCCGAGCCCCGCGGGCGCTCATCCTGGCGCGCCCGCCTCCATCGACCCTCTCAGCCAGGACGACGGCGTCGCGAACGTGGGTTGGGCCTGGCCTGATCGTCGTCGAGACGTCGCCCAATTCGAGCCGACGGTAAAGTCGGCTGGAGTGGAGCGGGACCTTTTTCCCTTGCCGCTCCTCGGCCCGGAGTGGCCTTGCAAGACAGGTGGCGGATCGTCCAGGACGGCTCGCCGCCACAGCAGCCTCCGCCGGCACGCATGGGAGGACGCCAACGGCATGGTCCGCGCCCTGAACTCCCTGTACGGGTGCGTCCGTCCGCCAGGCGGGGCTCCGACGCCTGCTCAGCATCAGGTACACAGAGATCTGCTGAGCACCGCTCGTGCTGCCAGGCAAGATTTTGAACGCGTCGTTCCCCGGGAAGCCGCTCGTCGACTTCTGGGTCCCAAAATGGAGTATGGAGGTGACGGCACCACGGTCGAGCCATTCGACGGGGACCGCGTCTCCCTGCCCCCTCTCGGCAAGGGGGCGGCCTGCCTCTCGGGCGCGCTCGACCCGGAGGCGGCCGCAGTTTTGCAGAACTTTGAGACTGACCTGCTCGCCTCGCCTGACGTGGTGGAGCAGCGGCGTATGTCGGCGCCGGCGCAGCCGTACCTCGACCTCGAGTTCCGGGCGAGCCGGCCCAAGTACATCCAGTTCTTGTCGATGTTGAAGTCCCGCGGCATCATCTCTCTTGTCGGCCGCCGCCGAGGCAGCGTGACCCCGTTTTTCGTTTCCAAGAAAAATGGGAAGCAGCGTTTGGTGCTGGACTGCCGGCTCATCAACATCCTTTTCCACCACGCCCCCGTGATGGAGATCGGAGCGCTGGACTGCCTGAGCGGGCTCGAGGTGCCGCGGGGCCGCCAGGTGTTCACGGCGTCGGCGGACATCGAGGCCTGCTTCTACCAGTGTGGCGGGCTGGGGTCGCTCATCGAATTCTTCTGTCTGCCAGGAATCTCGGTGGCAGAAGCGACGCACCTGGGCTTCGACGTCACGGGCTTGTTCCACGACGCAAAGATGAAGCTTCACGTGGCGTTGAACGTGCTGCCGATGGGCTGGTCCTGGGCCTTCTGGTTCGTCCAGCGCGTCCACTTAGAAATGCTGCGGCGCGCTGGGATTGACTCCAGTCGCCTGGCGCTTGGCGGGTGGCCGCTGCCGCTGCTGGAGGGCGGCCCTGTCGAGCTCCCATACTCCGACAACGTGAACGTGATCGGGCTGGACCCGGTCGCCGTCGGGGAGCTCCGCGACAAGATCGTCTCCACCTTCGAGCGGCATGGCTTCGCGATGCACGAGATTTCGCCCGTCTCGGACGCCGCGGTGATCCTGGGCGCGAGCGTCGGCGGATCTCCGCCGAGCACGCGCCGGGTCTTGAACAAGTTGCTGTTAGTGCGAGGGGCGCTGCAGTGGCTGGCTTCGGGGCCCACCGTCACTGGGCGCCAGGTGGAGGTCATCGTCGGGCACTACGTTGCGCTCACGTCCTTCAACAGGCTCGGGCTCAGCGTGATGCGGTCGCTGTACGATTTCATCCGCGACAAGTACGTCATGCCGACGCGCTTGTGGGCCTCCTGCCGGTACGAGGCGTGGGTAATGGCCGACGTGAGCTTGCTTCTCTCTGCGAGGCTCGACCGGCCGTGGTCGCCCGTCGTGACGGCCTCCGATGCCGCGAACCGTGGCATGGCGGTGTGCGAAGCAGTTTTCCCGGTCTCCGCCGTTGCCTCCGTCGGGCGATGGCGGGAGCGGTGGAGGCACAGGCGGCTGAATCCCGACGAGTGGGCGCCGAGGCGCCGTGCCCTTGCCCAGGAGTTCGCTGAGATCGAAGATCCCCTCACCGTCACTGCCTGCTCACCGTCGCCATCTGGTCCAGGGTGGGCTCTTCATCAAGGATTTCCAGAGGTTCCTCGGGAGCTCGCGACGACAGGGTATCGCACGATATATGCTGGCCCCCTACGTTATCAGGAACATATCGGCGTCAAGGAGGGGCGGGCGTTTCTGTGGGGGCTCAGACGGGCTGCTCGGGACGTTCGGAACTTCGGAACTATCAGGCTATTCCTCATCGACAACTTCGGGGTTTGCTGCGGGCTGGATCGGGGGAGGTCATCGTCACACGCCATATTACAGTTGTGCCGTCGGACCGCTGCCATCTGTCTCGCAAGCGGGATCAGCCCCAGGTTCCGCTGGATCCCGTCCGAGTTCAACCCCGCGGACGCGGGCAGTCGGCTCTTCGAGCACCAGGGCCCGCTCGGCCATGCTTGGTCCGCTGAGTCGAGCTGGCGCCGGGCCCTCGCAGAGCTGCGAGGAGAGGCCGACAGCCGAGGCCGAGGCTGCGCCGATTCCGGCCTTCCCGCCTGCTGCGGGACCGCCGAAGCGGCGGCCAGCCGCCAGGCGGCGGCCCGCGGCGGCCGGCCCCCGCGCCCGGCAGCAGCCGGCCGCTGTCCCCCGGCCGAGGCGGGTCGCGGCGGCGCTGAGCCAGGCATTCAAGTCGCCGGCCTCGGCCGCGGCCCGCTCGCACTGCGAGGAGGCCGCAGCAGGCGCTGCCACGCGCGCCAACTACAGGCCGCTCTGCGACGCCTTCCTCGACTTCTGCCAGACGAAGGGCCGCGTCCCAGCCGACGTCAACGAGCTGCAGATCAGGCTGCTCGAGGCGCTCGACCACCTGCTTGGGGCCGATGGTACCAAGGGCGATGCGGACACGCTCGTGGCGGCGGTCAAGGATCACTTCCCCTTCGCGGTCGGCTCGGGGACTCTGCCTCGGGTGACCCGCGCCCTACGGGGGTTCGGGAAGAAGCGGCCGCCTCGGTCCCGGGCACCGGCACCAAAGGAGCTCATGGCGGCAGCGGTGTCGATGCTGCTGGCCCTGGGGCTGTACGACCAGGCGCTGCAAGTCGCGGTTCTGTTCTACACCTACATTCGCCCTGGGGCTCTCCGACAGCTGACGGTCGGGCAGCTGCTGCCCCCAGCGAGGCGGTCGGGGCCGCTGAGCCACTGGTCGATCATCCTGGCACCGACCGAGACGGTGGGCGCGCCCCGGGTCCTGACCAAGACCGGCACCTCGGACGAGACGGTGCTGCTGGACGAGCCCGCCTGGCTGGGGCCTGTGCTGCAGGCGCATGCGCGGGGCAAGCCTCCGACCGCCCCCCTCTTCACGACGGGCGGCCCAGGCATGGCAGCGGCCTTCGGCCGTGTTGTGGCCGCCCTGGGCGTCCCGGGCGTATGCCTGTACCAGCTCCGGCACGGCGGGGCCAGCGACGACCTGCTCACCCAGAGGCGGCCGGCGGACGCCGTGAAGGCGCGCGGCCATTGGAAATCCGAGAGCAGCTTGCGCAGGTACGCGAAGCCCGGGGCCATTCACCAGCTGCTCAACGCGATGCCAGCGGAGAACAGGGCGTTCGGCGTCCAGCAGATGAACTTGCTCGAGCGCCTGCTGAAGCGCGAGGCGCCCGGATCGTGGGCGCCCCGCAGCGGCGTCGCCGCGGCGGCGTGAACTGGAAGGGCCGCGGCGGCCGGCTACACCGACCCCGCCGCTTTCGGAGGCCTGGGGAGGTGTTCGAGCTGATGGCGGGCTCAGCGCGCATTGCCGCTGCCGCCGCCGCTGCCGGTTTCCAGGCCCGGTCTTGGGAGCTGTCCGAGTCGGAGATGCAGGACTGCATGCACCCTCTCGTCAGAAAATGCATTTACGAGAGCCTCCGTTTGAGGCTAGTTGCCCTGCTGTGGATTGGCTCCATAAGCGCCACTTGGTCGCGTGCCAGACGCAACGTCTCTGGGCAGCCCGGGTGGCCAACGCCGCTGCGGTCGCGAAAGTGCATCTTCGGTTTACCCCACCTCGCTGGGAAGGATCTGGCAGCTGTTCACGGAGGCAACGCTCGTGCGACTTGGGCCGCTCGCCTCTTCCAGTTCGCAGCGCTTCGAGGCTGCCCCGTGGTGATTGAGAACCCGCAGAGCAGTTTCATCTGGTGTCATCCAGAGTTCCAGCGCTTGTGCGAAAAGTGGCGGTATATCGACATTGACTATTGCGCCTTCGGTTGCCCATATCGTAAACGCACGAGACTCTTGTATGCTAACCTTGATATTTCTCGACTGAGTTGGGCGCACTGTTCTGGCAGGCACGTCTGCAGTTTCTCTCATCAACCGCACGTAGAGCTTGCTGGCAGGGCAGGCAAGACGTTTCATACCGCCAACGCCGTTGCATATCCACATGAATTGGCAGCGGCCGTTGCTCGCTGCCTGTGGGCCCGCCCACCCTCCCGAGTACAGATACTCTGATCTGGGGATTGGCCAGAGAGTGATTGCCAGCTGGCGCGCGAGGCTCACAACTGCTCGCCCCGCGCTCGATCGAGTAGTCTGCGTGAAAACAGATCGAGGGGGGTGTTAGCATGTGCCATCTGTTTACAGAATAGCATGTGTAGCTCTCCTCGTGTAGTTTGTTCAGAAGATGCCAGTGATGCTCGGTTTATAAACGTGGACGCCCGGGAGGGGGCGGGGGAAATTCTGTACAAAACGACCGTTTTGTACAGAATTTCCCCCCTGGCGTTTTGAACGTGTCTGTTGCACTACTGTGAACTCCGCCGGTCGCAGCTCATGGAACGCATTGGCATCACAGCGGGTCAGAATCATCAGGATTCGCCGGCAGAGTCTCTCAGCACATGTCTGTATTGCTCTGTCCGTGGCTATCCTGGCTCAAGTTTTTGAGGGCCCCCCCCTTGCCCTCCCTCTTCTTCTCCTCTTCTTCCTGCCGTTGGCAGCCAGAGAGTGATTGCCAGCTGGCGCGCGAGGCTCACAACTGCTCGCCCCGCGAGAGTGATTGCCAGCTGGCGCGCGAGGCTCACAACTGCTCGCCCCGCGCTCGATCGAGTAGTCTGCGTGAAAACAGATCGAGGGGGGTGTTAGCATGTGTATATATGTGTATATCAACATACATTTATATGACACGCAGGTATGTGTATGTATTGCAATGGCGTGCCATAGATTCTTTGTTGCGTGTGGGAAGCGGGAGAGGGCCGCTGACACGTGTGCTCAAGCCTTTCTTCCAGCGAGCTGGGGGCACCTGTCCAGGCAGAATCGCGGATGGTTGGCAGACCCTTCGTGCGGCTCCTGGGCGTAGCTACCAACCTGCTGGCGGCCTGGATATCGCGAGCGCCGCCGTGTCCTGCGGCGCCTGCTCGTCCTTCTTCGCCGGCGTGCCCGTCGGTGTCGTGCCCCAACCTCTCGAGCGCCGACCGCGACGTGTACGAGGAGCGGTACGGTCAGGGGAACCCAGACATAGTCGCCGTGGTCTTCAGCCCGACGCGCCAGGCGCTGCAGGGTGTGGACCCGACTCTGCTGTGCAGGTTCAGGCGTGAGCCGAACGCGAGGGAGACGGTCGCTATCCAGGACGTTCTCGTGCAGGTAGCCGACCAGCTGTACTTGGACCGCGAGCGCGCTGCTGGCAGGCCGCGGACGCTTCCCGCTGGTGGCTCACACCTGGAGTTCGACTTCACCGCAGCCGCCCCTGGACCAGGCGTTCCTGGCGCAGGCCCCGCCGCTCCCGCGCCCGCGGCGGGTGCCGCCGCCAGAGCAGCGCCTGCCGCGCCTCTGGTGAGCGTGGCCGGGGCCGGCGCCGTCGCCGCCCCTGCTGCAGGTCCCCTGGCGGCCGCCGCCGTGCCGGCCGCAGGCGCCCCAGCGGGCGCCGCCGGCGCAGCGCCGCCGGCCGCGGCAGGGGTGGTTGGGCCGCCCGCTGAGCTGGCCCCAGTGTGGGTGCTCATCGAGAGCACGGGTGGTGGCAGTCGTGGCGATGTTGTCCAGCTCAACGGGACCGAGCGGATCGAAGGTGACATCGGCCTCCTGAAGCTGAACGCAGGCTGGGTTGCCATCCGTCGGATCTCGATGGACCCATCGGTGTATCGATGCGCGGAGAGCGGGGCGGACATCAGGCTGGTGGACGTGCCACCTCGACCCGACGGCTCCAGGCAGCGACTGGCTTGGCGTGAGGCTGTGCCGATGATGGTAGAGAATCCCATCCCGGGGTGGCCGCTCGACGGACCTCGGACCATGCTCTGGCGCGCGCAATTCATCGACAGGAGGCGGAACGGCCCCGTGGAGCACTACAACAGCTTCTTTGCCTTCTATCATCTCTCGAAGGAGGACTACGAGGTCGCTCATTATGAGATCATAATGAAGATGATCGAACATCTCGGGTGCTGGGATCAGTTGAATGTTCCCGACTTTGTCGGGGCGGAGCTGGCCACTCGCCAGGCACAGCTGTACGAGTACATCTACTCCATGGAGTTCGTGGCGCAGCAGTCGAAGGGCTCCAAGGACGGCGACGAGGGCGACGGCATGAAGAGGGGCCGAGGTCGGGGAGGAGGGCTCCACCGATTCGGCATCGTGGACGAGGCGGCGGTGTTCACAGGGGCGGCCAAGGAGGATGGCCGTTCCATGATATGCCCGCTGCTGCTGGAGCATGTCTCCAAACAGGTGGAGCGCGACGCAGGGATCCTGAAGCAGATCAGGAAAGCCCGTGAAGAGCGTCGCGCTCTGTCATCATGAGCGACGCGGACGGCTCTCGGGTACCCCTCGCCCGAGAGTCAGCCAGGCCGAGAGAGGGGGCGCCCGTGGGCCTCGCGGGCGCAGCAGATCTACCTGTACATGAGGCTTCCGACTCCAGCGCCGACCTTCGCCAACGTGATCTCTTTCCTTTACCTTACTTTGGCGCTGGAACTTCTCTCCTACTACGTCCTCCCCGCCTTCAAGGTCAGTGCGCAGGCGCCTTGAGAAGCGGTCGCACGTTCACGGCATGGTCGAGGAGATGACCGACGCGCTGAACGACCTGTGGGGCTGCCCGCCCGTGGCGCGCCGTCAAGCGCCCGCTGGCATGCCGGTGCCTGCCGCTGGCCACGCCCTCGTCCTCTCGGAGCTCCGACAAGCCGCTGTGAGGTTTGGCCCGTGCCCAGAGGGCTTGGACGGTCCAGGAGCCCTCGAGGAGCTCCGGATATCTCAATCGTACGAGGGTGACGCCACGTTGGTTGCCCCGGTGAGTTTCGACCTCGTCGACTCCATCTCCCTGCCTCCTGCCGGCAGCCAGCCCGCCGCCCTGGAGGCTATCGACGAGATGGCAGGCCAGAACATCGCTCGCCGGCTGAAAGAGTTACTCCTGCCCCAACAGCTGGGGATGGAGCGCATCAAGGAAGTGGGTCCGAGACGGCTCTACACGGACCCTGCCCTTCGCAACCCGCGCCTCTATAAAATGGTGGTGCGGCGGCTTATGAGCGCCGGGCTGGTGGACTTCAGCAGCTCGGCGGAGTGTTACGTTGGCATGTTTTTCGTACGCAAGAAGAACGGGTCGCTGCGGATGATCCTCGACGGGAGGCACGCTTCGCTTAGGTTTGCGCCCGCAGACCCCGTGGAGCTGGCGACGGGCTCGGCGTTCGCCCAGATCTCGGTCGACGGCGACGAGCCCATCAGCATCGGGGGGGTCGACATCTGCGACGCGTTCTACCAGATCGAGCTCCCACAGTGGCTGCGCCGCTACTTCGGGCTGCCCAAGGTGAGGGCTGGCGACCTCGGGCTGGTGAACCTGTCCGACGGCACGCCCGTGAGACCCTCGGCCTGGGTGGTACCGTGCTTTCGGTGCCCGCCGATGGGCTGGAGCATCAGCCTATGGATATGCCAGAGCCTGAACGAGGCGGTGACCGCCCGAGCACTTCCTGGCCATTTTGGCCGTCGACTTGTGGACCGTCGGCCCGCGCCTGACCTGCAGCAGGGAATGGCGCACACGGTCTACGTCGACAACTTCATCGCCCTGTCCCACAGGCTGCGCGAGGTGCGTGATGCAGCTACTGCAGTACAGGGGGAGCTGACTGCCTCAGACCTTCCCTCGCACCCCGTGGAGGCATCAGTCGGCGGGGACACGCTGGGCTGGCACTTTGACGAGGACAAGCCCGTGATCGGCCTCAGCGTTCGGCTTCGCTGGCGGCTCCGCCTCGGCATCGGCGAGCTGCTGGAGCAAGGCTGGTGCAGCGGTCACACCATGATGAAGGTGATATCGCACTTCACTTCGAGGGCGCTAATTCGTCGAGAGCTGCTGAGCTGCCTAGGGGCCGTGTACGGCCTCATGGGCGACGGCGGCCGCGAGAGGCGGCGGCTGACGCCGGCAGTAAGACGGGAACTGGCTTGGTGCCGCGCACTGCTGCCTTTGTGTTTTCGAGACGCCGGGCGGCCCTTGTCGCCTGTCGTGTCCTGTGTGGACGCCTCGTGGTGGGGCGCTGGTGTGACAGAGAAGACCATCACCTCAGACCAAGCTCGTCGCTTGTCTATCTTCAACGAACGATGGAGGTTCAGTCGGGATGGCGAGCAACAGGTTGCCCCTCGCGACAAGGCCTTAGCCTCGGAGAGCAAGCAAGCTCAGCGTATCACCTCGTCATGCTTCAAGCAAGCCTCGTCGGAGCCCTACCGCGATCCAGCAGTCATAGCAGCAGCCATGGAGCAGCAGGTCCCGTTCCGAGTCGAGCCGAAGCCGAATCAGGGGGATGAAATCACGTTCGAGGAGGTGCCCGAGGAGGTCTGGGCGGAAGGATGGCGTCGGGTTCTATCTACACCGTGGACCAGGAGGGAGGCTCAGGTGGTGCTGGAGGGGAGAGCCTTAGTCTTGTGTCTGAAACATCGATTGCGAGCCACTCGAAACTTCAACACCACGCACATCATCCTGAATGACTCCATGGCCCCAGTGTTGGCCCTTCTCAAGGGCAGATCATCGTCGCCCCCGCTTTTGAGAATCTGTCGTCAGGCATGTGCTCTTCTGTTGGCTTCTGGTTCATCTGCTATCTGGCGTTGGGTCCCATCAGAACATAACAGCGCAGATCCAGCGTCTCGTGACCAGGCTGGTGACACCCCCGAGGCCGTGCGGATCAAGACATCGAAGCTCGACGCGTCCTGCCCGCCCGCCCAGGCGCTGGGCCTCGGGGAGGATGACGGCGGCAATGCTGGCGTCGGTCCTCGGCGACAGGGCGGCCCCTGCCGCGCCGGCGATGCGGGCTCGCAGGAGGCCGACTGCGGCTGCGGGTGCTGTGGGCGCTCGCCAGCTGCAGGGCAGGCCGCAAGCAGCGCCGGAGACTGCAGCGCGCCCAGCCGAGGGCGACCGCTGGGCGGGCCGTCAGCGGGGGGAGGCGAACCTCTTTCCTTTCCTCCCGGCTGCGGCCCCCCGCCAGGGCTTGACCCTCCTGGAGGAGTTCTTGGACGGGGGCAAGAGCAGCGCCGTGTGGATGCTGATGGCGGCTTTTGCCTTCGTGCGTCCGACCCTCGGGCGGCGGCAGTGGCGCCAGCTGTGGGCGGCACGGGCTGCCAAGACCTGGTCATGCCTGGCGCCGCCGCGGCCGCGGCTGACGCTCTCACGGCCTGTGGTGTGCCTCATCGTGGTGACGTTGTGCTGCGGGGGCCTGGAGGAGTACGCTTGGCCCGCCGCGCCCACGGTCGACCTGTGCCCGAGGCCGCGCGAGGCGCTGGATTTCGTGCAGTCGCAGCTCATCCCGCCAAGGCTCACCGCTGCCGCGGCGCTACACCAGTGGTGCATGGTCCTCCAGCCGTCCGACATGCAGACCCCATCCATGACAGACGTGCTCGACGAGACCCTGCGGGCGGGCCTCACCCGCTCCCCGAGGGTGCCACGACCCGAGCAGGAGCCGCACCACCGGACGCCCGGTGGCCACCGCCCTTTGCCGGTGGCCCAGGCGCAGTGGAGCGGCCACGTCAAGGCCGTCTTGGCCGGGCTCGGCCTGCAGGTCTGGAGCTACCTGATGCACGGGCACAATGGCGCAAGCCACGAGCTGTTCGCGGCGGCGCGGCCTCTGCGGGACATCCACATGCGCGCCAGGTGGCCGACCGACGCCGCGCTTCAATGCTACGCCGAGGGGAGGCAGGTGCAGGAGCATCTTCGCGGGCTGCCGCGCGCCCTGCCGCTAAGTGCCGAGCAGGCGCTCCGCGGGCCTGGCGCCACCCCGTCGGCGAGCTTGCATCGTGGGTGAGACATTCCAGATCCGGCGTCTTCCTGGAGGTCTTCAGCGGCTCTGGGCGGATGGCGGCAGCGTGGCGCCTGCGTTTCCATTCGCAGCATGCCGCTTTCGAGCTGGACATCCGCCACGACGCCGACAGCGACCTCCTCCTCAGGCGGATCAGGCAGCAGGTTCGGGGCTGGGTGCGGAGTCGGCTCATCGTCGCGATCTGGATTGCGACGCCCTGCCAGTCCCTGAGCCGCGCCCGCAACCGCCCCAACGGGCCACCACCCTTGCGGACGGCTTTGTTTCCGCTGGGGCTGCCAGGCCTGTCGCCAGGAGATCAGCTCAAGGTCGAGAGAGGAAACGCACTTGCCACTTTCAGCTTCTCTCTTTTCTTGCTTGCCCGCAGTTTAAACATACCAATAGTGATTGAGAATCCCAGCACATCCTGGTTGTGGCAGCTTCCAGGCGCGCGCAGTCTCATTCGAATTCATAACACTCGTATTGTGGACTTTGATTTCTGTGCGTTCTCGACCCCTTGGCGCAAACGCACTCGGCTGCTGTACTGCCATCTCAACCTCGACCCGCTCATCCCCTATAAATGCTCGGGTCGTGGGGTCTGCAGTTTTAGCCGCCGCCCCCATCAGGTCCTCGAGGGCAAAGATGCCTCAGGCAGTTTCTGGACGCACATCGCAGAACCGTACCCAAAATATTTTTGCAGGCTGGTAGCTAAGTGTTTCCAACAGGCTCTGCGAAACCATTCGTTTCTGAGCCTGGACAGGTTTGTGGAGGCCTAAGGCCAGGGTTTTAAAATTCGCTGGTGCTCGAGTTTTCAAGGTTTCGGACTGTGATTGTCTCGGGCCACGGTTTCCTTGGTCGAGGGGCTCGCCCGTCCAGTCAACGTTTCACGGAGCTCCGGGACGAGTCATCACACAGAGTTGCGGATGCAAAACAAGTCTGGCCCTCGGGAGTCTCCCCAGCTTACACAGATTGCAATGGCGTGCCATAGATTCTTTGTTGCGTGTGGGAAGCGGGAGAGGGCCGCTGACACGTGTGCTCAAGCCTCCCGCCCACGCTGCGCTCCCATCCCATTTTCAGCTCGAGCAGTGTCCTGTGGACTGTGATTGTCTCGGGCCACGGTTTCCTTGGTCGAGGGGCTCGCCCGTCCAGTCAACGTTTCACGGAGCTCCGGGACGAGTCATCACACAGAGTTGCGGATGCAAAACAAGTCTGGCCCTCGGGAGTCTCCCCAGCTTACACGGATGCAAAACAAGTCTGGCCCTCGGGAGTCTCCCCAGCTTACACAGATGTATGTATGTATGTATGTATGGATGGATGGATGGATGGATGTATGCATGTATGTATGTATGTATGTATGTATGTATGTATGTATGTATGTATGTACAGATCATTAATATAATATATATATATATATATATATATATGTATATATAGGTATGTATGTCGATATCATATTGCATTCGGATGCCGATTTGTAAGATAATGTATGTATTTGTTTCTTGGCTCCCCCTCTCTGTCCGTCTGTCCGTCTGTCTGTCTGTGTGTCTGTCGGTCTGTCTGTCTGTTTGCCTGTCTCTCTGTCTGTCTGTGTGTTTGTCTGTCTGTCGGTCTGTCTGTCTGTCTGTCTGTCTGTCTGTCTGTCTGTCTGTCTGTCTGTCTGTCTGTCTGTCTGTCTGTCTGTCTGTCTGTCTGTCTGTCTGTTTCTCTCTCTCTCTCCATCTTCCTTTCACGAACTCTCTCTAAGTCTATTTGACATGTCTGTACACTCGTACAGCGGTTTAAAATGTAGATGTTTTATGTAGAAGTAAGTATGCATCCATTCTCTCTTCTGTCCTCTCTCCTCTCTCCGCCTTCTTTTCCGCCTCGCCGTGCCGTATCCTTCGCTGGCCAGGCGTTTCTCCGTTGCGCGTTGCGGCGCAGCCTTTGATCTGCTCATCTACAGAGCTCCCGGGTAGTGATGTTATTGTCGCGCGGAGGATGTGGAAACACGGCCTCCCCTTACCCCTCTACCTCCTAATCTTCGTGCTCCGCCTTCTTCTCCTCCGCCTTCTTCCGATTTGCATCCTAGGCTTCCTCCTTCCCCCTCTCCGTTCCCCCCTCGTCGTCCTCTCGTTACCTCCGGCTTTGCCTTCACCTGCTCCTTCTGTTACGCTCCGTAGTTTTGTTAATCTTGTTATTGCTTCTCTCCCTCCCTCTCCACCTCTCGTGATGCCCCACCTTATCCTCTTCTCCTCAGCGTCTTCGTCTCCTTCCTCCTTCTCCGCCACTCGTTGCGCTGCTTCTCCTCCGTCCCCTCCATCGTCTACTCCTCGTCGCCCCCCCGTTGCGTTCAATCGGAAAAACCAGAAAGGGCCCTATGCGCGCATGGATGCTTTGGAGAAGTCCTAAATGCGAACGGCCGAGGGTCGCGTGCGTTCCCCCGGCCTCCGGCCCCCGTCCCCTTGCCGAGCCTTCTCCCCCGTCGTTGGGGGGGGGGGCGCTCAAAAGCCTGGCGCGGGACTTTCGTGGGGTCGCCTCGAAACCATAATTTGGAGAAGTGTCTGGCGATTCGTACTTTTGAGCGCGGTCCTCAAAAGCACGATCGGGCAAGTGTACTTCTGAGCGGAGGGGGGGGCACTCAAAAGTACGATCTGGGGCCGCTGGCCAGGGCCCTCGGAAACGCAGGGCGCGGGCGTCGCTGCGCGGCCGCGTCGGCGAGCCCAGTTGCTACGTACCCGAAAGTGCGTCTAAAAGTACGCTCAAATAATTCATTCGTTCGTAGCACCCTTTCTGGTTTGCCTTACTCAACCTTCCTCTCCTTCTGCTCGCCTTGTCACGCTTCACCCTTCTTCCCCCCTCCCCTTCCCAATCCTGTTACGGCCCGCCCTCGCCTGCTTCTTTGTTGATTCCTCGTCTCGGCAACTCCGCTTCACCTCCTCCCTCCTTCTCTCGTTGCAATTACGGCGGATGAGGGCGGCAATGATATCGACGGCTCAGCCTCAGCTGGAGTCCCCCCTGGCTTCCAGACCCTGGATTCCTTTCCCAAGGGTTCATCATCCAATGCCCCCCCACCGTAGTTCCCCTTCCTCTGAGGAAACCCAAAGATACCGATACCGCTACTCAACAGACCTCTCCCAGGATGCGTTCTGACTAGAATTTCGAGTCGAATCCAGTGGTGGCGACGAAGGCCTCCCAGGAGGCCCAAAGAGGCGAAAACGACTGAAGGGTAGCGGTATCGGTACCTTTTCCTCTTCTGATTTTCCGCCCCACTCCACGTCTTCCCAGTACGAAGCATATCTCTCCCAGACCGTCCCTCCCGTTTTTTTCTCCCTCCCCTGATCTCGGCACGCTCCCTCGTCTGCTCCTCCGCATCCGACCCTATTCAGAGCACGGCCACTCCCCGCTTTCCTCCTGACCCTGCTCATTCTCGTCCTCCCCCGCTTCGTCCTCGTCCTCCTCCTGCTCCTTCTCCTCCTGACCCTGCCCAGTCCCCAGGCGTACACTCCAGCCCCCCCCCGCTCCCCCTTTCCCCCGCTCCCCATCCATCTTTCTCTCTCCCCCCAGCCACGCACGACGACCACGACGCCGACGCCGAGCTCGACGACGAAGAGGAAGGCAAGTCGACGAATCACCGCCGACGCCGGCGCGCAGGTCCAGCGTCTGCTCCTGCAAGGAGGCGCGCCCGTCCACCCCAGGGCGCAAGGCCACGAAGGCCCAGGTCTCGGCGACTACAAAGGGTACTCCAGATTTCGTAATAAAAGGGAGGGGGTCTGGACCCTCCAAGACAAGCCATTTCAGACCCCCCCCCGTGGGAGAACCCTCCAAAACATCGTCCGCAGACCCCCCCCAGGCCCTCCAAGATAGCCTGGAAGAGACCCCCCCCGAAATGAGACCCCCCTCCCTTTATTACGAAATCTGGAGTATGGTTACGCCGGGGTGTGGTTTGCGATCGGCACCGTCGGGGCCTGGTGGGCACGACACCGTCCTCGTCGGGTCGGGGCGCGGCGGAGAGCTCCGTCGGAGGTCCTCGCCCGCCCCCCCCGCAGGGTGCCTCTCGGGGTGCCGGTTGCAAGCCACACCCTCTGCAAACCACACCCCTCGGAGCCGCCGGCAGGTCTCGGCGCAGGCCTCCCCGAATCGGAAGGAGCCAGACCAGAGGAAGAAGGAGCCCCCCGGCCTTCGGCAGCAACTCCTGGGAGCCTTGTATACCTTCTTCATGCCGCCTCGTGCACCAGCGTCGGTTAGCGTCTGGTATCCGATGACATAGCGCCGAGCCAGCGTCGATTAGCTCCGAGTCGCGTCGATTCAGAGTCGATTGGCGTCGACGAGCGTCGATTCGAGATTGCCAGCAAGATGCTAAAGTCGGACCGAGGTATAAGATCGAGGTCTGTTCGGGGAGGGTGCCCTATTGTTCTTCGTGTTTGCTGGATGCTCTTGTGCATCTTGGGGATGGTACTCTTGGATGCTCGGTGTGTTTCGGCCGATGGAGGGTCTCATGTTGAAGGATGTTCTGTTGTCCTAGGTCCAATTGTATGAGAGGACCCCATGAGTTGCCACCGGACCGACCGCCAGCCTGGCGCCGCCGCGGTCGTAGTCTCCTCCAGGGCGCGCCAGGATTGGCGGGGGCCAGCGCCGATACAAGAGATCGGCGCGGACTCCTTAATGCAGCCTTAGTGGATCGGGTCCTGTCCTTAATGGGCCCCAGAATCGGCCGGACTTTTTTTTTCCTCATCGTTTCCGAAACAGTGTCTCTTGAAAATGGAAATGGGAATTATTCCGACGGTAGGACCCCACATGAGAATATGTTTAGTTCGCCCCTCGAGTTGTTCTTGTCGCCCTGGCGGACGGCCTTCTATCGGCCTATGTTTCGCCTGCCCCTCCTCGTCATCTTCGCCCTCCGTTTCCTCGTTCTTCTCGTCTCCCCACTTCCTCCTTTCCTCCTCCTCCTCCTCCTCCTTCTCGTCGTCCCTATGTTCCTCCTCCTTCTCGTCCTCTTCCTCCTCCTCCTCCTCTTCCTCCTCATCCTCGCAACCCTCCTAATTCTCTCTCTCTCTCACTCTCTCTCTCACTCTCTCTCTCTCTCTCTTATATCCTCCTCCCGCCTGTTCTCTGCATGCAGCTCCGCTGCCTCGTGGCCGGGGCAGGTCGATTTTCCGCGGCGCCGTCGACGCCACGGCCAGCACGGGCGCGTTCTCCGACGGCTGGCTGGGTCACGAAACCGTCGGGGTAACCCTTCGAGCCAGCACGTTGGGACAACCCCGCGAGCGGCTGGGGCGCGAGATCATGCCGTTTGGACAACCCCGCGAGTATCGAGCTAGTCGCGGCCGCGCTCAGGCTGGAGGCAGCACGAAGTCCAGCTCTGCCGCGAGCTGCCCCGCCTCAGCCCTGGAGTCCACCGCTCTCTTGTCGAACTCCTCGAGCGCTTGCCGCGAAGACGCCGGCGGCCCTCGTTCCAGGAACTCTCGCGTGGGCGGCCGCAGGATCAGCATGTTCCACATGCACGCGGCGTGGGAGAACATGACGTAGAGCGAAGCCACCGTTGCTCGTCCGACGTGACCGTGCGACCAGCGTCATCATCCCGTGCGAGGCGGAGAAGGTGGAAGGTGGGTGAGGTTGCTGCGCGGGGGGTGTCCAGAGAAAACAAAATAACCATTCAGGATGTTAGAAAAAAACGGCAACTGGAAGCAGCGAAACAAAACGGCTCCGGAATCGAAATCGGTACCGGAACCGGCAAAAACACGGCGACGGAACCAGAAAAAAAAACAGCGCGGGAATTGCCAGACAATTTACAATCGGCACAGGGACCCAATTGCCTTGTCGATTCCAAGTACCAATAAGCGGTCTGCCTAGTGTTTTCGACGATCCTCGGGACGCGCGGCGGCGTCAAAGGGCTGAGGACTGATCAGGGGTGTGTTATGATATCATGGCCTGAGCCATGGGATCTCCCCAGGTTTCACGGCCATCTCTTTTATTTTTAATGCGTTCCTTGGCCCCCCCCCACCCAAATTTGATCGCAATCGGTCCCGGACCCTTCCTGGGGTCTTTTTTTACCCGTGTTTCGAGGCGGATGCGCCATAGTGGCGAGAAGCTTCCAGAAGGTAAAATGCAAGCAAACGTGTCAGGGAGGGCGGCATCCGCCGATCTGATTTTTTCAATACGCGGCCCCAGAGGTCCCGACCCATTCCATGGATCAGTTTGTGATCCTGGATCCATGTTTGATGGCCCAGGGGCCGAGAACGGATCCCGGGAACCGAAATTGATCTAGGCCTCTTAGACGGGGTCCGAGTTGACGGGGTCGGAGGATCGCGCCGCATCGCCGATGCATTGGCGATGCGGCTCGATGCGGAGCCCGATTTTCTCAACGCTTGCGTCGCCGATGCGCCGCCGACGTCGGCGATGCATCCACGATGCGTCGTCGATGCATTGACGATGCGGCGCGGTCCTCTGACCACATCTATTCGGACCCCATTTGGGAGGCCTCGAATTGAGGAACAGCGCCCCAGCTGAAGAACAGCGTCGTCGGAGAGATCCACTCAAAAACTGTTTTCGGACCCCTCACGCGGCCCATCCTCGCCTGTTTTGTGAGGCGTTGGGGGCGGACAGAAACCCCACCTTGACGCGTCGATTAGTGAATTGTCCGTTTTCGGTCATCGAGAGGGCGCCGCGGTCGTCATTTTCGAGGTTTGCGCCCGCCAGGTTTGGGCCCGAGGTCGTTTACACGGAACCTCGTTTTCACAACAAGGGGCTCTATCCATCCCCGAATGATGGGCCTGTCCTCCACCACCACCACCACAAGTTGGAGGGGGAGGGGGTCCTCCTCCTCCTTTTCGTCCTCCTCCTCCTCCACCTCCATCTCCACCTCCTACTCCAGATTTCGTAATAAAGGGAGGGGGGTCTCATTTCGGAGGGGGTCTCTTCCAGGCTATCTTGGAGGGCCTGGGGGGGTCTGGGGACGATGTTTTGGAGGGTTCTCCCACGGGGGAGGTCTGAAATGGCTTGTTTTGGAGGGTCCAGACCCCCGCCCTTTTATTACGAAATTTGGAGTACTTATGGTGGTGGTGGTGGAAAACAGGCCCATCACCGAAGGCGGACCAGGCCACAGCAACGAGAAGCTTCCAGCAGCGCCAAAGAAAGGACGAGCAAACCACAAGGGAAGGCCGCCGTTGCCTCGGCTGGCCCTCGCGCCCCCCCTCCTATCCTCTTCCTATCCTTCAGACTGGCACGTCCCTCTACAGTCCTCCTCCTCCTCCTCCTCCTCCCTCCTCCTCCCTCCCCCTCCTCCTCCTCCTCCTCCTCCTCCTTCTCCTCCTCCTCCTCCTCCTCCTCCTCCTCCTCCTCCTCTTCCTCCTCCTCCTCCTCCTCCTCCTCCTCCTCCTCCTCCTCCTCCTCCTCTGGGGGCCATCTTGGGCCGTCTGGAGGCGCTCCTTGACCGTCTTGGGCGCTCGGTGGGGAGCTCCGGGAACGTCTGGGGGTTGTTTGGGGCGTTGCGGCCGCTCCCGAGGGCCACGCGGCGCACCCCGGGGCGCCAAGAGCGCCGGGGAGATGTGCGGTCGGGGCCCTCGAGGTATTGCAATGCTGGCGCGAGCCTTGGGGCGCTCCGCTTCGTGCCGGTTCGCCGTGGTGCGCCATGCTGTGCTCAAGTATGCTCGTTTTTTGGCTGTTGTGTCGTGTGGCGTGATGCTGGGTTATGTGTGCTCCGTTCTGCCATTGCGTGCGTCATGCTGATCTGGCCTGCTGTGTTATGACCTGCTGTGGTACGTCTACGCTGTCACTGTGGGGTGGTATGGTGTAGTACGACCTGCTATGCTATAATGTTTTGTTTTGGGTCGCGACCTATCCTGGCATGCATTGTATTGTTATGAGATGCCATGTGATGTGATGATGCGCGATGGTATGATGTGATCTGTCATTGTGTGGTGTGTTATGCTGTGAATTGGTATGTCGAGCTTTGTTGTGTTATGAGATGGTGAGTCATGTCACAGGGTGCGCTGTTATGGTATGTCTTGTATGCTCCATCATGTCATAGCTTACGGTGTTATTATATGATATGTGCTGCTATGGTATAATATGTTAAGCCGCGCCCTCTCATGCTACGATTTGTCCATATTTGACATGGTATGTGCTGTAACGGTGTAGTGTACTATGTTTTGTTCTGAAATGGTATGTGAGGTTATGCTGTGCTATACCATGGTATGGTACATCGTATGTTACAGCTGTGGGGTCATGTTCTACTATAGGTGCTCCGCTCTGTCACAGTATGCGTTGATATGTTGTGCGGTGCTACTGTATGTTATGGCATGTTATGCAGTTATGCGCTATGCAATGGTTTGGCGTGTTCAGTGTTGCTATGCCTGTGTTATGCCATGCGTGTGTTATCATGCCATGTTTTGTTAGATGCTTCGATGCTATGCGATGGTAGGTTATGTTATGTCATGTGCACCATGGCGTAATATGTTCTATTATGGTATGACATGGTATGTATTGCTATGGTATGTTTTATTGGACGGTGTTATGCTCTGTTACGTGTGGTCCGTCTTGTCGCAGTTGTTGATGTTATGGTATGCTGCGTCTTGCGTTTTTGTATTATGTTGTACCGCGCTCTGTCATGTTATGATGTGTCATGATGTCCAATGTTCTGTGCTGTGCTATTGAAGGCGCTAGGCGGGAAACTCAGGGGATGACAGGTGGACATGGGGATCAGGCGGCCACGGTATGCAGATTTGGCGGGTCGGCGCGAGGCGGGACACCCGGGGTACACTCGGTGGACCTTGGGATCTGGCGGCCGCGTTGTGCAAACTGGGCAGTTCGGGAGGCTTGTTTTTCTATAATCTAACAACCCGAACCTGGCGGGTGAGAAAAACAGCGTGCGGGCCTCCTAGAGATTATGTTTAATCAGTGTGCTGTTCCTCTGGTTCGGGCTCTCGTGGGGTGTTCCGCGTGAGTATCTGGAGGCGCCTCGGAGGATTCCTGCCCCCTCCCTGGGAGCGTTGTGAGGGCCCCTTGCAGCCCTCTTGGGCGGTCACGGTGCGCTTTTCTTGAAACAAGGATTGCGGCATGAACGCACGTGCTCGGCTCAAGGATGTCGAGCTGGGGATGTCTCGACCGAGCAGGGGGAAAGCTGGGTGTATTGAGCGAGAGGCGCCTTTCCTTGCCCTGTTCTCGTTCCCTGTTCCCTGACCCGCGAAAGGTACGAACGTTTCCTGGAAGTCCAAGCCCTGACCCCACGTCCGGGTTTTCGCCCTGAGTTGTTTTGTTGTCGGCCCCGAGGCCCAGCAATGCCCCCCGTAAGCAAACAGTAGACAAGCGGTCCGTCTTATTTCTTTTTGTCACGACGCGAGGGGTCGGGGCCTTTGGTTCCCTGCTCCCTGGTCTATCCACATGCACGCAGAGCAACTGCGTTGTCGATGTACTGCTCAGGTCACGGCTCATGGCATGAGTTTGTGCATTGCAGGTCGGCTTAAGCGGTGTTCTCGGTCGGCCGAGCGACCTTTTGATTCGCGATGTGGTTTTGCCACCCTTGGTGCTCCGCGTGGAAAGAGATGCCCTGCTCCTTGCCCCCCCCCCTTGCTGTGTTTCGAGGAGGCCGAGCTGAGGGCCGCCGTCGCAGAGGCGAACCGCCTCGGGGAGCTGTGCGAGGGTCTGCGGGAGAAGTCGCTGCAGGACCAGGCGGCGCGCTCCAACTGACGTGGGCCCAGAGGCACACAAATAAACTGGCACAACTTCCAGGATGCACAGTACGTAGCACCCCAGTTGCGGATCAGAGTGAGGGGTCGGGCGCGGGGTGTGTCGCGGGGTGTGTCGGGTCGCGGGTTGGGTCGTGGGGTGTGTTGCGGGTTGGTCGCGGGCAGGTCGCGGGCGAGGATGACGACATCGCGATCACAACGTTCATTTCAAGATTGCTCGATCTTATCTGCACGCGTGCCACTCAACACAACATGTATATCCCAAACCCTCGATACCCGCCCTCTTCGTCTTCGGCCGATCTTCCTTACCTGCCACGTCTAGTGGAAGGGACAAGTGGGAGGGAGAAGGATGGATGGAGGACGCGAGAGACTAGCGGGAGGGGGTTAGGAACAGGGGACCAAGCGGCAGAACCAGACGGGCAGGTCGGGCGGGCGGACTTTGATGGGCGGGTCGGGCGGACGGGCCCAGCCGGCAGGGTCGAGCGGGCAGGTCGATGAAGCATCAGTCCTGTATGCATCGCGAGGAGCTCTCGAGCGATAGCGCGATCCCGTCAGGAAGTCCAGAGCGAGAGCGTGATTTTTGAGTGCCGAGGGCGCGGCGTTTCAATACATTGGCAGGCTTCACGCGAGGGCGCGACTCATGGACAAATTGTGAGGAAGTCCAGCACGAGAGCGCGATTTTGAATGCAGTGTGAGGTGGTACCTGGCGGGACATGGGGGGCAATATGTGCCTGAAGATTTGCCCTTGCAGAAATCCAGGGTGCATGCCCCGAGATTGGCACTTCAATTGAAAAACATCGTGGGCACCGAAAGGGCTATCAACAACAATTATTTTCTAGAAATGGTAACTCAACAACAGCACCACCAGCAACAACATCAATAATGCTGACTGGTCGCTCTTATCTGCTCGCGTGCCATTCAACACGTATATCCCAAACCCTAGATACCCGCCCTCTTCATCTTCGACCGTGCACCCTTAGGGACAACAACAGCAATAACAACTATACCAATCAGTTCAATACTGTTCGCTCTTATCTGCTCGCGGGCCAGCCGACACGTATATCCCAACCCCTCGATACCCGGCTTCTTCGTCTTTCGTCGTACGCCCTTTGGGTGTGTATAAAGGACAGTGCGCAAGAATTTGAGGCAAGCTGATTTTTGTTATTCGATCCGTGTCATGGTGAGATATTTGGTGATGACTTTGCGTAGCCAGCCAGGCATCACAAGGCCGTCGGAGTGCGATGTATTTTCTTCTGGTCATCATGAGTCGGATTAACTTTCCGAATGGGTTTGGGCGCACAGAGATGATGGCGATGCAGTAACTAACGAGATGCTTTGGCAGCGCACCCCATTCTATGAGTAGCAAAGCAACACACGCAGTCACATTGATCAGCGTTGTCTGAAGAGAACGAGTCATTCCAGTCAGTGTGGATAACCGTCGGCGGCGAGCCCAGGGGGGAGGTGAGAAGGGGTGCGCCTTCTCAGAAGGCTCGAAAGTCCCCCGGCCTTCTGAAAGAGTGTTCTGAGCCTTCCCCGAAGACGCAGCAGTCCTTTCAGAAGGCGCGAGGGGCTTCGCAGAAGTCCCGCCGCCTTCTGAGAAGGCCGTCTTCTTCTCGCTCCCCCCCCCCCCGCGCTCGCCACCGAAACTGGCGCGCGCCGGCAGGGGCGGAGTGTGAGTTCCTTTGACCGCCACCTCATCAAACGGTCCACCGTGCCACGCCGGGCGCCAGGCGCCAGCCGAGCGCCTCACGGCCGAGGGGGGCAGGGGGGCATGCAAGCTGCGGATGCAGCCATGTCGGAGCCCATTCCGGTCAGACGGATCTTCCCGCCACGTCCTTGCGCAGCAGGTGGAGTTGACATTGCTCGGAGGTGTGCATTGTTTCGGCGAGGGCCATCGGGGAGCACTTCGGGTCATCTGGCGAACAAGTACGCGCACGAATTCAGAAAATGCACTGGGAATGGACGCCGGAGCGATTGCGAGTTTCCGATCAGACGAATCATCCCACCACTTCCTTGCGCAACAATTGGAGGGGATGAAGGCATGTGTGCCTTGCCACATTGGCAAGTCTTGAGCTGTTAGCCGACCGAAAGAAAGTCCACATGCGTTTTTCGTGGACGCCGCGAGCGCAGCCGAAGTGGACGAAATGGTGCGCGTCTTCGTTTTGCGACCACGTCGCGGCATGTGGGGACGCTCGGGGCCGAGTGCCCACCAAAAGAGCAAGCGCCGTCGAGCGCAGCTGGATGCTGGTCTCGTGGAGACGCCGCGTCTGCATCAGCGAGCACGAGTTGTAATCAACGACCGACAGGTGCTTCATGGACTCACCCTGAGAGCCCTGCACAAGGAGCTCGGCCTGCCAGTGTGCGGCCCCTCCCAGGCCCATCAGGAGAAGCGAGATGTAGTTCACTGTGGAGAGAGCGTCCAGGCGCCCACATCACTGTTCGACCTCTCCTGAATGGGCTGCGGATGGAGGGCGAGGTGGAGGAGGAGGAGGAGGAGGAGGAGGAAGAGGAGGAGGGGGGGCTCCAGTTCAGACCCGCCCCGCTGCCTCCAGGGGGAGGGGGGGCCTGACTGCCGGAACGCCCTCGGAGCGCGAAGCCGCGCCTGCGCGTGCGAGCGCCGCGAGGCGGCCGCCGAGGGCGCCCGGGCGGAGGCCTCCGCACTGGAGCAGCGGCTGGCCGCGCTGCAGCTGCAGGCCGCCCCTCGGCGCCGCGCCCGCCTGTAGCGACGACGGCGACGGCGACGGCGACGACGACGGCGACGACGACGACGGCGGCGACGACGACGACGACGGCGGCGGCGGCGGCGGCGGCGGCGGCGGCGACAACGACGGCTGCCACGACGACGGTGGCGACGGCGACGGCGACGACGACGACGATGGCGACCGCGACGCCCCAGGGTGACTGGCAAGCTGGGCACTTTTGCCTCGCCTTCGGCGGGGGCCCTCCGCGGCGGCCCGCCGCGGCGGCCCCGGGGCCCTCGGCGCCGGCGGTTCGCCTCGGGCGGCCCGCCTGCGGAGGCCCGCCGCCCCGATGCCCTGGCGTCTGCATGCTTTCGAGCCGGGCTTGTCCACCCAGTTTCGGGCCCCGAGCTTCTCACGGCAATGTCGGGGGCGGTCACGAGGGGGGGGTGGATATCTTGGCGGTGGCCATGAGATCTCCCCAGATTTCACTACTGATTTGCCCCCTTTTGGGCACCCCCTTCCTGGGCAATGACGTCGGTGATCGGCCCTCCCCCCACTCCCAGATCACGTCACGCTATTGTGCCAACGTCTGCAAGGATGTCCTACCGATTCTTCGAGAACTTCCTCAGATTTCCGGCGCCCTCCCTCCCCGTAATGTGATCGGGGGGTACGAACTCCCCCCCCTCCCCCGATCACCCCCGCTCTCGCGCGTAACAAAAACAGGCACAAACCTCGACCAAACCAAGCCACGCAGTGTATACATCTTTGTGCATTCGCTTGCAAGGGTGACCCTGGGCAGGAGTGACGTCTGGTGGGCCAAGGCCACACCCAGATTCAGGCACGCAGGCCAAAGTTGGGGCCGCCCCTGTGCCCTGGACCTCCACCTCCCGAACCTTTGCTGCGCAGTAGGTCCCGCAACGGCGCCTCCGCGGCGACCGGCGAGACCGCCGTTGTGGCCTCGACGGCGGCCGCCTTTGCGGCCGCGCTGCGCTGGCGGGAGTGCCGGCACGGCCTCCCCGGGCCCGTGCCTCCCTAGCGTGCGTCCCTGCCGTGCGCGTTGGCTGCACCTCTCTCCTGCAGCCCGTCGCCTCGACGGGCGCGGCGGCCCGCCATGTGGATCTTGTCAGTTTTCCTGTTGCCAGGGTGAGGGCGTCCGCGATGCCATATGAATGTTGTTTTCTGGTGACTGGTCACTGACTACTTATCAATATACACCTTTGTATGTGTAAGATTTTGCGTGTTGCTACTTTCTCTGACTTTCCTTCCCTTTCTTCTCCCTTTCTTCCCTTTCCTTTTACTTTTCCTGACTGTTGTTTACTTTTCCTTCCCTTCCCTCCCTTCCTTCCCTTCCTTCCCTTCCCTTCCCTTCCTTCCCTTCCCTTCCCTTCCCTTCCTTCCCTTCCTTCCCTTCCCTTCCTTCCCTTTCCTTCCCTTTTCCTTTCCTGACTTCCTTCCCTTCCTTCCCTGACTTCGGCGGCCCACCTCTCGGCGGCCCTCCGCGGCGCCCCGAGCGGCCCCCGCGGCGCGGAGGGGCCGCGCTCCCGCGGCGCGCGCCCGCGCCGCGGGGTGCTCCACGGGGGGGCCCCTCGCGGCGGGCCTCGGAGGTCCGAGGGGCGAAGTTTTGACGCCGGCGGCGAAGACGCCGCGGCGGGGACGACGACGACGACAGGTGCGAAGACGCCGACGGCGGCGACGACGACGACGAACACGGCTACGACGTGGCCGGGGACGGCGGCGGCGGCCGCGGCGGCGATGGATACGACCGTGACGTTGACGAGGACGTCGGCGGCGACGCCCAGGACGACGGCGATGTTGACGCCGCTCCCTGCAGTCGGCCTGCACAGCAAGCGTGGGCGACGTTCCCAGGGGTGCCCCTTGCATGTCTTGCCTCCTCGGCCCATCCCTTGCCGCTTCCGTTGGCCGCGCCCCGCTCGGAGAAGCTTCGACACCGGCCATCCAAGGCCCCTTGCATCCTTGCTGCGCGTCCTTCTCTCTATACGGGTTGACTGCAACCACCGCCTGGGGGACGGATCTTCGCGGACCTCCGCAGGCGGCGTGTATGGATATATTCGGGCCCCCGGGGGCCCAAATACATCCAGATTCGACGCCCGCTGGGGCACCGGGACGTCGGTTCCCAGGCGATGGATCTGGACAAGTCCTCGTGGCCGCCCAGGCCTCCAGCGCCGCCCGTGCCGCTCGCGCCACAGCAGTGGGGCACAAGCCGTGCTATCGACGCCAAAACGTGTAGGTCCGCGCGGGTTCCTCGGATCGGCGCTCTGCCTCCCTGGCGGCGGCTCCGGCGCCGCCCCCTGGCGCGCCCCGCGCGCCTGGCGCCGATGCGGGAGATCCGCGCGGACCTCCGAGTTTTATGTGGTGTGTCATTTCAGGAGGGGAAGAAACACACAGACACAATGAATCGTCGACTCCCAGGAAAATGTGGGAAAATATGGGAATTGGGGGGGAAGACAAAAGCCAAGAAAATATGGGAAAGTATGGGGAATCATTTTATTTGTGTGTATTCATTTGCGTGTCCTGGGGCCCCTTGATCTTTGCCTGTTGCCGCACGTAAAGGGCGCCCGTGTGGGAGCGGCGGCCATGGCCGACGCGGGGTCACAAAAAGCCCCGTCGGGGCACGGGGCCCATGCGGGGTCTCACAGCGGCCCCGTGAGGCTCCCGGGGGCTCCCCCCCGGTTGCTCCCGCGGGGGGTCGCATGCTGTCTGCCAGCACGGGTGTGTGGCTGCCGCAGGCTGGTCACGCTACAAGATGCACGCGGCCGAGAATCATGGGGTCGCAGGATCGCGCCGCATCGCCGATGCATCAGCGATGGGGCTAGATGTGAAGCCCGACGTTCTCCACGCCGACTGCGCCGATGCATCGCCGAGGTCGCCAATGCATCGCCGATGCCGATGCATCGGCGGTGCGCCGCGATCCTCCGACCCCATGATTCTCGGACCTCATCTAGGAGGCCTCCACTGTATACAGCAGGTTTATTGCCCCCCCCCATAGTTGCCGTTCGGGCTTTGGTGTGATCGCGCGGTTTTGGGACTCGGGTCGTTCTTTAAGGATGTGTTGGGCGATTAGGGCCTCTGAAGTCCCGAAACGGTGCGGTCCACACCGTGTGACGAGTCATTGGGGATTATGTGTGAGTGCGCGGTTCTGGGACTCGGGTCGTTCTCCAAGGATGCTCCCCCTTCTACTGACCTGCCCCTCCTCTCTCTCCTCCCCGCTTTTCCTCGTTATCATTTGGTCTTCCTCCGCGTCCCTCATTGCCTCCCTCAGTTCCGTGTTGCCTTCGCTCTTACTCTCTCGCTCTCGCTCTCTCGCTCTCTCTTTCTATCTCGTTTTCTCTCTCTCTCTCTCACTCTTTATTTCTCTCTCTCTCTCTCTCGCTCACTGTCTCTCTCTCTGTCTCTTTCCCTCGATCCCCTTTTCCGCCCCTCCCTCCACCCCTCTCTCTTTCTTTTCCAGTTTATCGTTCTCTCTCTCTCTCTGTCTCTCTCTCTCTCGCTCGATATACCTATCAATATCTCTCGTTCTCTCTTTCTCTATACATCGTTCTCTCAGGAAGTGTGTTCTTCCTTTCTCTCTCTCTCTCTGTCTGTCGCTTTCTCTCTCTCTCTCTATAGATAAAGGTGCGTGTATACATATATCCTATAACAAATAAGCACCATGAATACATCTCTCCTCTCTCCCCTGACTCTGTGCGGAAGATGCTTGGCTCTCTCTCTCTCTCTCTCTCTCTCTGTGTTTCTTCCTTCCCCACGGTATTGCAAGCGTTTTTTCCAAACCATCTTGTGGTGTTGGGTCTTCGTTTTGAAGAGGCGGTCCCCGCGTTCTCCTTCTCTCCTCCTCTTCCCCCTCCTCCTCCTCCACCGTCCGCATGCGTCCCGCACACCCAGTACAGCGTTTCGTGGCCCTCCTCCCCCTCCTCCCTGCGTTTCACCCACCCAGTACAGGGTTTCGGGGCCCCATAGGGAGCCCCACCGAAGGTCCCAGTGCTACCGTCCGCATGCGTCCCGCACACCCAGTACAGCGCTTCGTGGCCCCATAGGGAGCCCCACCGAAGGTCCCAGTGCTACCGTCCGCATGCGTCCCGCACACCCAGTACAGCGTTTCGTGGCCCCATAGGGAGCTCCACCGAAGGTCCCACTGCTACCGTCAGCATGCGTCCCGCACACGCAGTACAGCGTTTCGTGGCCCCATAGGGAGCTCCACCGAAGGTCCCAGTGCTACCGTCAGCATGCGTGCCGCACACCCAGTACAGCGTTTCGTGGCCCCATAGGGAGCGCCACCGAAGGTCCCAGTGCTACCGTCCGCATGCGTCCCACACACGCAGTACAGCGCTTCGTGGCCCCATAGGGAGTTCCACCGAAGGTCCCACTGCTACCGTCAGCATGCGTGCCGCACACCCAGTATAGCGTTTCGTGGCCCTCCTCCCCCTCCTCCCTGCGTTTCACCCACCCAGTACAGGGCTTCGGGGCCCCATAGGGAGCCCCACCGAAGGTCCCAGTGCTACCGTCCGCATGCTTCCCGCACACTCAGTACACAGTTCGTTGCCCCATAGGGAGCCCCACCGAAGGTCCCAGCGCTACCGCCCGCATGCGTCCCGCACACCCAGTACAGCGTTTCGTGGCCCCATAGGGAGCTCTTCCGAAGCCCAATTTGGCAAATTCACCCAACCAGTACAGCGATTCGTGGCCCCATAGGGGGCTCCACCAAAGGCCCCAGTGCCACCGTCCGTATGCGTCCGGGAAGTGTGATTTGGCATTTTCACCCGCGCAGTGCAGCGGTTCGTGGCCCCATAGGGGGCTTCACCGAAGCCCCCAGTGGGACTGTCCGCATGCGTCCCGGTAACCCAATTTGGCTTTTTCACTCACTCAGTAGAGCGCTTCGTGGCCCCATAGGGAGTTCCACCGAAACCCTCAGTGGGACCGTCCGCATGCGTCCCGGAAACCCAATTCGGCACACCACCCACACAGTACAGCGTTCCCCCCCGCCCAGTGCATCGCTTCGTGGCCCCATAGGGAGCTTCACCGAGGCAGATATTCACAATTACGGTACCCACAACTGCATATGCTTGGGACCTTCGCCAGGATCATTTGATGTGTATGTGCAATCCATTTGGTTCAGTGTTTCGAAAGGCTGCTTCCGCTGCAGCTTGGGTCTCATCTTTCGAGTCGGCGCTGTGCTCTCGTCGTTCAGAATGGCGCTCTCGACCCGGCGCGTTCTACTGTTCTGGATCCGAGCCTTTTTTCATCGCTGTCGCCCGTTCGTTTCCCCTCCTGGACCTTCCCCTGGTCCTCCTGCCCATCCCGCTCCTTCCACTCCGGTTCCTGCTGCTGCTGTTCGCTCGTCCTCCTGCTCACCCACCACTTCTTCTTCTCCTCCTCCTCCTCATCCTCATCCTCATCCTCATCCTCATCCTTCTCCTCCTCATCCTGTTCCTTCTCCTCCTCCTCCTCACCCACCACTCATTCTTATTATCCTTCTCCTGTTCCTCCTCCTCCTCCTCCTCCTCCTCCTCCTCCTCCTCATCATCATCATCATCATCATCATCATCATCATCATCATCATCATCATCATCCTCCTCATCCTTCTCCTCCTGTGCACGCTGTGCCCGCTGCGCCTCGACGCGGGAACCACACATTAAGGCATCGTGCATGGCAAGGTGAGGAGGCCGTCGAACGAGAGGGAGGCTTTTGTCAAGGACAAGGTGAGGAGGTGGGCGGAGGACGCGGACAACGTGCTCACGTGCTTCGGAGTGTCCAACCATCTTGCTGAGTCTTTCCCTTGCCCTCTTCAGTCGGGTGGTGTGCAGGCCGAATTGGTTTCCCTTCCTGACGGGGACTCCACGCTCGACAACGCTTTCGCCGGGGATACATTCACGGACGGGTCATGCAGCAAGAGGGTTATTCCCGAACTCGATCGTGCGGGTTGGGCTTTCTCGCTCCGGCATCGTGACACAGGTCTCGAGGTCGTTAGAGTGCGGGGGCCAGTCCGGCCCCCGTGTCCACAGACGGCGCAGGCCGCTGATTTCTACGCTTACTCGATCGCACTGCAGTTGTCGAGTGGTCCTTTCGAGTTGTTCATTGGCGGTAAAGCCTGCGTCGATTTTCATGCCATTCCGTGGGAAGAGCACTGCTCTCCTAAGCGCGCGTACTCTGGAGTTGCTGAATCAATTTTGTCGAGGTTTGTCCCAGCGGTGCAAAGTGCACAAAGTCAAGGCCAACCAGTCCATCGAACGGGCCGAATGCAGCTGGGATCTCTACTCGCGTGAAGGTAACGATGCTGCCGGCGCTTCGGCGAAGCAAGCTGCGTTGATCCACCCGCAACCCGACGGCACGGACGTTGAGGATGTAGATTGCAAGCTGGCCATTGCGAGAGCTGTGGGTATTATGGTCGCGAAGCTCTTACCCCTGTGGCGGCGGCTCGACCTAGGGCCGAACGTGCAGAGGGTCCCTGTTGCCGCTCCGGCGAGCAAAGGGCAGGGTCGCGGGCGTCGGGATCCGTGGCGTGGATGCTCCTGCGTTTTGTGTTCTGGGGCACAACATGCTCTGTCATGACGCCTCGGACTGCAGTTTTGTTTTTGTGTGCCTCAAGTGCATGTTCGAGGCTCCGACAGCTCTACACTGGAGTTGGGCAGGTTCGAGGCCTCTGACAGCCCTGCCAGCCGATTTCGAAGGCTGCAGCTCAGTGTCGGAAGCGCGCCTGGAGGCAGATTGCGAGGGAACGGCACCCCAAGCGCGGAGGCGTCGCGGTCTCTGTTGGCCCCTGGGCCAATATGGAGGAGGAGGTGGCCACCGCTCCCTCGGTTGAGCTCCCCCCCTTCGGCCGTGGAGGAGGAGGATGCTCGCGAGAGGCGCTGGGCTGATTTGGCCCAGCGCGTCCTCTCGGCTGCCACTTCCAGCCTGCCTGAGGATCTTGGGCGTCGGTGGCCAGAGCCAGATTCCTCACCGCGGAGACAACGACACGGATTAGGCATCTAGGAACCTGCTCCAAACTTGTCTGGTCAGATGGTGGGGTCGGGGGTCGAGTCCTTTTCCGGGGTTGCCCCGAGTCAGTGCCCGCCCCGCCTTACCTTGCGGTGTCTGGTTGGTATTGACCTTTTGTTCCTTTTTGTGCGTTCCTGGCTTGTGCTAGCACGCTTCTCCCCTTGCCGCGGTGGCAGCGGCACCGTTCAGACATGTAGGGGGCTGCCCCATGCTTGTCTGAGTGTATGGTGGAGTTGTGGGTCGGGTCCTGTTCCAGGGTTGCCCCGATACAACACCCGCCCGTTCTAGCCTAGAACGGTCCCGTTCTTGGCTCGAACGGGGCCGTTCTACTATAGAACGGGGTCGTTCTAGTCTAAAGCGGCCCCCTTCCTGCACTGGTGGCACCAGGCAGGGCTTCATTTGTTGTTTATTATCGCTCAGCCTGTGTGCGCGGGTGTAAACTTCGAGCCTGCATGTTATCGTTTGGGTTTGTTGTTGTTTTGCCTCTGGGGGTTCTCCCCCCTGATGTGAGGTGCGGGCTGCATGCTGCGCTGCGGCAGAAAACTCCTTCTCCTCCTCCTCGTCCTCCGTACGCAGTTCTCTTTATCCGATTGCCGTCCGTTTGGGGGTTTCAGGTCGGCTATGACACGCGTCCGCGCATAAAGAGAAAACAGCCCCAAACATGGGGAGGGATGGGAGGGAGGTATTTGAAATCAGATATGGCGCGAGCGCACCCAGCTTGCCTCTCTCCGCTTTCCCCTTCGCCCCCGTTCTTCTTCCCACTCTCCTCCCCCTATCCTCTCTCCTCTCTCCCTCTCCCCGTTCCTCCTCCCCCGGGGGCACCCGGAGACCCAAATAGAGCCAACGCGCGGGAAACAGACGTCGATCCTCCGTCCTCGCCCCGCCGTCCCATGGATCGGACGAGACAGCAGCTCTCCTCGCCCCAACGCTCACTCGACTTCTCCTGTTTCGTCGGGCGGTCGTGTCTAGGTGCGTTTTGGGGGATAACGTTGTCGGCCTGGAATCAGCTCCCTGTCGACATCCCCGGGCGCCGAACCTCCACCCCTCGACCCGAGGAGGAAGACGAGGAGGAAGACGAGGAGGAGGAGGAGGAGGAGGAGGAGGAGGAGGAGGAGGGGGAGGAGGGGGAGGAGGAGGAGGAGGAGGAGGGAGGGAGGTAGCAGGGAGGAGGGAGGAGGAGGAGGAGGATGAGAAGAGGAGGAGGAGGAGGAGGAGGAGGAGGAGGAGGTGCCGCCGCCCTGGGACCGAACCACCCCGGGAGCTTCCGCGGCCGCACCCTCCGCCGCCGCGGGCGCGGCAGCATGCTGCTCTCGCGCCTGCCCCCTGCCGTCGCGGAGCGCATCACGCCCCTGCTCCTGGGCGAGTCCCGCCGCCTGGAGCTCCTCCCCGGGGGAGGAGGGGGAGGGGGAGGGGGAGGAGGGGGAGGAGGAGGAGGGGAAGGAGGAGGAGGGGGAGGAGGAGGAGGAGGAGGAGGAGGAGGAGGAGGAGGAGGAGGGGGGAGGAGGAGGGAGGAGGAGGAGGAGGAGGAGGAGGAGGAGGAGGAGGAGGAGGAGGAGGAGGAAAGGAAGCGCGGGCCCACATCTCCGACGAACTGTTTTTGTTCCAATCCTGGCGCGTTTCCTGGATTTCGGTCCCTGGGGTCCGTTGTCGGGCGCCGGGGCCATCAAGCATGGATCCGGGACGGGACAAAGCGCTGTCCCCAGGGAAGGGGTCCGGACCACTCGGGCCGCGCATTGGGAAAGACATATCTGCGGATGCCTGGGAGCGCAGGAGCAGGAGCAGGAGGAGGAGGAGGAGGAGGAGGAGGAGGAGGAGGAGGAGGAGGAGGAAGCGGGAGATGAGGCATTTTTCTCACAAGGCGGCTGGGCTTATCGGAGGCCCTCCAGCCTGCTGGCTTCTGAGAAGCCCTCGGTGGCTTTGGAGGGGGCTTCTCAGACGGCCGGAGGTCTTCTAAGCCTTCTGAGGGGCCCGCCTCCTCTGCATCCCCCCCCCAGTCGCGCCGCCGAGTGTAGGAGGAGGCGGAGGATCGAAGTCCTACCTCTCTCCCCGCATCACAAGGAGAAGGGTGATGATGATGAAGAGGAGAAGCGGGAGTGGAGCCGGAGAAGGAGGAGTTGGAAAGAGGATCGCCCGGGTCGAGGTTGTCGACCCCTGTTGGGGCGCCCTCGTCGCCATGGCTGTGTTCGCTGATGGTTCTGCTGTTGTTGATGATTGTAATACTGGTGATGATGATGACGGTGGTGGTGATGATGATGATGCTGATGCTGAGAAGGAGGAGGAGGAGGAGGAGGAGGAGGAGGGAGAGGAGGAGGATGAGGAGGAGGAGGAGGAGAAGGAGGATGGAGAGGATGAAACGCAAAGGAACAGCAGGACAAATGGATGAGAAGGGGAGGAAGAGGAGGAAAGGTGTTGGACGGACGGAGCAGGAAACGGAGGAAGATGAGGCTGATTTTCTGGGCCTCCTAGGATTCCCTCCCGACGCAGCGGCGGAATGCGCTGACCATCAAGTACGAAGGACGCAGACCTCCCACGTCGCAAGAAAGAAACTGTTCTCGAAAGTGTCTTCAGCCTCTCAAGAGGTTTTGGAGGTCTGCGGGGCTTCCCTGGAGGTTCTCGGCCCCCGAAGGAGTGTTTTTTTCCAGCGGCCGTTCTCCAGAACAGCGCCAGGGTCCGGCTTGGAAATGGCGAAGGAGGCCCAGACCGCTGGCGCTTCGTGACGAGATCACCCTTCCCTCCCTCCCTCCCTGCCCCCCCCCCCCTTCCCTCCCTACACCTTCCCTCCCTTCCTTCCCTCCCCCCCTTCCCTCCCTCCCCCTTCCCTCCCCTCCCTCCCTCCCTCCTCCCCCCCCTCCTCGGCCGCCCCTCACTGCCGCTGGGCTTCTTCGCTGGGCAAAAGGATTTGAAGAGACCACGGCGGGCGTCTCCTCCGCATCTCGGCGCGCGTTGGCCGTCTTCAGGCCCCAGCCCCGGCGGCAGGAGAAGCGCCCCCGCCGAAGGAAGCCGGCCCCAGGGATCCAGGCCTCCTGGATGGGTCTCTGGACGCCCGAAATGGGTACTGAAAGAATGGGTGCGATGCCCAACAGCAGTTCCTGTTCATTTTGAACAGGACTCGCTGTCCACGCCGCCGCGGCCTGTGTCCATTCGAGACAGGAGGCCGCCTGCCCAACAGCGGCCGCTGTTGGCTTGGGACAACATTTGTTGTTGGGCATCGTACCCATTTTTTCGGTACCCATGTCGGGCGTCCAAAGATGGGGTCGGAGGGTCGCGCCGTGTCGCCGATGCATCGGCGATGCGGCTCGATGTGGAGCCCGATGTTCTCCACGCTGGCGTCGCCGATGCATTGCCGGCGTCTTTGGTGCAGAGCCGATTCATCGGCGATGAATCGGCGATGCACCGGCGACGCATCGGCGATGTGGCGAGATCCTCTGACCCCATCTACTCCGACCCCACCTAGGAGGCCTATATCCTAGGGAGGGAACCGACAGGTCGGGGGAGGGCACGCCGTGAAACAGTAACTCTCTCGGAGCTCTGGGCGAGGATGCTCGCTGGAGGAGTACTCGATGTACAACGACTCGCTGCACGTGCCCGCCAACGCCAAGTCGAAAGGCATGCACGACACCAGGTCCAACGTGCACCGTGGTCTGACCCTGGCGCCCACCGACTCTTGGGAGATCGAGTTGTGTATGGGCATCGTGCTCAACCTCGTCATACTGCCGCTCTTTTCTGAAGTGAAGAAGCTTGGGCGCTCGCTGATAGTCTTCAAGGTGCACAAAAGCCCGGCCGTGTGCGAGATCTTCTTCATGCCTAGAGACACGGTCCACGCCACGTACCACGAGCGCATGCCGAAGACGTTGGAGTGGGTGGACCTGTACTGTTGCGACGTGGAGGTGGCTTTCCGGGCCGAGCTGTATCCAGCCTGATGAAAAGAAAGCCACACAATTATGTGAGCTCTGGACGTCCGCGGACGGTGTCAGCGCCGAGTTCAGGCTCCCCCTCCCCCCGCACCCGCAGCGGCGGCTTCGGCGCTGCCTCCCCGGCGCGCTCCGTGCGCCAGTGGGCCATGAGCTGACAACTGGCACCCATACTGACAGTCGAGGCTGATGAGTACGTCGACCGCGTTAAAGCAAGAGTGCCCCTGGGTCCTGTGCTTTGCGACCCATGCCTTCTACATTCCTGTTGCCACGTGGCCCTCGGAAGGGTCTTGTGTCCTCATGCGTGTCCTCTTCAATCGGCCCCGACTGTATTCGACCCCCAGTATTCCCTGGGTGAAGGATTCTTCGGGGGTTGGGGGTGCCACGTACAGGGGCGTGTGTTGTCGGATGGGGGTCCCCGCTCGCCTGGGAGCCCCATTCGGGGTCCGACAATCCGCGCCCACACCCGGCATGCGCCCTTCAGATCGCCAGGCGCGGGCCAGCCCGCATAACTACGTGTACGACTCGGCGTCGCACGGGCGTGTGCCTCTTTCCTCGGCGAGGAACACCAAGGACCATCTGGTGACAAAGTACACGCGCGACATGTTTAAAAACTGCACAGGGGAAAGGACGTCCGAGCGACGGTGAGGTGCGAGCGTGCCTTAAGTCGGGCACGTCCCTCTACAGGAGGAGTATTGAAAGATAGCCCACACATAGTTTGGGGTCGATTGTTTGAGTATTTTTTACTGTGTTCGAGTATTGTTCTGCTACTTGTCATTCTCCGTCCACAGTCCCCCTTTGTAGGGGGATCTGCCCGACCATGGGCATGCGGTCCGCTCGGCAACCTCGGCGGGTGCGTGGCGGGTGCCCGGCGCCGGCGGGGCGACGACCCGTCGGGCGTGCGAGCCTCCTCCCGCTTGCGCCGCGCTCTCCCAGGCGCCCCCCAGGGGGTGGTTTCGGCGCGAGGCCGCGGGGGGACACGGCGGGGCTCTCTGCGGTGCCTCCGATGCGATGCAACTTCGCTTTTGCGATGGCTTCCGATTTTCCGAGTCGATTCGGCTTGGGATTCCGATCCCGGTGCCGATTTCCCACTGGAGGCGCACTATAGCCCGCCGATTCCTGCCGAGTCGACATCTCCCGACTCAGCTGCCGATGTTCGCCGATACAATTCCTTTCGATCGCCGATCCGACTTGTCGATTCGATTCTGGGCTCTCCTGGGCGCGAGGCAACGGGGTCCACGCTGCTGATACTCGGGTGTCAGCTGCCCGCGTAAGGTCGCACGTGGCGGCGGCGAGCGAGGGGGGAAGTGAGAAGGAGAAGGCCCTCTCAGAATGTGGCGGGGCTTCTGAGAAGCCCTCCGGCCTTCTGAGAAGCTTTCTGCGTCTTCGGAGAAGGCTTCGAACACTTCTCAGAAGGCATGAGAAGTTCCGAGCCTTATGAAAAGGCCCGCCCCTTCTCACTTCCCCCCGGGCGCGCCGCTTAACGTGAGCGCCCTCGCTTCCAGTGTGGCGTGCCGCGCTGGCGGCTCGCGCAAGCCGCGGCGTAGGGTCGCTATACCATCACGCGTCAGACCCTTTTCTTTTCGTGGCACAGGTGGCCTTCTGGGCCGAGCTGTACCAGCCCAACCCGAGCGGGCGCAAGAGCAAGAGCTCCTACCTGACGGACGAGCTTTGCGGCGGCTTCGGCTCGCGCTGCTCGCTGGCCTCGAAACTGGAGGACATCCGGTAGCAACTTACGGGAGCCTGATATACCTTTGTAATTCCATCTTTCGAGCGCACCGGCGTCAATCCGTTTCTGGTAGTCGCTTGGACAACGCCGATTCAGCGTCGGCCAACGTCGATTTGCGTCGAATTAGCGTCGACTCGCGTCGACCAGTGTCGACCCGCAAGGGCCATCAAGATGGCATGGGAGGTCCCCATGGGTTGCCACCGGAGAGGACACGCACTTCCAGCGCATGGAGACCCAACTCAACGCCACCCAGGAGGAGAGCGAGGAGCTCGCGAGGAAGGCGGCGATGAGGCGCCAGAAGAAGCACGCGCAGAAGGAGCGGCAAAAGGCCAAGAGGGCGGAGGAGAAGGGGGAGCAGAAGGCTGCCGAGGCGGCCCTGAAGGCGGCTGACGACGACGACGACGACGACGATGACGACGACGACGACGACGGCGACGGTGACGACGACGGCGACGACGACGACGCCGACGCCGACGCCGACGACGACGACGACGACGACTACGACGACGAGCAGCCGAGGAAGTCCCCAGGGTCAGGAGGTCCCTGGAGGCGGTTGCAGCGGCCTCCAGAGGCCGATGCCCAAGCAGGACCAGCTCGAGTCCGCAGACCTCTCTCCTCGACCCTCGATCTCCCTCGATCTCCCTCGATCTCCGATCCTCCTCGAGCCTCTTCCAGCGACGACCTCAATCCTCGATCCTCCTCCTCGGTTCTCGAGCCTCCTCGACCCTTCTCTGGCGATGGCCTCGCGCGCGAGAGGCGGCCGAGGAGGAGCGCCAGGCGAAGGAGCTGCGGGCGGCCAGGATTGCGGCGCCGGCGCTCCACGGCGTGGACTGGGGCCAGACGCTGTCGGCGCCAGGACCAACCTTCGACCCTCCCTTCCGGAACCAGCGAGAAACTGAATGAGCGAGAGCGAGAAGGAGAGCCAGAATGACGGAGAGCGAGAGCGGAGGCCAGAGACCGGCGAGGGTGAGCGAGATCGAGGAGGAGCGAGAGCGAGAGAGAGAGACAGAGAGAGAGAGAGAAGAGTGCGAAGACGGCGAGAGCGACGAGGGCGAGAGCGAGAGTGAGGAGGAGGGGCCCCCTCCCCCCTCCTCGTGCTTTATCTTTCTTTCCTTCCCCGCCTCCTGAACTCCCCCCTCGCTGTCGCCTTCGCCGCCGTCGCCGTCGCAGTCGTCGCTTCGAGTATCGAGGTTGCTGGATTGAGGTCCCCTACCACGTGTTTGAATGGCCTTCGGAGGCCTCTGGTGGCCTCCACGGACCCCGAAAGGGGCCGCTTTTGATTTTTTGTGTCGTCGGGCGACAACCCAGACGCGGGCGAGGGCGACAACGATGGCGGCGACGGCGGTGGCGACGACGACGGCGGCAAAGACAACGGCGGCGGCAGTGAAGGAGACGACGACGTCGCCGTCTCGGAGGTGTTCAGGCGTCTCAGGAAATTCCTTGGTCACCCTTGGCAGACGCGATTCCGCGAACGGGCAAGGGAGGACCGGGTAAGGGTTCCGCTGCCGAGTTTGAGCGGACTTTAGTTTGACGGAGAAGACGGAAGGCGACGACGACAACGAAGTCGAGGATCAAGGGTCGAGTATTCCTTTGTGTAGTACCCGCAGATGGTCTTTAGTTTTGCTCTCCCCCCCTTGTTTCTCTCGGCGGGAAACAAGCTCGCCCCTGCTCCTCCTCCTCCTCCTCATCCTCCTCCTCCTCGTCATCCTTTTTGTCACAGCGTTCATGTCAGCTCGAAAATCAATATTCCGCCTTGTTCTAGGAAGGTTGCCGTGAGAGGCTGCTCCGCCTCCTCCTCCTCCTCCTCTCCCTCCTCCTCCTCCTCCTTCCCCTCCTCTTCTTTCTCCTCCTCCTCCTCCTGCTCCTCCTCCTCCTCCTCGTCCTCCTCCTCCTCCTCGTCCTCCCTTGCTCCTCCTCGTGCCATTCCTGATCAGGAGGAGGAGCAGGAGGAGCAGGAGGAGGAGGAGAACCTCTTGAGGCACCCGCGTCGCGGGAATTCTTTCTCCCAGCGGTTAGAGCTCCATGGGCTACCCTGCACGACAGAGGGATTTCAAGCACGCCTGTCAGAGGATTGCAATCTAGATCGACACATTCGTCGCCGAAGGCATTGCTCACAATATTCTCCTTCATCGCGCCGCAGTTGCCCTACGATTGCTATATCTGCTGGTACATGTACAATCGAGTTCTACATGTTCGTCGTCGGTGCACGCGTCTCGGGCCACCGATTAGTTCCCCACGAATTTCCGCCGCGTGGGATAATGTCTGGGGCTCTTTTTTCCCAGTGCATAATGAGTGCTCTCTGGGCTCCCAAGCGCGACAGAGGATTTTTGAGCACGTTTGTAAGTGGATTGCATTCTAGATCGACACATGTTTCGCCGTCGTACTCGTAGTCGTACTCGTAGTCGCAGTCGTAATAGTAGTCGTGGTCGCTAGCTACTCTTAGTCGTAGCCGTAGCCATATCGTGGTCGTCGTCGTAACCGTGGTCGTAGTCGTCGTCGTCAGCGTCGTTGTTGTGGAGCAGGTGCTGCGGAGAAATAGTTCATGTCCACTATTGGTCGGACCCCAATCCGTCAATAAGGTCGCCGAGAAAATAATCAGTTGCCGACTATGGGGGGAGGTTCTAAAGGCCCTTAGGGGTTATTTGCCCCCTTGCGGGGCCC
Organism: Prorocentrum cordatum; assembly: GCA_963575745.1. Classification (NCBI taxonomy): domain Eukaryota; class Dinophyceae; order Prorocentrales; family Prorocentraceae; genus Prorocentrum; species Prorocentrum cordatum. The sequence continues at coordinate 1,592,016 of CAUYUJ010014949.1, read as the reverse complement.
CGTGATGCCTCTTGAGGCTTTTGCAGGGGGCATCCGGAGACTTCCTGAGAGAATTTTCCGGAGATCTCCTGAAGAGGACGACGACGCGGATCGATGGTTCGGGATTTGAGAAGTTCTCGTCTGGGGATCTCCTGCAGCATCCAGGGGTCTCCAGGGATATTATTCGGAGACTTCTTGACCGCAGACCTCTGGGGACATTCGGTGACTTCATCAAAACCTCCGGGCAGACCTCCAGAGGAGATGACACAGACGCCGACGACGACGACGACGGCGACGACGATGACGGCGGCGACGGCGGCGGCGGCGACGGCGGCGATGGCGTGGACGGCGTTGACGACGGCGACCGCGATCTCCCGCAGGCAGCCGAGGAGGAGCGAATAGGATCGCAGCGCCAGCCCTTCACGGGGTCGACTGGGGCGCGATGCGGGGTAAGGACTGCGCGGCGGTCCCCTCGCCCGACGTCTCTGACTCCGAGTCCGATTGAGTTTGAATCATTAGTGCCCAGACCTCCGTCGTCGTGACTCCTTCTATCTGGGCTCTGCGTGGCGGTTTCGGCGCCTGGGGGCCGCCCTTGGGCCCCAGGGCCACAAACATAACGAAAAACGACCAGAAGTCGGTCCTTGGGGATTGCGTCGAGAATTTTTTTGGTGGGGGGTCCCACAGATCGGACAACAAGGACATCGCAGGTCTGGGTGGTGCGCATGGCGGACACGGAGCCGCTTCTTAGTTGGGTGTTGCGCTGCTGCTCATCCGCTTCCTCGCCTCCTCCTTATCCGCTTCTTCCTTCTCCCCCTCCTCGCTCCGCCTCATCCTCCTCTCCCTCTCCCTCCTCCTCCTCCTCCTCCTCCTCCTTTATCCCCCCTGCCTCATATTTTATTATTAAAGCTCCTCCCGCCTCCCTAACGAGGAGCAACACGTCGGCATACACATGCACGTTCGGAGCTCCGCGCAGTTTTGGCCCACCACGCTTTGGCGCGACACGCTGTCAACGTCATTCCCCCGAGCTTTCAACCCGAGCGTCCCGCCCCGCCGAGCGGAGCGACACGCTATCCGCTCGCAAGTCATAGCGTGTCGCCGGGGCCGCCGCCGCCGCACGCTGCGCAACACGTCCTGACCAGTTGTTTGACCTTTATTCTCCCCCTCCTCCTCCACCTCTTCCCTCTTCCTCTTCCTCTCTCCTCGCATGGAGACAGTCTCCCTCCAGCCCGCCACACTGCGATCGCCCGCTTGCGCACGCAGTCCCGAAGCCGCGAGCCTCAATCCGACGCCGCGAGCCACAGTTAGCAGTGTCGACGAAGAAGAAGAAGAAGAAACGGTGTAAACATGGGCATTCGGAGCTCCAAGCGAATTTCCTGGACTAGGGCTGGGCCCCCCCTGGCGGCGCCCCTGGCGCCGCCCCTGGAGCTCTGACAGCTTATGTTTCTGCCGTTTCGTCTTCCTCCAACTCCCGCGTATCAGTTGGCAAGAGCACTGGACCGCCGTTACGGGCGGCATCCCGAGCAGACGGCATCCGCGGAAAAAATGCAAACCTCGGAAGGGAGAGAGGTGATTGATGACATGTTGCTGTCGGCAGCCCGTCAGCGTGTTTCTCCGTGATTGTTGACAAAAGGCCTGTCCTTCTTCAGCAGTTACAGTCGGACCGAGGTGTATGATCGAGGTTAGTTCTGGGAGGGTACCCTCGTGTTCTTCGTGCTTGTTGGATGTTCTTGTGCATCCTGGGGAGGGTACCCTTGGATGTTTTGTTGTATTTGGCCGACAGAGGGTCTCATTCCCCAATCAGTGCTTGCACTGAAGGGGTCCTAGCGAAAGTTGAAGGATTTGGCGAAAGTTCCCCGCCGATTTTGGTGGCAGGCTGGGTTCCCGAGTTCCCGGGTTCCGGTTCCGGCTTCCCGGGTTCCCGGTTCTGGGTTCCGGGCCGATTTCGGAGGGCGGCGAGGTTCACGGGTTCCCGGGTTTTTGGTCGATCTTCTTCTCGATCGGCCTCACCATCGATCTCATTACCGATTTCCCGATCGATCTCACAATCAATCTCACCATTGATCTCACTATCAATCTCACAAGCGATCCCATTAGAGATCGCATGAGCGATCTCGCGATCGATCTCACTATCGATCTCATTGAATCGATTCCACTCTCGGTTTCGCGATCGACCTGGCAATCGTCCTCACTATCGCTTCCACAATCGATCTCATTATCGATCTCACAATCGATCTCAAGATCCAGAGTAAATATTTTCAAATCATCCACTGATTGGTGTTTTCTCTGGTGTGATGTTCTTGAGGGATGCTCTTCTGTCCAAGGTCCGACTGCAACGCGCTGGTGGGTGCCCCACGGCAACGTGTCATTGATAGTGTGGTATGGGCTCCCCGAAAGACATGCATCCGACGGCGAGGTGTCTGATCACGGCTCTCGTTATTTTTCGGGTCTCCTTGACGCCTCCATGCACGCGGAGGCCTCCTCGGGCTCCTCCTGACCCCACGGAAGCCTCCTGGGAAGGAGTTGCTTAGGGCCGCGACCCACGAGTCCCGGCGGCACTCCGAGCAATCGGCATCCTAGGAGCAGAAATCAGGTGCCCATACATCGGGCGCCATGGGCATCAGGGCGAGTGCCGTCGGGTTAAGCTGAAGTCGGGCGTGTCCCTCTACAGGAGGACAATTCACGAATAGTCAAACCATACTCTGGGAACGATTTTTTAAATTATGCTTGGAGCCCCAGCCAGTCAGAGAAAGACGTCGAATATGTGGGTAGCTAGTTCTGGACCTGCGAACCTATGGTTTGATCGCGCACTAGGGAACGGATCAGGAAGAGAGATCTTCAGATGAAAGGGAGGCGGGGGTAAGAGGAGAAGGAGGAGGAGGAGGAGGAGGAGAAGGAGAAGTTTGACAAGGTTGAGAAGCAGGAGGAGGATGATCAATGAGAGATTGAGGAAGGTTAGGGATGGATGGAGGAAGGGAGGGAGGGGTGAAGAAAGTAGGAAAGGGGAGCGACGGGGGAGGGAGTGAGGGAGGAAAAGGGGCATGAGGCGGAGGAGGAGAATGAGGGAGACAGGCTATGGAGTGAGGGGGAGGAGAAGGAAGAGGGGTAGGGAGGCGTAGGGGATGGAGGAGGAGGGAGGGAGGGAGGGAGGGAGAGAGGGAGGAATGGACTGGCTTGGATAAGTAGGACGAGAAGGGGAGGAACAGGGAGGCGAGAGGGTCAGGAGGAGAGCAAGTCTGACAGCAGCCACCTCCCAATGGCCTCCCCCTCTGCTGCTGCCGATCTTACTCTTGTCCTGTTGCTGCTTTTCGCAGTCAGATCCTCCTCCTCCTCCTCCTCCTCCTCCTTTAGGCCATGGACGCGGCTCGGCAAACTAGCCAAGCGCCAGAAGTACGTTGAGACTGACGATGTTGCACGCATTACGCAGCATTGGAAGACGCGAGTGCGCAGATGCTGCAGCGGCGTGCCCGAGAAACGAAGGCAGGCACGATGACACGCCTGTACAGAGGAGGGGCGCCACAAGCGTGGCCAGGTCATGCTGCACACGTTTTCAAGGACGTCTTCCCTCCATCAGACAGCCCTACGAGCCCAGTCCCCTACCAGTCCAGAGTGCCGGAGGGCTCTGGCGGTTCCTGGAGGCTCCAATTTCATAGGTCCGTTGGGACTCCGGGTGCCTCCTTGGGCACAGAGCGTTCAAACGCGCCTAGCATTTTGACACACTAACCTCGATTGGGAGCACGGCATCTATATCACATCGTGTCGATGCCGCTTTCCATCCTGAGTCGTTTTTTGTGGGTCCCGTTGGTCAGGGAGGGCCGCCCTGAGGCCGACCTCTGCTGGGTCGCTGCTCTCGCTGCTCCTCCGTGCCTCGCCGCTGTTGTTGCCCAGCCCCGTGCATACCCGACGTGGGCAACCAGTTGCGTCACAGCACACTGCAGTAGGCGCAGCATAGCCGGCTTGCCAAAGGGTGCCCCACGCTGATGTTCGAGTACACGTGAGAGTGACCCTTTAACGGAGTGACCTTTGGTGCTGGCCCTCAGGGGGTCGGGTGATTTTTCTTGTGGGATGAGCTTGACCTCGCGTCGGCACCCGCGTCGCGTGGTTACGCTCGCATCCGAGCGCGCCAGGTTTGGGCCCGCCCTTTGCAGTCGACAGCGACGCATACGCGTCGCACCCTACAGCTTGCATTGGTTACCCGAGGGGGGCCGGTCGACCAGACGGCGCGTTTTCCGGCCCAGGACCAGTCCCGAATCTCAGCCCTCATCCCGAAACGGCTGGCTTGCATATTTTTGGATATTTATGATATCTTGGAATATCTTTGAATAATTCTGAATGTCTTTGAATATGTGTTCGAACCAGCGGGGATCTTCACTATCTTAAGTTACCCAAAGATATTCAAACATATTCCGGCCTCTCGGATGGGGCCGGTTTGGGCCATGACGACAGGCCTTGTCAGACGTCATCGCGATGCAGCCCAGCAGTGTCAAACCTCATCGCCGTGGCCCCCAGCAGCGTCTGCTTTCGCAGCGCCTTCAAAGTGCCATTCGGGGTGCTCGAATTCAATCGGCGGAAGTCCGCGGTTGCCCGCTGGCGCAAAAAAAAAAATCGAGTGGCACCCCGCCGATCGTTGATGCGGTGAGATGTTTTCTCTCCCGATGGGGTCTCGAAGCCCTGGGGCATTTTGCGAGGCTCAGGGTCGACGGCGGCTGTGCCCCCCTGTGTCTCCTGGAGCAAGAGCTCGTATCGTCTGCGCCTACTGCGTCGCCCATCGCCACCGTGGAGGCCCTCTAGTTGCTTTGCTGGTAGCCTGTTAACCGCGCCTTCGGACCTGGGGGGGGGCGGGCGGGCGCCGGCGCGGAAACCGCTAGCGTACGTCCGACGGCCTGCGCTGAGGTCCTGGCCGCTCTTCCGAGCGCGGCGGAAAAGGACCTCCAGAAACGCCGAAGCACCTCGAAAGCCCCCCCCCGGGATCCGACGTCGCGCCAAACGTCGAAGATCGTGAGAAATCGCGACCAGAGCTCCCCGCGGCATTTCTCGGGAGCTGGATGGATCTGCGAAGTTCCCGGCGCGCCCGACGCAGCACGGAATGAATCGCCCGGCCACGCGCAAAGGTGGTTAGGGTGGGGGCGTTGGTTAAAGAATGTGCCCGGGGGGGCTTCAGACCCTGGGGCTTCCTTACCTGATGAGGGGGGCGGTGATATCCATGGCCAAGCCTCGATTGGAGTTCCACCGGCCTCAAGACCCTGGATTCCTTATCTAAGGGTTCCTTATTCCATGCCGTTACCGTAGCGTTGTTTCAGCTGGGCCACGCGCAGAAGGGGGGTAGGGGGAGCGGGGAAGGCTTCTTAGACGCAATCCTCTTCTTTGATGGTACAGGCCTTCGGTATAGATGCAGGGCCGGCGCCCTTGAGAAGCAACCCCTTTCTAAGAAGCCTTCCCTTCTTCCCCATACCCCCTTGTGCGGGCCGCCAGCTGGGAATGTATCGCGAGGTAGACACCGCTGCGATACCCGCGTGCAGCCAGACTGGCCGCAGTGTGCAAAAGTGTGTGGCGCTCAGCAGGGAACAGATTTACGGATACCGCTACCTTTCCCTTGTCGACGCTGCTGGACTCGCCTCGAAATTCTAGTCAGAATGCACCCCTGGAGGGATCGGGGAGTCGAGGTATCTATATTTACATCTGCTCATACATCTACATGTTTGAGTCTAGGTAAGCGTTTGTCCCAGCCATGTGTGCGTGTGCGCCGCCGTGCGATGAATCCGAAACGCTGCGGCGAATGTGCGTCTCGTTGCACTCAGCCAGGCGGAACATGCAGCCTCGTCACAGCAGGGGAAGGAGGACAGAGGAGTCGCACGTAGAGTCGGAGGATAACGATGCGATGAATGCGAAACGTTAGGGGGAATGTGCGTTTCGCTGCATCCGGCCTGCCCGAACATGCAAACTCGTCGAAGGAGGGGAGAGAGGCGGAGGAGGAGGAGGAGCAGGAGGAGGAGCAGGAGCAGGAGCAGGAGTAGGAGAAGGAGGAGTTGCACGTGGAGCCGGAGGGTAACGAGTACGAGGAGGCAGGAGTTGGAGCAGGAGAAGGATGAAGAGGATGAGGAGGATGGTGAGAGAGTAGAGGGGGATGAGGAGGAGAAGGAGGATGAGGAGGAAGAGGAGGAGGAGGAGGAGAGGGGAGCAGGAGGAGGAGGAGGAGGAGGAGGAGGAGGAGGATAACCTACTCCTGCCACTGCTGCCTTTCTTCTCTCTCCATCTTCGCGGCCTTCGCTCGGCTTCGGTGGCCTGCGCGGGAGGCAGGAAGGAAGGCCCACCCTCCTCCTCGTCCCCAGTCACCCCCCCTCTCTCTTCCGCCCCCTTCTCCCCCCTTCCCCCAGTCCTCGTCGTCACCCTCATCCATGTGCCCCGCGTTTCTGCGCCAGCCTCATCCTCCTCCTCCCTCGTCCTCCTGATCCTCCTCTCCCAGCTCCTGCCCCCCTCGAGGAAGGGAGAAGCTCGAGGCTGAGGAGGATGAGGAGATGAGGGGGATGAGGAGCAGGAGGGGGAGAAAGGAGGGGGAGAAGGAGAAGGAGGAGGAGGAGGACGAGGAGGGGGAGGAAGAGCAGGAGGAGGAGGAGGAGCAGGAGGAGGAGGAGCAGGAGGAGGAGGCGGGGGGGATGCGGGGGGGGGGAAGGCGTGGGGGAGGGGTAGGCGGGCGTCGATGGGGGCAGGCACGGAGGCCCCCGCACTGACGGTGATCCAGGCTCGAGGCGCGAGGGCCATCCGTCGTCGTCGTCGTCGTCGCTGCCGCCGCCGCCGTTGCCGCGGCCGCCGCCGCCGCCGCCCGAAGCGCGGAGGCCGCGGAGGGCGAGGCGGAGGCCGCGGCGGGGGCCGCGGCGCTCGGGGCCGCGGAGGCGCGGGCGGCTGGCCTCGCCGAGGAGCCGTCGACGCCGCCCGCTCGGCGCCGCGCGCCGCCGCGCGCCGCCGCGGCCGCCCGCCGTCGAGGCCGTCGGCGTCGGCGTCGGCGTCGTCGTCGCAAGGCGCCGTCGGCCGCGGCGTCTTCGCCCGCCGCTGTCGCAGTCAGGGTCGTGGTCGAGTCCGCACGTCGAGGTCGAGGCGCGACCGGCTTCCCAGTAGGTCGCAGCCTCGGCCGCCGACGTCGGTGCTGGCGTCGTCGCCTGCTTCGCCGTCAGGATCGTCGTCGTCGTCGTTGTCTTCTTCCTCGGCACAAAGCACGTCCTGTAGCCCACGGCTCGTCGGCGGCGGCCAGAGAAAGCCACGGCCGGAAGTGGCCCTCGGCCCTCGCACCGTTGCCTGTCCCGCAGGAGCTGAAGCAGGCGAGGGACTCGGCCGCCGCCGAGGCGGCGAGCATGGACAGGACGGGGCGTTCTCGCCATCGTCGTCTTCGTCGTCGTCGTCATCGTCATCGTCGTCGTCTCCCCTCGGCGTCAGCGTCGGCGCCGGCGTCCCCTCGGCGTCGTGGTCGTCGTCTTCCGTCGGCGTCGGCGTCAATGTCGATGTCGGCGTCGTCGTCGTTGTCGGCGTCGTCGTCGGCGTCGTCGTCGGCGTCGTCGTCGTCGTTCTCGTCGTCGTCGTCGTCGTCGTCGTCGTCGTCGTCGTCGTCGTCGTCGTCGTCGTCGTCGTCGCCCCCACGACAATTCCATCTGGTGGGGGCGGCTGCGTAACCCTGGGACCCATCCCATCTGGGGGGTGGCTGTGAACCTTCGACCTGGGATACTATCTGGCCTAGCCTAGCTTATGAACGGGTTTCAAATGCCCCACGGGTGGCTAAGGGGGTTTAATGATATTGGCTAAGTGGGCTCCGTCCATCCCGCAGAGTTGCCTATCCCCCCAAGCCGTTTGGGCATGCGCCGATCACAGCGCCCCCTCGTTCATCCTCATTCCCCTCGCTCTCCTCTCCCTCCCAGTCTTGCCGCCACCGCAGATGGCCGTCATAACACACACCCCACTAGACCACAAAGCCGGCCGATAGCCAATCCATCCGCGCGCTTCCATCGCACCAAGGATGCTTTGTCGTCGACGCACTTACTTCTTCCTCCATCCTTCCTCCTCCCTTGGGGAACCAACAGCTCACCCGCCCGCATTTCTTGGATGGACGTTAAGCCTCCCTCTCCATGGGGTTCGGAGGGCGCCAGACACGGGGCCGGAGGCGCCGCCAGGGGGGCCTGGCGTCGATCCAAGAACTCCGCGCGGACCTTCGAACGCTTTTGTCTGTGCAGCTTTTCCTTCTTCAAGCCGTCCGTCCTCCCCTTCCCCCTCTGCTTTCCTCCTTCCCTCCCCCCCCCCCTCTCCCTCCTCGTCCTCCTCGTCCTCCTCCTCCTCCTCGTCCGCGTCCTCCTCCTCCTCCTCCTCCTCCTCTTCCTCCTCCTCGTCCGCGTCCTCCTCCTCCTCCTCCTCATCCTCGTCGTCGTCCTCCTCGTCCCCTTCCCCTCTCCCTCCTCTCTCCGCGCTCCCGCTGCCCCCTGATGCTCCTCCCGATCGCCTCTCCCCACCTCGCTCCTCCCTGATCCCACTCCTTTCTTTCCCCCCCCTCTTCGACACTGTCGCCGTCGCCGCCGCTTCGACGACGATGACGACGACGAGGGCGACGAGGGCGACGAGGGCGACGAGGGCGACGAGGACGAGAACCAGGACGGCGACGACGACGACGACGATTCCTCCGTCGCTGTTCTCCTTCGTTCCCTCATGCCGCATACTCCCTCCTCCATCCATCCTCCGCTGCCGATCCTTCACCTTGTCGTCCACCTTCTGCTCCTCATCCACTTTCCAGGGCCAGGAGGAAAAGTCAACCACGACGACGCGGGCGAGGACGACGACACGGTCGAGGACGACGACGAGGAGGACGAAAACGACGACGCCGACAAGGAGGACCAAGAACCTGGGAACGTGGACCCGGCATTCGAGGGCCAGAACTGGGGTCTCGGAACTGTGGCCCACGAACCGGGAATCACGATATGGACCCAGGAAATGGGGACGGGAGCTGGGACGCAGGAACCATGACGCGTGAACCGCGGACCTTGTCGAGGATGCTCCTCTTCATTCCTTTTCCCCGTCCTATCCTCCCCTCCTCCTTGTCCTCCTCCTCCTCCTCGCCTTCCTGATCCTTCCAGTTCGCTCATGCGTATGAAGAGATAGAAATGAGGGGGAAGTCCCCGTCGAAGGCGTCGTCGATGCAGATGCCATTGTCATCGTCGTTGTATGGTCGTTGTCGCTGTTTTCATCGTCACGATCGTCGTCGCTGTTTTCTTGGCCGTGGCCCTCGTGGCCGATGATCTCGCGCGTGTCGTCGTAGTAGTCGTGGTTGTCCTGGAATCCTTCATGCCCTCGTCGTTGTGGTCGTTGTCGTCTTCGCCGTCGACCTCGTTGTCGCCGTCGTCATCGTCGCCTTCGCCGCCGGCATCGTCTTCGTCCTTATCTGGCCTGACAGCACGCCCGCACGCTCGCCATTCGCCTTGCCAAGCTTCGTGCTCCTTGCCCTGTGCAGGGCCAGAGAGGGAAGAGGGACAGAATATAGTAGACGCCCCGTCCATCCGTCGTCAGAGTCGTCGTCGCCTTCATTGGAGTCGGAGTCGCAGTCGTTGGAGTTGGATCTGGCTTCGTCAGAGCCGGAGATGTCGTCCGGAGCCTCCTCCTCGGATACCGGGCTCGGATACCGGGAACCGGCCCCGCCGGGAACTGGGTCGGCAAACCCGTGGGGTTCGCCGACTCCCGGATCTGCCCGGGCCCGCCCGCCCGATCCGCCAGGGTCCGCCTTCTCGCTCGCCCGAGAGCCAGCCTGGCCGTTGGACTTTCTCCCGCCCGCCAAACCTGACCTTTGGGGACCGCCCGCCTGGCCGGCCCGCCTGTTAGGGTCCTCCCGCCCGTGCGTCAGTGCGTTTCGCATACAGTCAACGCGCCTAGTCAGGACGCGCGCCTTCATCTGGGGTACCCTTGTGTCCTTGCGGCCAGTCCTTTCACGTTGTCATTGGTCGCCAGTCACGCACACAAGCCCTAACTTCGGGCTCCAAGGGTCCTGCGTCATTGCCACCCGTCCTTACTACACGTTCTGACTGTACTCGACCTGTCCGTCAGGGTCCTCCCGACGGCTCGCTTGAAAGTCAGCCCGCCCGCTTCAATTCCCAGCCTGCCTGGCGTTCAGTTCGCTCCGCCCGCCCGCTCGTCCCGCGCGTTTTAGGACCCGCCCGCCCGCCATTTGCTGACGTTGGTGTGCCCGGCCCTTTCATTAGGGTCCATTAAGGTCCTTCTGAGGGCTCGCTTGACGGCCCGCCCGCCCGCTTTATTGTCCCGCCCGCACGACCTGCCAGTCAGGGTCCGCCCACTCGCCCGTCCCGCCCGTTGGGGTAAGGTCGGGCCTGTCCCTCTACAGGAGGAATATTCAAATATAATCAAAACATCGTATGAGGACTATCTTTTCAGTTTGTTGGGCATTTTTGGAGCATTTGTTTTGTATCTTTTATTTTTCGTCCAAAATCGGCCTGTAGGGGGACTGGCCCGACTTCACGTTGGGGTGCGCCCGCACGATCCGTCCGTCGGGGTCCGCCCGCTCGTTCTCTTGGGAGCCCCCACCGCCCGCTCGAGCGTCCTGCGTCCGAGCAGGACGCCTCCGCGCGGGAGGCGGATGAGGAGCAGATTGAAGAGGGTGTCTAACGATGACGACGCTGATGGTGCCGAATATGAGGAGGAGGAGGAAGAGGGGGTGGAGGGAGACGAGGAAGGACAATGTGATGGCTGACTTGGATTGTGGTGCTTGTGCCGGTGGTCATCGTGGACATGATAACCAATGGGGGGATGAATGATGATGGGGATACAATATTATGATAGACATGAGGCGGATGAGCTTATGATGACAAATAAGCTGCTGATGTTGATTCGGATTCGGTGTGCGATAGTATTGCTGCTGGTGCTAATGGTAAATATGAGGATGAGGATGCTGATGAGGATGATGATGATGATAAGGATTATGATGATGATGATGATGATGATGATGATCATGATGATGATGATGATGATGATGAGTGTGATGATGATGCTGATAATGATGACGGTGAGGATGTTGTACATGATGATGCTGTTGATGATGGTGTTGATGATGATGATGATGATGACGATGATGATGATGATGATGATGATGATGATGATGATGATGATGATGATGATGATGATGAGCAGGAGAAGTGAGGAACATCATGAGGGTTATGAGGACGAGGACGGGAATGAACTATGAGGGTGCTGACGATGCGTGTGGCGATGAGGATAGTTATGCTGCTTCTGATGCCGATGCTGATAACGATGGTGATGGTGACGGTAATGGTGATGGTGATGGAGTTGTTTCCTCCTTTATATAATATGCAAGGCGTCCAGGTCCCCGGGCCCAGGGGCAGCCCACTTCTCCAAACCCCCCCCCCCCCCGCACCCGACTTTAGTCCCCGGCGCCGGCGAGCCTATTTGAACGCTCCAGGGCGCTCCCTGCGCCTCGGGGGCCCTCCTTGGCGCCCGCAGAGGGCGCCCAGAGGCCGCCAAGACAGCCCGAGAGCGCACCAAGCCGCCGAAGATGGCCCCGTGATGGCCCAAGAGGCCCCCAAGGGGCCCCAATATCGCTCCAATAGAACCTCCCAGAAGGCCCCAGGAGGCCAACATCGTCGATTTTCATTCCCAACCATCCTGTGGTGTTGGGTCCTCGTTTTGAAGAAACGGTCCCCGCGTTCCTTCTTCCTCCTTCTCCTCGCCCTCCTCCCTCCTGCGTTCGCATGCCTCCCTACCACCCATTTCGGCACACCCCTCACACGGTGGCGCGGGCCCCTGGCCCGCCCGCCCATTTCGGCACACCCCTCACACGTTTCGTGGCCCCATAGGGAGCTCCACCGAAGGCCCCAGTGGCTGCGTTCGCATGCCCCCCCACCCATTTCGGCACACCCCTCACACGTTTCGTGGCCCCATAGGGAGCTCCACCGAAGGCCCCAGTGGCTGCGTTCGCATGCCTCCCCACCACCCATTTCGGCACACCCCTCACACGTTTCGTGGCCCCATAGGGAGCTCCACCGAAGGCCCCAGTGGCGTTCGCACCCCACCCATTTCGGCACACCCCTCACACGTTTCGTGGCCCCATAGGGAGCTCCACCGAAGGCCCCAGTGGCTGCGTTCGCAGCGGCCCCACCCATTTCGGCACACCCCTCACACGTTTCGTGGCCCCATAGGGAGCTCCACCGAAGGCCCCAGTGGCTGCGTTCGCATGCTTCCCATTTCGGCACACCCCTCACACGTTTCGTGGCCCCATAGGGAGCTCCACCGAAGGCCCCAGTGGCCGCATGCTCCCCACCACCCATTTCGGCACACCCCTCACACGTTTCGTGGCCCCATAGGGAGCTCCACCGAAGGCCCCAGTGGCTGGGTCCGCATGCCTCCCCACCACCCATTCGGCACACCCCTCACACGTTTCGTGGCCCCATAGGGAGCTCCACCGAAGGCCCCAGTGGCTGCGTTCGCATGCTTCCCCACCACCCATTTCGGCACACCCCTCATACGTTTCGTGGCCCCATATGGAGCTCCACCGAAGGCCCCAGTGGCTCCCCACCACCCATGTTCGGCACACCCCTCACACGTTTCGTGGCCCCATAGGGAGCTCCACCGAAGGCCCCAGTGGCTGCGTCGCATGCCTCCCCACCACCCATTTCGGCACACCCCTCACACGTTTCGTGGCCCCATAGGGAGCTCCACCGAAGGCCCCAGTGGCAGGGTCCGCATGCCTCCCCACCACCCATGTCGGCACACCCTTCACACGCTTCGTGGCCCCATAGGGAGCTCCACCGAAGGCCCCAGTGGCGCGGTGCCTATGAGAAGAGCGGCCTAGTTTGCGTGCCCCCTCCTTCGTTACATATCCGTGCGGTACTCGCAGCTGCATATGGTTGGGTCCTTCGCCAGGCTAATTCTGTTTTATTATGTTTTTGGGCTGTTCGCGTTTTCGGGCTTCCGACACGCCAAGACTGCGCAAGTAGCCTCCAACATCGACCCAACAGGGCCCAAGAGGCCCCCAAGAGGCCCCCAAGAGGCCCCCAAGCCGGCCCAATAGAGCCCCCAAACGGCCCAAGAGGGGCCCAAGACGGCCCAAGAGGGCTTCAGGACGACCCCAAGAGGGACCCAAGAGGGGGAATCCGAACCGGCATGTCGAGTTTTCCGCGCCAAGAGGCCCCCAGGAGGCTCCAAGAGGCCCCCGAGAGGCCCTCAAGAGGCCCAAAAGAGGCCACCAAAAGACCCCAAAGATGATCCAAAACGGCCCCCCGGAGGTTTCAAAACGGCTTCTGACACATAACCCATGCACGGTGGCAGGACGGGGCGATGGGCTCTAGGAGTGGCACGCGAAGAGAACACTCTACGTGTTTCTTTCGGACCGGTCTGAGAACCTAAGCGCGCGCGAAGCGCGCGCGTGGTTCTAGTCTTTGAAGGCCAAAAACAGCAGGTTCTCAGAGCCTAGCTCGACATCTTCTGGCAACTTTGGTGTGTACGAAGGAGTCTCAGAATACGATCGGACACAGTGTATCTTAGCATTCAAGAGGTACGCGTGGTGTTTTCGCACAGTCGGAAACAGAGGGTGTCGTTCGTGTCAGCGTCGGCCTGCCCCGTGCGGCTGTTTTGTGGCAGGTCCTGAAGAGGATAGCCAACCACACGCCGAAACGCTGGAGACGGACTGGACCAGGGGTGCCCGAAAGAGTGGGCATACTCAGTCCTAGACCAGAAAGGAGACCAAAGGAAATTGCGCAGTCAACTGCTTTTCGATGACCCTGGCGCGGCACAGCCGTTGCCAGGCGAGCCTGAGGCGGGTGTACAAATAATGTCTTGTATGTTGCACTACTATGGAAATACTTGGCAAAAGACTGGTTATCAGCCGAAAGTCTCTCCGGGAACTCGTGTTCGGTGGTGATGCAGGCGCAGTGGGTATGATCAAACGATTCGAAGAATCGATCACCCTGAACATTGCCAGTGGTCCCTCACGGGCCCTCGGAACAGGTTGCGTCGCATGCCCCAACTCCACTGGTGGCTTTACTCAACAAGGGGGTTTCGCAGGTGCGCTCTGATTATCCACGGGCGCCCAACGCAGGGGTCGGGTGGCTCACCCCCCTGGGCCGTGGTTAGTGTCCGCTCAAAGAAAAAGGGGACAATCGCCCGGTTTAGCTGCGGTTGCCGGCGGTGTCACGAAAGAGGGGGCAGTTGTTCTCCCGCGTCTTCGAAAGCCAAAACAGCAGGTTCTCAGAGCCTAGCTCGACATCTTCTGGCAATTTTGGTGTGTACGAAGGAGTCCCAGAATACGTCCAGACAGTGTATCTTTGCATTCAAGAGGTACGCGTGGTGTTTTCGCACAGTCGGAAACAGAGGGTGTCGTTTGTGTCAGCGTCGGCCTGCCCCGTGCGGTTGTTTGTGGCAGGTCCTGAAGAGGATAGCCAACCACACGCCGAAACGCTGGAGACGGACTGGACCAGGGGTGCCCGAAAGAGTGGGCATACTCAATTCCAGACCAGAATGGAGACCAAAGGGAATTGCGCAGTGAGCTGCTTCTCGGCGACCCTGGCGCGGCGCAGCCCTTGCCAGGTGAGCCTGAGGCGGGTGCACAAAGAATGCTTCGCAGGTTGCACTAATATGGATATGCTTGGCGAGTGACGGATGGTGATGTTGACGTCGACAAGAATGTGGCTGCTGTTGTTGATGTTGATGTTGATGATGATGACGATGCTGGCGATGCGGAGGGCGATGAGGATGACGATGACGACGACGACGAGGATGGTCTAGATGATGATGCCGATGAGGATGATGATGCTGATGATGGCGATGATGATGATGGTGGTGGTGTTTGTCTAGTACGATGAGGACGATGACGACGAGGATGGTGATGATGATGAGGAGGAGCAGGGCGATGCTGATGATTAGGTTGGTGCTGCTGACAATGGTGATGTCGGTGGTGATGAGTGTGGTGATAGTGGTGATGATGAGCAAGAGTAGGAGGATGACTATGTTTATGATGATGATGCGATGGTGGTAAAGTGATGGTGGTAATGCTGATGATGATTTTGATGATGACGATGAACACGGTGATGCTGATATCGATGATGGTGGTGATGACGATGCTGATGCTGATGATGACAGTTATGATGATGGTGGTGATGATGATGACGCCGATGAGGGTGACCATACTGCTGGTGTTGTTGGTGATGGCGGTCTTGGCCATGATCGTGATACTGATCAAGATGACGATGGTAAACGGGAGCAGGAGGAACAGGAGGAATAGGGGCTCTCTCCTCCTTGTTCGTGCCCTCCTCCCTCCTCACCTCCTCCTCCCCTCCTGCTGCTGCTCTTGCCCCCCCGCCACGGCGCCCCCGACCCGCGCCAGGGAGGGTGCTGAGGGAAACGGGCCCTGGACCCCGGGGGCCTCCCCCCGAGGCCACATGTTTTCCTTCCTCGAATCGTCTTTTGACGGTCCGAGGGCCCGTGGAGGGATCCGGGAGCCCGCCAGGACGAAGCATCCAGGGTTCCCCGTCCCTGTGGCGAACTTTCTGCGGCTACCCACGGGAGCCCCCCATACCTTCAAGCGCCAGAGCCCCGCACTCGCGACGGCCCCCAGGACACTGGGACTCCCGAGGCCCTCCCGCACGGCTGCCCGAGGCCTCCCTTCTGGCGCCCTCGCGAGACTTCTCTTTGGGGCCCTCCCCCTGGGGGCCCTCCCCCCGGGACCCTGCGGAACCTCCATGGGTCCCCACTGGGTCCTCTCCTCGGGCTCGTCCTCGTCCTCGTCCTCCCCGACGTCGTCGTCGTCCTCGTCCTCGTCCTCCCCGTCTTCGTCGTCGACGACGTCGTCGTCGTCTTCGTCGTCGTCGTCTTCGTCGTCGACGTCGTCGTCGTCGTCGCCGTCGTCTGCGGGGACGCAGCCGCCGCTGGCTCAGGCTGGCCTTGCCCGACCGCCCGCGCAGGCTCTAACGCGCGCGCCCCGCGGGAAGGCCCGTGGGCCCGCCCCGCCTGGCGCGGCCGCGATGGGTGGGCGGGCGCGCGTTGCGGCCGCCGCCGTGGGGCTGCTGTTGGTGGTGAGCCCCCAGGCCAGGCCGCCGTCCGCCGCCCCCGCCGTGTGCCGCCGCCGCCGATGGCGTCGCCGTCGCCGTCGTCGTCGTCGTCGTCGTCGTCGTCGTCGTCGTTGTCGTTGTCGTCGTGGTGCTCGTTGTCGTTGCCGTCGTCGTTTTGTTGGGCTTGGCGTCGGTGGCGTTGGCGTCGGAGTCGTCGTGTCTGTCGGCGTCTTTGGTCGAACGTCGCCTGTCTTGGTCTTGGTTGCCGTTGCCGCGGCCGTCGCTGATGAGCAGGACGTGGACGGGCGGAGGAGGGATGCTGAGGTGGGGGGGGGCAATAGGATGACGAATCTTAGCAGGAGGCGTAGGAGGAGCAGCAGTGAAGGGGAGGTGGATGAGGAGCACCGGGGGGGACTTGTCGGCGCATGAGGAGAAGGAGGAGGGAGAAGGGAGGACGAGGAGGAGGAGTGAGGAACAACATGATGAGAAGGTGGCGGACGATGCTGGAGGAGAAGGAGGAGGAAGAGAAGAAGCAGGAGGAGGAGGATTGAGGAGGCCCATTTTGGAATGGTTGGAGGATGGAGGGCGGAGAAGGAGTAGTATGATGGCGATGATTGGGAGGCTGGGCATGCGATGGAGGAGGCGATAGGAACGAGGCAGTGGAGGGTCAGGAGCGACAAAAATGTGTTGAGCGATGACGGACGGGAATGGATGGAGTATGAGAGAACAGGAGGCGGCTTAGGAGCAAGAGCATGAGGAATGGCGGCAGTGAGGAGAAGGTGAGAAGGAAAAGGAGTGTGAGGCAAAGGAGAAGGGAGCAGGGAGGACCATGGTGAGGAGGAGGGTGTGACAGGCACGGGAAGTTGGAGGGGGAGGACGATGGATGTGGATGCTGATTGTGATGAGGAGGATGAGGAGGAGGAGAAACAGCATCATCCACACAAGGAGCAGTAGCATCCGAACACGGAGCATTACGATGCTACGAGGGAGAGGAAGAGGGCATCGGAGGAGGAGAAGAAAAGGTTAACGGAACGATGAAGGATGGAGGAGGTGGATAAGGAGGAGGAGTACCAGGAGGATGAGCAGAAGAGCAAAACTTCTGGAAGGAGGAGGAGAAGCAGAGGAGGAGGCAAACAGAGGAGGCGAAAAAGGATGCGAATAGGGAGGAGGAGAAGGGGGAGGAGGAGGAAGAGGGGAGAGTCTTGCAGCTGAGAGGGACATGAGGAAAGTGGATGTAGGAGGAGGAGGAGGAGGAAGGAGAAGGAGGAGGAGGAGGAGGAATCATGTAGCAGAAGAGGGGAGGAGGAGGAGACTGAGAAGGACGAGGTCCAGGAGGAAAATAATGATAACGAAGAGGACGAGGAGGAAGAGGAGGAGGGGGGGAGGGTGAGCAGGAGGAGGATGGAGGGGTATGCCCTTCTCCTTGTCATATTTGTTATGTCCTCCCCCTGGAGGCCCCTGGTTGCTTGCCCACTCGATCCCCTTCCTTCTGGAGCCAAACAATGTGCGCCCGAAAGTTTTCTAGTCCTAGAGGCGATCCTCAGACTCTTGAGTCGCCTGAAATACTCAACGACGCCAAGTCGAGGCCCTGCTCGGTCCTCCTCCTCCTCCTCCTCTCCTCCTCCTCCCCTCCTCCTCCTCTCTCCTCCTCCTCCCCCCCTCCTCCTCCTCCTTCCCCTCCTCCTCCTCCTCCTCCGCCTCCTCCTCTTCGGCCTGCTTCCTGGAGGCGGAGGTGGCGCCGCCCCCCTGCCCCCCCCCCAAGGTTTCGTCCCACGAGGTGCCCGAACCAAGCCTGACGGTTCGCCGGAAGCAGAAGGACATCGAGCCGCCGGCGTCAGTCGGTCGTCGTCCGGCGTCGTGCGTAGCCCTCCGTTGTTCGCCATGAGACTTGTCCGACCAGCGGAGAGCTCTGGACACTTTGGGGACCTCCAGAGATATCTTGCGATTGTTTTTCGTGAGCAATCGTCGTTTCTCATCGTCCTCTCGATGTTTCCTGTCATGGCATGCCTCGTCTCCGTGGTCTCATCATCGTCATCTTCGTCGTCTTCGTCCCCCGTCGCCGTCATCTTAAGCGTCTTGGGATCGCTGTGATAGTCTCGCCGCAGCCCAGTCTTCCGTCGTCCTGTCGACATCATCGTCACCCATCGTTGTCTATCGCCGTCGTCTTCTCCTTCTCCTTGATCTCTGCGCTGTCTCTCCAGACATCCGCCGATTGGTGTTTTGCCAGTGCGCGGCCCCAGAGAACCCGACCCATTCCTTGGGATTAGTTTTTCATTCAGGATCCGCCCGAAAAGCGGCCAGGAGGCCGAGATCGAGAAACATCGCGGGGACACCTGGGTCTGTCGCTGCCGCTGCTTCTCGTCGCCGTGGGCCTCCTCTCCGCGGCCTGTCGTTGGCGCTTGCGCGCAGCCAGAACAGGACGGCTCCCCGATGGCCCTGTTCACTCACGCCGACAACCAGCTCCACTGCCCAGACCGGCACCTCGAGCATCCCTGCGTGGAGGACCGAGGGGGTGATCCCCCACTCTTCACCGAGCGCGTTCCACTATTCGCAGAGTGCCTACTCGCAGATGTCCGCGAAAAACATGCGTCCGCCTCGCCGACGTAACGTATCGTAGATCCCCCGTGGCGGACCCAGCCCAGTTGCGAGTCGTTAGCGAGTATCGGGGGTGGACAGACCTCCTACCCTGACACGTCGATTAAGGAATTGGCCGTTTCCGGTTCGCGAGATGGCGTCGCGGCCGTCCTTTTTGTGAGTCCAGGTCCTTCGGTGTCGGTCCCAGGCCGTTTTCACTAAAGGGAGGTTTACTAAAGGGAGGTTTGTCCACTTTTTGATTGTCTCGCTGTTCATTTGCATGCTTGCGTATAGTTTATCGATGAGGTTTCTGGAGGCCACGGCCTACCCACCAGGTCCTGGGTCGGCCCGGACATTTGTCCGCAATGGTGGCTCGCTTCGCTTCGAGAGTAGTGGGGCGCGCTTGTCTAACGTGCCCTCGCTGCGGAGGACTCGCGGCGGGAGGGGGCCTTTGTAGCAAGAGTCCGCCGTGGGGGGGCCCCTCGCCGGGCCCCCAGGGGCGGCCGAGAGATGAGGCGGGGTGAGCACAGGCAGGCCGCGGGGAAGGGAGCTGAGCTTCTGGGGTCCGCCCGGGCGCACGGCCCGGACGGGCTCTCGGCGGGGCGCGGTTGCTGGAGGGCGATCCCTGGGGCGGGAAGAACCTTCCGACGGGCGGGATCTTGGACGGAAACTTAAAAACAGTCAATCACAATCAAACATCTGCTCTCCTCCTCCTCCTCCTCCTCCTCCCCCCTCCTCCTCCCCCCCTCCTCCTCCTCCTCCTCTCCTCCTCCTCCTCCTCCTTCCTCCCCTCCTCCTCCTCCTCCCCCTCCCCTCCTCCTCCTCCTCCTCCTCCTCCTCCTCCTCCTCCTCCTCCTCCGCCTCCTCCTCCCTCTCCTCCTCCTCCTCCTCCTCCTCCTCCTCCTCCTCCTCCTCCTCCTCCTCCTCCTCCTCCTCCTCCTCCTCCTCCTCCTCCTCCTCCTCCTCCTGGGAGGGCCGGGGGGGTAGAGGCTCGGTGGGCGTCGGAGCTCAAGAGGCGGGGATCGATGCAAACGTCAGCCAGAGCGCCCAATCTTGCTGGCTCCTGCGGGGCCAGAGGCGCACTGACCCGGGTTCGGGTGCAGGATCCTGCAGGATCCTGCAGGATCCTGCAGGATCCTTCGCGCTGACCCGGGCTTGGGCGCAGGATTCTGCAGCATTCTGCAAGGCCTGACTGGCCAAAGTTTGCATCGACCCGGGTCGGTGCGTCGCCGAGGGCGTCGACGAGGGGGTGTCTGCGCGCCGCGCGCGCACGTGCCTCGGGCCAATGTGCGCCAACGTCCCCGCCTCTTCCTGGCCAGCCTCCTTCTTCGGCGCCCCCCGCCGAGGAACGGGGCCGGGCAGGGGGAGGGTCAGGGGCAAGGATCGGGGGGGGGATATGCAGGGGGGACGCATCGAGCCCCAATCGTCCACTCATCGCCGATCGTCGGCCACGCGCCGAGGAGAGCAGAGGGAGGGGGGGAATGCTTCTCAGAATGAAGCGGTTTCGTGGACGGCGCGGGCGTTACACCTGTAGGCAAGGCCTGCGCCTTCTAAGGGCCAGCCTCCTTCTAGGAAGCCCTCCCCTCCCCCTGCCCCCTTGTGCACGCCGCCGAGATAGGGACCCGACAGCCCCGACCCGCCCAGGAACGTTTGGATTTGATTCTAGGTTGAGGGACGGGGCTTGCACGGGTGGAGGAGCTTGGCGCGTACCTCGCGAGCAAGTCGGACGAGCAGGTCCGGACCACGGCGCTCGATTGCGTCAACGAGATTCTCACCATTACAAACGACTACTGGGAACTCAAGAACATGACACACCTCTTGCTGGATCTGGACACGAAGGATCATGTGTTCGACAAGACCTCGCGCGACAATGATTTCGTCATGGCCGGACTCAAGTTCGCAGACAAGCTCATGCGGCACGAGGAGTGCCTCAAGGAATTCGACGTGAAGTCTGAGCTGGAGGGCCGCTGCGTAGCCCTATACGCCAAGATATCGGTCTTGAAGTACAAGAACGCTGGCATGCTGAAGGAAGCCATGGACGTGTACCGCAGGGTCACGTCCATGGCGTGGGAGGGCACCGAGCGGTCGCTGGCGCCACGCAGAAGGGGGGGTAATAGCGCTAGGGGGTGCGGCTTTCGACGAAGGCAGCGGGCCTCTTGGCCGCCCTCCCGCCCTCCGAGGGATGTTCTGCAGCGGCCTCCGAGCCCTCCTGAGAGGCCCACCTGCCTGCTTCGAGTGCCACTTCCCTCGCCCCCTCCCCCCCAACAGCCAAGATCCGCTGAACTCAGGAGGGAAAAACACAGACACAAGTAATCGTCGACTCCCCAGAAAATATGGGAAAATATGGGAAGTGGGGGGGAAGACAAAAATCCAGAAAATATGGGACAGCATGGGGAATCCTTTTATTTGTGTGTACTTATTTGTGTGTCCCAGGGCCCCTTCCTGAACATGCTTCTTGACCCCTCCCGGGGCCCTTTCTGGCAGTGCTTCCAGAGGCGCCTGGCGGTGGCCACACGTGGGCGCCTGCGGAGGCACCCAGAGAGAGCACAACCTGCTCGCGGGCCTCCGTCCTCGAGGCTCCTCCTCTCCCACGCCCGTCCCTCTCCGGCGCGCCGGTCCTCCTCGGGTCCTCCTCCCCAGGTGGGGAGGAGTCCCAATGGGGGGGGGGGGGTCTCAGATACACATCCGTCCCTGGGCGTCCTCCTCCCCCTGCCCTTCTCTCTCCCGCACCGGTCCTCTTCCGTTCCTCCTCTCCAGGGGTGGGGGGTCCCAGGGGGGAGTCCTTTGATCTCCGCCTCTTCCTCCTCCTCCTCCTCCTCCTCCTCCTCCTCCTCCTCCTCCTCCTCCTCCTCCTCCTCCTCCTCCTCTCGGACGACGACGCCGCCCAAGGTCGTACGGCCCTGGCGAGGCTGTGCCCTGGGACGACTTCTCGCACACGCCGCAGATCATCGTCCCCCGGCTGCGCAGCATGCCCATGTTGGGGCCTGTGGTGCGTGCTGATCGCGCGATCGGCGATCACAGATCGCAGTGGACGTTTGAGGTGATCGGCGGCCCGGCACAGGGTGGTTGTCCTCGCGGTTGGCCCAGTAGAGCAGTAGAGTGCGCATCGGCCAGTGATCGCGCGACTGGTTCATCCCCAGGCATCGGCGCCCCACTTGTTTCGGTGCGCGGGCCTCCCAGACCTCTCGATGACTTCCGCCGGTGCCTCGTCCTGGACGGTTTTCCGACGTCCCCGAGGCACGAAATTTGCCTCCAGAGGCCACCGCATTTTTTCGAGGCCGCGGATGTCGGGGTCATCGACCTGGCAGCCACCGTGAGCGGATCACGTGCTCGCAGGTCTTGACCGGCCCAGTGGTCGGCCAGACACGTGAGGTGGGGCCGCGAGACGTGGGGAGACCTTCCGATCTGCAAGCAGCTGGAGGACCTGTCGTCGCCGCCGTTGGCTACGTCGTCGTCGTCGTCGTCGTCGTCGTCGTCGTCGTCGTCGTCGTCGTCGTCGTCGTCGTCGTCGTCGTCGTCATCCATCGTCATTGCCGTCGTCGCCGTCTCTCGTCGACCAGCGTCGTCATCGTCGTCGTTGTTGTCGTCTACTGCCGCCGTCCATCGCTGGCTCTCTCGCTGGGCGTGCTTCTGTAGGTTTTTTTCCTCAGGGGGGGGCACTCGGGGCCTCCGCAGGCCCTCGGGGAGTCCAGCGGGCCCCAGGGGATCGACCACGTGGGGGTCCGGCAGGAACCTTCAGCCGTGGGAGCGCCGGCAGGGCTCAGGGCGCCCGGGTGAGCGACCGGCCCCCGCCTCCACACAGCGCCGACGCGCTCCAGTGTCACATGCAGCGGCGCTGGCTCCACGCCTCGGGGGGCACTTCCGCCGATCCGTGGATCTGGCGCCCACGCGCCAGATCCACGGATCCGTAAGCCATGTTGGCGTGCCCCCACTCCTCCTCCCCCTCCTCCTCCTCCTCCCCCTCCTCCTCCCCCTCCTTCTCCTCCTCCTCCTCCTCCTCCTCCTCTCCTCCTCCTCCTCCTCATCCTCTTCCTCCTCCTCCTCCTCCTCCTCCTCCTCCTCCTCCTCCTCCCTCCTCCTCCCCCTTATGCTTCTCCTCCTCCTCCTCCTCCTCCTCCTCTTCCCCCTCCCCCTCCTCCTCCTCCCCCTCCTCCTCCTCCTCCTCCTGGAGATCCCCGGGGCTCCTGCAAGGGCAGCTCCCCTGCTACCCGTCGTCGGCGCCGCTGGCCGCGCTCCAGGCGCGCTCCAGCGCGGCGCGTCCTCGCGCGCGCTGGCCGCGGGCCCGCACCGCAGAGGCTCTGCTGCCTCTCCCGCCTCTGCACCGACGCTGATCGAAGCGATTGCCGCGCCTGCTCCGAGGAGGAAAAAGGTACCCATACCTCTACCCTTCCCTCGTTTTCCCCTTTTTGGGGCCTCCTGGGAGGCCCTCGTCGCCACCGCTGGATTCGCCTCGGAATCCTGGTCAGGACGCACCCCAGGAGAGGTCCTGGGAGCAGCGGTATCGGTTCCTTTTTGGTATCCCCTTCTCCCGCCTTTGCACCGTCGCTGATCAAAGTGATCGCCGCTGCTGAGTGCCCCTCCTCTTCAATTTCCTTGGCATCGCTCGGACGTGTGCATTCGGTATCTCGGCGAGGAGCATCCAGGAGCATCCTGGACCACCTTGCGAAACAATGAGCGCACGACACCGGACAATGCACACAGCATGGACGTCCGAGCGATGGCAATGTGCCTTTCCTCTTCAATGAATTATGTGCATCACTTTCCACGGGCACGCGAGGGGAGCGCTGTCGCCTCGGTTGTCCTGGAGGCTCGGAGAAGACATCCCCGGGACTCCTGGGGACCCCGAGGGCCCCCGGCCCCAGCTTCTCAGGCACGCGCAGAAAGGGGGGCAGGGGGAGGGGGGAAGGCTTCTTATCGAGGGAGGAAAAGTACCCCGATCCCTACAATCGGCATTTGCTAAACAGCAATGGGCGTTTCCTGAACGGCTCTGCCCTGGTCGATCCCTCCCCTGGGCGCGTTTACGGAAGGCTTCGCTCGTTGGGGTGCTTACTATGAGCGTGCTTCTGTTCTGCCCTCTATCTTAGAGGCACCCTGCTTACTTGAAAATGAGGAGGGGAACAAAAACACACAGACACAATTAATCGTCGATTCCCAGAAGATATAGGAAACAATGGGAAGTGGGGGGGAAGACAAAGACCAAGAAAATATGTGAAACGATGGGGGTTCCTGTTATTTGTGTCTATTTATGTGTGTGTGTGTCCCAGGGCCCCTTCAGAAAGCGTGGGCCTTATCTGCAGATGGAAGGCCGGCGCTTTCTAAGAAGCGGCCTCCTTCTAAGAAGCCTTCCCACCTCCCCATACCCCCTTGTGCGCGCCCCAAAAACAAATATCCAGCACTTCTGGCGACCCCAAGGGCCCCAGACTTCTGGCGGCTGAGGAGCATCGCGCTGGAGCCTTGTCTCTATCTGCGATGTGCCGAGGCTGGTTTCTGGTCCCTGGGGCCGTCTGGCAATGTATCCGGTCCCTGTGAAGGGGTCCAGAGTTCTGGGGCCAGGCGGCAGGCGACCCGAACACATCAGGAAGTCGGGAGTCGAAGAGGGGGGGCTGGAGCGAGGCAGAGGGGGGCGGCTTTCCGGGAAAACGCTGGGGCTTCGGACACGGCCTCTTTTCTTCGAGGGGGTTGGCTGCTCCTCCGAGCCTTCGCAGTGGGCTTCCGAGAGGCACCGGAGGCCGCTCCCATCGCGCTTGCCCCCCGCGCGGTCTGGCAGAGGACGCCTTTCCGACGATCCTGGAAGAGACGGAGCTCGCCCTCAAGAACAAGTCGCAGAGCGGCTTCGAGGACGCCTACCGGTTCCTGTACGAGAAGGGTGAGTGGAACCACGTGCTTCTGTACCACGGGAGAGAGTTCACAGAGGAGAGCGACACAGTCTCATACTCATTTAATTGCTCTCGGACGAGGCGGACGATTTTTCCCACCAGTGCTGGACCCCCTTTCGCGCACTCCCCATCTTTCGCGCGCGAAGCGTGACGGGGGGTCCAACGCCAGCGGAGAAACCGTCGGTATACTTACGTGGTGCTTGGATCACTTAGGAGTGCGATCGGGTGTTCCCGAAGACATGCGCGCTACTGAAGCAGTGGCTCCCCTCGAAGCCCGGCCTGCCGTGGACCTCCAACCAGAACGAGCAGGTCATGGTCATCAGGATGAAGCCAGGCACCGACGTGGAGATGCACAGCGGCCCTGCAAACAATATTTTGAACATCCACCTCGGCCTCACAGGCGATCTTCAGAGGGCTAAACTGGTGGTGGCCAACAAGACGTACGCTTGGGAGAGGGGCAAGGTGATCGCCTGGGACGGCAGTTACGACCACCGGGTGCATTGCCTCGACTGCATCGAGGACAGGGTCATCATGATGGTCCGGTACCAGTGTGTGTGTGTGTGTGTGTGTGTGTCGCCTTTTCGCACCCCCACCATGATGCCTTTGGAGATCTTGGGGGCACCCCCAGGCCTCCAGAGGAGCGCTGCGGCCCGAACAGGGCCCGATACATCCAATTACCTATCTCTTATCCTCCTCGAGGTACATGCACCCGGACATGAGCCCGTCACACTACAAGGGCTCGAAGCGCACCTTCTTCGAAGACATCCCGATCGAGCTGCAGTGACCGCAGCGGGTTTGGCGCCCCTCGACTGTTTTAGGGCGCCTGGGGCCTGTCCCACTCCGCACGGTTTGTGTGTCGACGGACGGCGAGGATGGAGTTTTCCAGCATGGGGCCTTCAGACCACCGACGGCAGGATCTTTTCGAGTTGCTGGCCCTTGGAGCTTTCCAGGATCTACAGGTCACTGATGAGGGCTCCTGATGGGTGTCACGTGCAGGCCTGATCCCAAGCTCCGACTAGACCTTGAAGTCAGAGCCATTGTCGCTCGAATAACACGTGAGTCGCCCACGGAGCTCTCGACCTCCCCCCCCCGTCAGGAGCCCCCTGGATTTGGGTTCGAGTCGCTGGCCCCCTGTACGGACCTCCCGGCCCCTCCCCCAGATGGTTATCCCCCAAAGACGGGGCCCCTGGGCGCCGCAGAAGGAAGAACTCCCAGCACGGCTCCTCTGGGCCGCAACACATCTGGACCGGCGGTGGGGCGGCGCCTGTCCCAGGGCGGCCGGGACTGTTGCGCCCCCCGTGCGCGGAATCGCTCAGAGAGGACCATCGAGAAGAAGCATCGTGCGAGACAACAACAACAACGAACGAAGCCGAAACATGCAGGGGGAGTGGGCGACTGAGCGATGGCGAGCATGGGGGGGAACTCTGGCGTGCGACGTTTCCAGCCGAGCCGGCCTGGGTCGAGTCCACGCCAGAGTGACCCTGCGTCCGAGTGACCCCTGGTGCGGGCCCACGGGGCCCCCCCCGATCGCTACATGCGGTGCGACGGCAGCGGCTTGCGCGCCTGGGATTGGCCCCCCCCGCCCCCTCCGCGCCCCTTCCCCCCCTGAAGCCGCCGCGCGCCAGAGGGCACTCCTGCCCAGGGCCACTGCTGCCACTGCTTCGAAGGATTCCTCTGAGTTCACTGAAGGTTCCGCTGGATTTTCTCAGGGAGTCCCGAGGGATTTCCTGGGGGTCCTGATTGTTCCGCATGGATTCCTTAGGAGTAGGAGTCCACTATTATTACTGAATATGAATTTAATCGGGGGCGGCCAAGTGGGGTTTGATGCTTAGGGGGGGATGGATATCATGATACTGGCTTGGGCCATGATATTTCCCCAGATCTCATGGCGCCTCTTCTTATTTCATCACGTCCCTGGACCCCCCCTGGGCCGCGCACGTGCCGCCAGCCATGAGTTGCACCCCCCCCCTCTTTTGAACACCCCCCTCTTGGCCGCTCCCGAGGAAGCCGGCGGAGGCTGCATGCGGTCCGCGCCGGGGTCGATCGGGCGGGTGGCGAGGGCAGGGCTCGTTTCGGCTCCTCCGGTTCGATTCGATTCGGTCCCGATGGCTTCCGATTCCGGTGCGATTCGGCTCGGGATTCCGCTGTGGCTGCCGATCCCTAATTGGAGGCATACTGGCCCGCCGATATCCGCCGATTCGGTTTTTCCCGACTCGGCTGCCGATGTCCGCCTGTCCGATTCATTTCGATCGCAAGTCCGACTTATCGATTCGATTTTCGGCTCTCCTGCAAGAAACGCTGAAGAAGGAACGACAATGCTTTTCTCTCCACGGCAAGCCTTGGCCACCGATGGGTTCCAGACCTATACATCGAAGGAGCCCCGCGTGGCCCCAGAGCGGTCCATGCTCCAGCGTCGTGACTGTCGGGGGTGACGGAGCCAGTTGCTGTCCAGAACGGGCCCTGAAGTCGGCGTCACCTCAACAACTTATACTACATGTTCGTCGCCCCCTCATTGGCGACGCGCGCACCGAGAAATCTTCTAGCATATGCGTCGTGGCGAGCGCTTTCTGGCCACACCGCTTGGGAAACGATCTACTTCAGGATGGGCAGACTATCTGTTCGGGTCGGACGCCCGCTTCCGAGGAGAGCATCTAGTATTTCTATGTCTCTGTGCGTCCCATGAAGGGACGCACAGGAGGAGGAGGAGGAGGAGGAGGAGGAGGAGGAGGAGGAGGAGGAGGAGGAGGAGGGAGGGGGCGGGAGGGAGGAGGGAGGAGGGAGGAGGGAGGAGGGAGGAGGGCACATGCCCCCCCATGTGGGACGCCCGCCATTGCCACCCACCCGAGTCGAGGTGCCCGGCTGGGGCGTCGGGGAGCCTGCCGCCCCGAGGCCCCCGGGGAGCCTCTCGAGGGCGCGGCCCTCGACGGGCTCGCCTCCCCAGGCGGCGCCGGGCTCGCTGGCCGCAGGCCGCGCGTGCGCCCTGACCTCTTGGAGGCCCTCCCGGCGGGGGCCTCCGGGGGGCCCTTCGGGGAGAAGTCCGCCCAAGGCATACGGGGGGTCAGTGGGAGCGCCGGGCCTTGCAGAATCCTGCAAAGCCAGGGGCGCGTTGGCCCGGGCTTGGGTGCAGGAGCCTACAGGATCCTGCAGGATCCTGCAGGATCCTGCAAAGCCTGACTGGCCCGGGTCTGGATTGACCGGGGTCAACAGACCCCCGAGGTCTTTGGGCGCCGCGCAACGGGGGTGCGATACAATGGGGGCAGCGAGGGCTGCCAGAAAGGGGCCCTTGAGGGCCCCTGAGGGGGGTCCCGGGAAGTGTAACCTTTATTCCCCCCTCCCCGCTCCCCCTATGCACCGCCCCCCCATGAGCGCCGCCGAAGGTCCGCACCCACTTTTCCCCGTGGGAGGGGGGGGGTGAGGGCAAGGGGGCAGGGCGTTCCGAGAGGGGGAGCCCTTCAGTGTGTCACCCCTTCGTTTTTGTCCGAAGGCCTGGTGTGTCGTCAGCAGTCTTGCGAGCTGGTGGCTCCCCCACACGGCGGCGTGCCACTGATGCAGTCGTGCGTCTGATGAAGAAGCCTCCCCCCGAAGAGCTGGGCCAGCGTGTCTTGACCAACTTGTCGGAGAACTGGCCCAGTTTCTTGGCCGGCGCAGCAGCCGAGGTCCAGAATCTTCTCCCTCGGGACCCGCTTCCCCTATGCCAGAACTGGGGAGGGGGCGCTGCTCCCGTCGGCTGCCAGGCGATGGCCAGAGATGCCGCCATACGCGCGCCAGAACCTCTCACTGGCTCTTTCTCGTCCTGGTCCTCCTCCTCCTCTTCCTCCTCCTCCTCCTCGTCCATCTCCGCTTCGCTCCTGCGCGTTCTCACCATACATTTCTCTCTTCCTCGCTCTTCCGCCTCCTCCCGCTGATCCCTTGCCCTGTCTCAACACTCTCCTCTTCCTCATGCCTTCTCCTGCTCCTCCGCGTCTCGCCTCCTCCTCCTCCTCCTCCTCCTCCTCCTAGACTTCCGCCCATCCTTGGTCTCCTCATCCTCTCCTGCTTCTCCACTCCTCTTTCCTTCTTCCTT
>CAUYUJ010014949.1:1383490-1558490 GCA_963575745.1 Prorocentrum cordatum | reverse complement strand
TACTATTTTCCCCCCCCCCCCCCCCCCCCCCTCTCCTCCTCATCCGCCTCATCCTCCTCCTCCCTCATCCGTCTCATTTCTGGTTTTCCTCTCCTCCGTCCTTGCAGGCCGACTTTAAGACTTGTAGACTAGCCTGGGGTGAGCGCAGCGCCGCCCCCCAGAGGTTCAGCACTCTTCCAGCACATCCAACACGGAGGAAACAGCACTCCAGCATGAGTGAATCGCGCACAAAAGACGGGATCCCGAAACGGGGG
This sequence comes from Prorocentrum cordatum, assembly GCA_963575745.1. Classification (NCBI taxonomy): domain Eukaryota; class Dinophyceae; order Prorocentrales; family Prorocentraceae; genus Prorocentrum; species Prorocentrum cordatum. The sequence goes on along the minus strand of CAUYUJ010014949.1, from coordinate 1,558,236 downwards.
GGGGGGGCCAGGGTGTGTGTGAGCTCGATCGGCTGTTGCACCGAGCCGCCCAAAACAGATGCCCCCCAGCCGCCGGCAGCTCCCGATAGTTGCCGGTAGGTGCGGCATGCGGGGGGCATCTGTTTGCGGCTGTTCGGTGCAGAAGCGGATCGAACTCATGCCCCCCCTCAGGGTCGCCCCCCTTTTGGTGAATCCCGGAAAGTCTATATAAACGTTACATCGGAATTTCGGTCGCGTCCGCGGTGATTATCGGCGCTGTATCCTCCTGCCCTCCCTTCCTGCGCGGCGCCACCAGCGCCCCCCCCCCCCCGGCCCTTGCTCGCTGCGCGCGTGGTGACAAGGGGACTGGGAAGGGGTGACCCACGAGAGCCGCGTGGACCTCCGCAGATGGCAGCCTGTGCCGTGCTTCTCGACGGCTAGCCAGGGCGTCATCTGCGAGGGGACATGCCTTCTCGGAAGGCGGCGGGATTTCTCAGGGGAGGAGGAGGAGGAGGAGGAGGAGGAGGAGGAGGAGGAGGAGGAGGAGGAGGAGGAGCCCTCCAGCCTTCCGAGATTGCCTGCGTCTTCGGAGGAGGCCTCGCCATCTTCTCAGAGGGCCAGCGGCCTTCTCGGCCGTCCTGGCAGGCCCGTCCCCTCTCTCACTCTTCCCCCCCCCCGATCTCGCCGCTGAGCTTCGAGGCTATCCCAGGAAAGTTCGAAAACAGCCAGGTGAGCATAGGCCCGCGGACCGCGCGGAGTTGCTGGATCGGCGCCGGGCCCTCCTGGCGGCGCCTCCGGCGCCGACCCCGGCGCGGCCCGCTCGCCACATGGAGGCGGGGCGAGCGCCACTCCCAGGAGAGCAGAGCGCGGGCCTCGGAGAGTCCCAGGTCGGTGCGGCTGTGTGCCGCTGGCACAGAGGAGGAGGAGGAGGAGGAGGAGGAGGAGGAGGAGGAGGCGGAGGAGGAGGAGGAGGAGGAGGGGGCGACCGTAGGGGAGGACAGGCTCTGGCGAGGATGCGTCAGCCCCCAAATCGCCGAGCTCGCAACCACTTCGCCCCAGAGGCCCGACGGAGGGCCGCTAGCTGGCAGCACACGGCGCGGTAGACACCAGCGTGGAGTCCAGCATGTGTGTTCCTGTAACACCTGGGCAACGGTTGCTCCAGATTTCGTAGTAAAAGGGAGGGGGTCTGGACCCTCCAAGACGAGCCATTTCAGACCTCCCCCGTGGGAGAACCCTGCAAAACATCGTCCCCAGACCCCCCCAGGCCCTCCAAGATAGCTTGGAAAAGACCCCGCCCCCGAAATGAGACCCCCCTCCCTTTCTTACGGAGCAGGGGAGGTAGAGGCTCTGGCGGGGCGGGGACGCAACGACCCCCAACCGCCCATCCATCGCTGATGGGGGGGTGCCATCGCCGCCCAGGGGCGCGCGGCTTCAACATCGAGGGCCGATCGCCGTTATTCCGACTCAAAGAGGCCTATCGTCCATCCTATCGTCCTCATCGTCTCTCCCCTCGAGAGACCTCCAGAGTTGGTCCCATGTCGTCCCTCCCCTGTCGTCGCGTCCCTATCGTCCCAGAGCTCGTCTCCCCCTACCTCAGAAGGGGAAAAACATACAGACACAATTGATCGTCGGTTCCCATGAAGACATGGGAAAGTCTGGGAAGTGTGGGGGGGGAAAGACGAACATCCAGAACAGATAAGGGAAAAGGCGGGGAACCCTGTGATCTGTGTCTCTTTATTTGCGTGCCCCAGGGCTCCTTCACTATCGCCCCCTCCCCTCGAGAGACCTCCAAGACAGATAGCCAGGCCGAAGGAGCTCTGAGCTGCTGAGCCTCTGGGCCTGCGCGCTCCCGGCGGCCACTGTGTGTGCTGCGCATCCGTGCGCATTTTCGCGGGTCGCCCTGCAGGCTCGTTGCGGCTCGGCGGAGGCCGACGGTGCAGACGGCGCCGGCTAGTCGGTCGGAGTTGCGCGCCGGGGGGGGGAACAAGGAACTGATCCTCCTCGTCCTGCTCCTCCTCCTCCTCCTGCTCCTGCTCCTGCTCCTCGTCCTACTCCTCGTCCTGCTCCTCGTCCTGCTCCTCCTCCTCCGTCTCCTTCTCCCCGTTACTTCCAGAACCAGTTCAACGAGACGAAGCTCGAAGCGCGCCCCCCGCTCCCCCTCGTCCCGAGAAACCTCCAGGAGCTCCCTGATCCACACAGGACCACTCCTAGAGTTATAGAAGCCGCGAAACGCATCCACGACTCCTCCAAACAAATATCCAGCTGCCTGCGGCAAGTCCCGCCACCGTGCCAGCCCTGCATTCTGGGTGGCGACTGTTCGAGGGGCGCGGGAGGCCGTCACGTGTGGTATTTGGTGCCTCCAGGTTTGGGAGAGTTGTGATGGTGATGATGTTCATGATATGATGATGATGATGGTGGTGATGATGATGCTGAGGATGATGCTGAGGGTGTTCTGATGGTGATGGTGCTGTTGCTGAATATGATGAAGACGCTAATGATCGTGATGTTGATTTTGATGGTGATGGTGATGGTGATGATGATGATACTGAGGAAGACGATGATGGTGATACTGCTGATGCTGATGGTGATGATTACGACGAGGACGAGGACGACGACGATGGCGATGCTGATTGCTGATTGATGATGGTGATAATGCTGGTGATGATGCTGCTGATGATGCTGGTTATGATCCTGATGGTGATGCGGATGCTGATGATGATAATGATGATGATGATGCGGATGAAGATGATGATGATGTTGTTGATGCTGTTGATGTTGATGATGTCGATGCTGCTGTTGCCGATGTTGATGTTGTTGTATGGTGCTGATGCTGATGCTGATGCTGATGCCGCTGGTGCTGATGATGATGATGATGATGATGATGATGATGCTGCTGCTGCTGCTGATGATGATGATGATGATGCTGATGATGATAGTGATGATGATGCTGATGATGGTGATGGTGATGGGGGGGCGGAGGATAATAATGAGGAGAAGGAGGAGGAGGAGGAGGAAGAAGAGAAAGAGGAAACGGAGGATGAGGCAGGAGGAGTCTGAGGATGCGCAGGCGGAGGAGGAATTGGAGGAGGAGGAGGAGGAGGAGGAAGACCGTTGCATGTGACACAGTTCGTCTTGAGTCGTTGAGAAGCTCTGTCTGAATGGAACTCGTTCGGGCCCTCGTGTGGCTGCCTTGGTCTCCGTTGAGGCAGCCTTGGGGGTCTTGGGGGGTCCTTGGGGACCCTCTTGGGCCGTTGTGGGGCCCTCTTGCGTAGGGGGGGGGGGGGGGCTTTCTCGGGCCGTCGTGGGACCGTCTTGGGCGGTCGAAGGGCCTTCTAGGGCAGCGTTGGGTCCCACGGGAGGCCCTCTTGGGCCGTCTTGGATGCCTCTTGGGTCGTCGTGGGGTCCTATTGGGCCGTCTTTGGACCCTCGTGGAGGCCTCTTGGGCCGCCTTGAGCTGATGGACGTACGAAATTCGAGAATGCGATCTCATTTAGGCAACCACAGGGAAGTCAATGATTTGATCTTCTTCGGACCCTGTTGGAGGTCCTCTTGGGGCCCTCTTTCAGGCATCTTGGGCCTTCTTGATGCCACATTCGGCCGCCTTGTGGCTCTTTGCCCGTTCCCGATGCATCTTGGACCATCTTGGTGGCCTTGACTGCCTGCCTGGGCCGCCTTGGAAGCCCGGGACGCGGACGGTCAGATTGTTTCGAGAGATCGTCGCCTCGGGAGCGCGGATCTATAGTTTTTTGTAGGGGGGATCGTGGTCTCGGGAGCAGCGGACATGCATGCGCCTGTCTGCGACCACAGCCTTCTAACAGCGCAAGGGCCCTGCAGAGCAGCACCTGGCATTAGAAGCACGCTCATATCGTGAGGGCACCGTGGCGGATTCAGGAGCCCAGGAGCTCTCTTCCCCCCCAGTCCTCCGACAACGGGGTCGAGCTTTACAGCCAGCCTCCTCGTCCTCTGTCCTCATCCGTTCTACCTTAGCCCGTCGTAGATGCTTGATCCTCGAGCGCATGCGGTGTCAGTACGGTGGGGGCGTTGGTTAAGAACTGTGCCCAGGAGGCTGCAGACCTTGGAAGGTTCCTTACCTGGTGAGGGCGACGGTGATATGCGTGGCCAATCCACGATTGGACTTCTACCGTCTTCCAGACCCTGGATTCCTCATCCAATGGTTCCCTATCCAATGCCCTCACCGTAAGCCAGCGGGTGGTGTGCAAGATCCGCCGCCGTGCATGGGAACCCAGCAGCTCGGCGACGAAGTGCGGAAGAGGCGCCAGGCGCGCCGCGCAGCAGAGGCCCTTGCGGGGGCGGCAGGGACGACCGGCAGCTGCAAGTCCGGCGAGCGGAAGCCTTGCCTCTTGTCCTCCTTCCTCTCCCCAATCGTCGTCCTTCTCCTCCTCCTCCTCCTCGTCCTCGTCCTGCCCCGCCGCCTCCTCCTCCTCCTTCTCCTCCTCCTCCTCCTCCTCTTCCTCCTCCTCCTCCTCCTCCTCCTCCTCCTCCTCCCCATCCTCCTCCTCCTCCTCCTCCTTCTCCTCCTCCTCCTCCTCCTCCTCCTCCTCCCTCTCCTCCTCCTTCTCCCCATCCTCCTCATCCTCCTCCGCCTCCTCCTCCTTGCCTCTTGTCCTTCCTCCCCCTCTCCCGCTGTCTAGGGATACAAACCATGACATAAACATAGAAACTCAGAACTCCGAGCGGACTTCTCGGATCGGCGTTGGACCCCCTTCCCTGGCGCGCTCCGCGCGCCAGGGGCGGCGCTGGAGGCGCCGCCAGGGGCCCCCAGCGCCGATCCGAGAAATCCGCGCGGACCTCCGAGTTGTTATGTTTATGTCATTCTTCGTTCCCCTATCGTCGTCCATCTCCTCGTCGTCCTGCCCTCCTCCTCCTTCTGCTACTTTGGCGGCCACCCCTGATGCTCTCTCCACTCTGCACGCTGTCATGTTGCTGATTTTTGTTCGACTGGCCACGCTCCGTGTGGTTTCAACTTCACTGATTTCTGCTTGATGTTGATGACATTGATTGTATTCGGGACATTGGGGATCGAAGTTGTGGATGACATTGATTGTCTTCGGGACGCCGGCTGTGTCCGCCCTTTGAGTTTGGAAACGTGTGGATTCTAAGATAGTGGCTGCAGCTGCCAATCGAGTTTTGACACCCTTGGTCAAGGAACGCACAGGTCCCATGCAGCAGGGATTCGTCCCCAGACGCCAGTTTACGACCAACATTGTCACCTTCGACCTTGAAGCCCGGCGAGTTTCGCACTTCTGGGAGCGCCGGCGTATGTTTATATTTTTCGACGTGCGGGCCGCACTTCCCAGCCTTTCCCATCTCTTCCTCGTCCTCTCTCTCTCTTTGTTCATGGCCTCCCCGAAGGCTTCATGAATGTGATACGTGCGTTGTACTACGAGCTTCCGCTCGGATTCACGGGGCTTGGGCCCACCAGGGAGCCCTTTTGCCTCATCAGCTTTGGAGTCCTACAGGGATGCCCGCTGAGTGGATATCTCTGGGCACTCGCGTTCGACGCTCTGCTTCGTCACCTCCGTGCATCATTTCCCATCGACTCCTTTGCAGCGGCCTGCGCTGACGACATTGGAGTGCTGCTAGCGGAGGCGCACTTGCTCGGCTATAGTCTTGCGCCCTTCAGAGCCATGCATTCGCTCGCCAATCTCGCGTTCCAGGTGAACAAAAATGCAGCCTTGTACAACCGTGGTGTGCTCACCCCAAGTCGAGGGCGAGGCTCGCGACCTTCTCGCATCCCTCGCACCTGAATGCTGTGCGTTTGCTATTGGCCGAGCCTGCAGATACCTATGTATTTGAATTGGGCCTGCTGCCACCCTCGCCATGCTGTGGCGGGCTGCTGCCCAGAAGTGGTGGACGCGTGTTTTCAGCTCCAGGCTGCCGCCAGCGCTGCGATGGCAATCAATGTATACACTTGCGACACATCGACGATGCCTCTGATGTTGTTTCGAGTGACGGCGGCCGCGGAGCCCCGCCGGGCAGGAGCGAGGCAAGGGAGAAGGAGCGGAGGAGAGAGGAGGTCGAGGAGGGCCGGCCGAGAGAGGAGGCGCCGGCCGTGGAGGAAGCGGTGGGTCCTTTTCTGGTGCGCGTCCTGCAGTCCCACGATGCGGTAAACCTTTCTTAAGGAAGGGGCAGGCGGCATAGGGACAGCCGCAGGCATAACGATGCGGTGAACCCTTCTTACGGAAGGGGTGGGAAGGCCGACGATAGCCGCAGGCACAGCCAAGCAGCACAGAGGAGTTGCTTGACCTCCCCCCCGAAGGAAGGCGGGTGGCAGCAAGTCGGGAAAGGGGTCGGGGTGGTGGGGACAGATCCGAGAAGTCTGCGCGGGACGACCCCCCCCCCCCCGCCTGCAGCCCAGAGGGGCAGGAACGGCCCCGCAGGAGGAGCCACGCCCAAGCCCCCAGCAAAGCCAGCGGCAGCGCGGGGCCGGCAAGCGCCCCGACCTGGAAAGCCCCCAGGCGCCAGCGCCCTCCAGAGGCCTCCCCTCCCCCAGGCCCCCCCCACCCCAGAAAGGCAACCGCCACCCACGAAGCCCCCTTCACGAATGCAAGCCTCCTTCGAAGGGGAGCGATCTCGCTAATTTTTTTGCAGTCGATCGCAAAATGCTGCAATACAGGATTCTTGCATTGCACAACGTGTGCCGATTACTCCCAGATTCCTTGAAGCTGGCCGATTTCCATTCCCTCCGCTCCTGGGGGAAAGCGGGGCTCCCTTCCATCGTCACCTACATTGCCGCCGCTTCTTGGCGGTTCTGCTCTTCCACGATTGACGGAACGTGGCATCCTCGGGTGACTGCGCTCACGGAAACCGCCCACGCGCACGGTTCCCTAACCCGCTGGCTCCATGGATTGTTGCGTCCGCCGTTTTGGCAGCATCAACGTTGCATCGGTGAGATGTATTATTCGATGGCTAGCGGCAGCCCCATCCCGATTTCTTCTCGTCGGCAGATCTCGACAGCCTGCTTGCGCGCCGCCCAGCGGGCTGGCCGCGAGGAGGTCGCCCAAGCTACATGTGACGGTCGGCGCCCTAGCCTTCAGGTGGCTGTAGTTCGCTCCCTATCTGCGTCTATCTTCCCCGACACTTTCGCGTCCACGATTGCCAAGCGTTTAATGGCGCCGGGTTTCTCATCCGAGGTGCCTGCCGATTTGGAGCTCCGCTGGCAGGCAGTGCGGCGAGAGCTCGCGCAGCCATCCCTGGTCCATCAGTGGCGCGCGGGTGCAGGCGCTTCGCGCGGGCTGGATCACGTCCCGCAGCATGCACGTCCTGAAGGCTCGGCTTTGCCGCTGCGGTCGCTCGGCGCAGCACTCGACGCGCCGTTCTTGGCAGCGCCCTCGTCGCACGCATTTTACCGCCCTCCCCCGCGCCTTCCCGTGCCCTCGCTTACTTGCTCGTCGGAAGAGGACTGAGGACCGGGCCCCGAAGAGGACCACAGCCTCCAGGACGATGCTCGTCCGCCTGGCATCGGTTGGGTGATCATCGCATTCTATCTCGCTCACATCGTGAGGGTCGAGCTGGGCTCTCCTGCAGGAGCGTCGCAGAAACCGCACCCGTTGCTCCCACGACCTTGCGCACAGATGCCTGTTGGCGCCACGTCAGAGCGCCGACTTACAAAATGCGGACGGATTGGTGTTTTCGGAGGGTGGATCTTGTGGGTTGGCGGGTGGGGACCTGGACTGATGGAACCTACAGCTGGAGCTAGTTCCCGCCAGTGCTTAGGGTCATTGTCTCCCACTCTAGGGTGGCTCCTTTTCTCGCTCCTCCTCATCCGCCTCCTCCTCCTCTTCCCCTGCTCCCCTGCCCAGCTGTCCAAGGGCTGTGCCAGCAGCAGGTGAGGAAAAGACCACGTTTCAAAAACAACCTTCGCTTTTCTCTCCAGCGGGCATGTGCCGTAACCGCCTGGACGGCCAACGTCTAGAATCAAGCTGCGGCAGATGTGAGGGGGAGCATGAGTGGGGAGATTGTTTCGGGTGTTGCTAGAAGTACTCCTGGCCCAAGGTACCCCCAGGATTCTCGGGGTGGCCCACACGGCCTCCAGGGCACCCCTCACGAGGCCCAGAGGGCCCCAGGTGCTCCAAAACGGAGCGAAAAGCTGGGGCTTGGCATCGCTCGGGTGTGTGCGTTTTTCCTTCGGCGAGGACCATCGAGGAGCATCCTGGATCACTTGCCAAAAAAATCACGCACGAAACCGAAACAAAAACAGGGAATGGACGTCCGAGCGATGGCGAGGGGGGCACATTGGGCCAGGGGCACCTTTAGCTAGCAACACCCGATTGGTTGGGCCGGGCGTTCATGTCAGAGCTTGTCGAGGCACATCCATGCTCCCGCCTCTGGCCGTTGAGCACCGGCACGCCGCTCCTTCATTTTTGGCCGGGCCTCCTTCCCCGCGGTCCACTGCCCGATCGAGACGTGGCCCGGCCTCCTGTAAAGTCAATGCATCGTCGGCGCGCCTCAGGCTACGTCTAATTTCTCCCTCTTCCACCATCCCGTTCCCTCGACCATCGACCCCCAGACGTCTCTGCATGCCGACAGACATCTGGGGAACCCAGTTGTGGCGCCGAGGAGCCCCTGGAGGCCCAAGACGGGCGCACAGGGTCCAGAAGCAGCGATCTTTCGGGCGGGGCTAGGACGAGGATAAATACGTTCCAAATCGTTCCGGAACGCTCTCAGGGCGCTTTGGGAGAAAAATCCGAGAAGTCCGCAGCGCCCGAGACATCATTCGGAGCCGCCGTAGATCAGAGTTTCTCCATATATTCTCACCCGACCTGGCTTCGTCTTAGATCCTCGAGCTTCGATCCTCGAAGCTCGACCCCCCTCCTGCTTCCATGCCTGCCCCTCCTCCCTCCTCCCTCCTCCTGGGGCCGCCCACTCGGCTTGGCACGGCCCAGGGCGCTGCTGGAGGAGAGGGCCGCCGCGTCGTCGCTGCGCAGCGAGGTCCAGGAGGCCAAGGCCCGCGCCTCCACGCTGGTCGCCACCGCCGTCCTCGTCGTCCTCCTCCTCCTCCTCCTCCTCCTCTTTCCCATTTTTGTTCCTCCTCCTCCTGCTGCTCCTCCTCCTCCTCCTCCTCCATTCCTCCTCCTTATGGATAACTCCTCACTGTCGCACACCGACGCTGGTCGAAAGGGCGGGCCGGGCATTTCGCCTGAGACGTCCTCACATTCTATGACCCTGAAGCTAGAAAGTGGCAGCAGTTTCACAGGTGGAGGGCGGGTCGCTTCCAAATGTGGCCCTCGCTTCTAGCACCGCGTACAGTCGTTTAGAAACTTGCAAGCGCTTCGCGGATTGAGGGCGGTTCCTTTTCAAAATGTGGTTATCGCCTCAGCGCCGCGCGCATTCGTTTCAGAAATCCTTTAGAGTTTCATATATTGAGGGCTGCTCGTTTTCAGAATGTGGCTCTCGCCTTAGCGCCGCCCACATTCATTTCAGACATTTGCAAGAGTTTCACAGATTGAGGGTCGGTGGTTTTCAAAATGTGGTTCTCTCCTCAGCGCCGAGCACATTCGGTATTGCCACATTGTAAGTGGTTCAGGGACTGAGGGCGGGTCGTTTTCAAAATGTGGTTCTCGCTTTAGTGCCGTGCGCATTTGATCTGAATGTTTGTTTTCAAAGGCTTCACTTGTTCTCATGGTGAAAATATTAGAAATCGTGTGATGGAACGACTCAGGATTGTTAGGGTGCAATGGTTACGCTGATTCGTTTACGCTGGTTCGCGGTGTTGAGATCCCAAGAATGGTGTCCCGGCAAGATCAGGATCGCCAAGGCGTGCCAGTCAGGTCAACTCTTGGCGTTGAAGTCCTGAGCATTATGTTCTGGGACGCTCCGGGGTCCTCGAACGCCTGTCCTCCTACGGAGCAGTTCACTCGTGGCAATGAACCCTCGCACTGGCCCATGAAGAGGGAGCTTGGAGCGAGGGTGTATTCCAAGGTCGTTGATGAGTCTTTGGGTTGCACTGGTCCTCCTCCTCCTCCTCCTCCTCCTCCTCCTCCTCCTCCTCCTCCTCTTCGTCCCGTTTCAGGCGAGCACAGCCTTGCGGCCCCCGCGTGCTCCCTCAGTTCGGCCGAATCGTCTGCCCCCGCTGCCGCTGTCCGCGCTCCCTCCGTCGCCCCTGCTGATCCTTCCAGCGCGCACGGCGTCGAGAGTGGCAGGATGCCTCGGTGTCTCTAGCCGTGGCCGGTGGCAACTTCACCCCTCTTACGCTGGGCGCCTCTTCGTTGTCGTCGTCGTTATCTTCGTCATCGTCATCGTCGCCGCCGCCGTCGTCGTCAGGGGAGGGGGGCGGGTCGCCGCAGGTCCCCAGAAGCTTCCGTCGTGTTGCTGCGACCTTCGCCGTGGGTCGGAAGGGGGCAGGATGACGAGGAGGTGGAGGAGGGGGACGGCCTTCTGTTGACCTTCGGCGTTCCCCGAGGCCAGCCGGGCCTGGCAAGACAGGCCGAATTCTTCTCGAAGCTGCCAGGACGGCATTCGCAGCACCTCCACGCAGGAACAGAGTCGGATGTGAACAGGACCCCCGCCCTGCCATGTCGATTCGCGAGGGAGTTGTGGCCGCAACTTCTGCTGGCTTGCGCCCGCCAGGTCTGGTCCGGGTTGTTTTCATTAAGCCATGTTTTGCTATGGTTGGGGCGTTCGTTAAGGAACGTGCCCAGGAGGCTTCAGACCCTGGAGGATTCCGTATCTGATGATGAGGGCGGCGGCGATAATCATGGCCAATCCACGATTGGCTTTCCACTGGCTTCCAGACCCTGGATTCCTTATCGAATGTCTCCGTCTCCAATGCCCTCACCGGAAAGGACGTTCTGTTCATTGCCAGCAGAGGCAGATCACGGGGCCGTAGCGCCGTCGGAATCAGGAGCCTCGTTCCGAAACCCTTTTGCTCCAGGACCCGCGCCCTGCCTGGGGCGTGGCGGGTTGGTCGGGCATCCCCTCCTTCCCCGTCCCGCATCCGCCCCCGCCCGCCCTCGTCATTCCTCTTCCTCCCTCCTCTTCATCCCCTGTTCCGCATTTCTCTTCATTCTTTCCTTCTCCCTCCCTCCTTTTTCCCCCCTCTCCTCTCAGCCTCTTGCCCCTTCGCCGACTCTTTGTGCCCCGGTTCCCATCCCCAGGAGCCTCGATCCTCGATTGGTTGGGCACCTCCTCCTTCTCATCCTGCCTCCGCACCCGCCTCCGTCCATCCTCCTCCTCCCTCGGCCTTCCTCCTCCTTCCCCTCCTCAGGCTGCGACGGCGACGTGGTCGGCGGCGGCGGCGGCGAAGGCCACGACCACAACGGCGACCACGACCACGACCACGGCCACGAAGACGACGAGGGCGACGATGACGGCAACGACGGCAACGACGGCAACGATGACGACGACGCCGCCGCCGCCGACGACGACGACGACGACGAGCCCGCCTCGGAGCCCTCGAGCCACTGCCTCGGCCTTCCTCCTCCTTCTTCCCCTCCTCCGTTTCGGCGACGGCAAGAGCCTGCCTTCTGGCAGCCGCCCCGCAGGCCCACGCCTCCTCGCTGGACGGCGAGCTCGGAGAGGCCAGGGCGGCCGCCGCATCCCTGCGGCAGAGGCTCGCGGGCTCCGAGGCGGGCTCGTCGACGTCGTCGTCGTCGTTGCCGTCGCCGTTGTTGCCGTCGTCGTCGCCCTCGTCGTCTTCGTGGTCGTGGTCGTGGTCGTGGTCACCGTCCGTCCCGTTGTGGTCGTGGCCGTCGCCGCCGCCGCCGCCGCCGACGCCGTCGCCGTCACCGTCGCCCTCGTCGCCGTCGTGATCGCCCTTGTGGTCGCGTTCGTCTTCGTCGTTGTCGGTGGAGGAGGAGGAGGAGGAGGTTTTTGGAGATTCTCGGAGGCTTCTGGCATGGCCAGCATGCTTTTGAAGTTCGCAGATGAAGTTCTCTTGAGGGTCTTTGGCCGTGTCTGGATCTCCCGTGCACGGCCCTTGCATTGCTCGGCATGCTCAGGCTTTTTGTTGGCCCTCGTCGGCAGCATGGGAAGCTCCCCATCGACCGGTGATCTCGCTCTGGGACAGGCCTGGGAGTCGTTGAGGCGTCGCCACCGCCGCCGTCGCCGATGTCGCTGCCGTCGTCGGTCTCCCTCCGGTGGGCGCTCGGTGGCCTCACCCGGGCCTTCTGCGGCCGTGACGCCGTGTGGGAGCATCCCTGAGCTCCGCAGAATCAGGAGCGAAAGAAGGACGTACACGTACACGAATCCACGCTGGTTTCGAGAGTACGCATTGCGCGAATGTTCGTATTACGCGGCTGGTCTCGCGGATCGAGGGGCCGTGTTCATGTACATAGCTGGGCGCGTACGTCCTCTGTGGGCTCCCCACAGAAGGCTGTCGACGAGGCGCAGTTGTTGGAAACCACCCTGGGGCTAGAGATCGTCCAGGAGACCAGCGACAAAAGCGTTGCAGATCTCCGAGAGCCCGTCGTCGCCATCGCTCCACGATGGGCCCCCCAGACCTGTTCATGGGTGGGATCGTGCCAGAATTCCGAGGCGACTCCTCTCCTCCGCCTCGTCCTCCTCGACCGCTCGCCCGGGTACGAGTGCCACGCCTGGCCCGACTGAAGTGTCACGCACCCTGTGGCGGACGGAGCACTTTGGAGCACCGCAACGGCGATCACCATCACTGCGGGCAATAGCTATATCCACATCCAGTGCGTCTTGGAGCTTTGGGCTTTCTTCCCCAGAAACCGGATGCGCACTGGGTATGGATGAAAATCTTGCCCCAGAAGGTTTGACTTTTATCCATATCCAGTGCGCCTCGGCCTTGCGGCACCCCTTTTCAAAAAGTCCACGACGCTCTGGATATTCATATATGTATTGCCCGCAATCACGTCGTCCAGCAGTGCACTCGGGAGCAGCAGCACGACTCGGGCATCCAGGAGTGGGACGTGCCGCGTGGCGAGCTGCGCGACTGGGAGCGGGACCACGGCGGGAAGCAGCACGACGTCAGGCAGCACGTTTGGCAGCTCGCTGCCACTCGGGAGTTGGACGTGCAGTGTGGCGAGCAGCACGACGTCGAGCGAGACGTGCAGCAGCACCGTCGGGACCCGCGGCGGGGCTCTGGCGTCCAGGAGTGTGACGTGCAGTGAGTGCGAACAGCACGCGGACGCGCAGCACGACGGCGGCCGGCAGCATTTCCTTCGGCCGCCCCAGGCTTGCCGCTCCGGCCGCCTGGCCGCCAGCTCTCCTGAACCCTCCAGGGCTCCAGGGGAGAGGGCTGCAGTCAGCCGCAGCAGCCCCCCCCCCCCGGGACGATCCCCCAGCCGACGGCTGGACCTCCCGCGGGGTCGGTTCCCCGCCGCTGCCCGCGCGCTTCGGCCGAGGCTGGCGGCGGTCCACAGCCATGCGGCGCCTGGCGCCATGCCCAGGCCATGCCCAGCGGGTCGCGCAGAGATGCGCGCAGTACCTCTAGTGGGCCCTGGAAACGACAGGGCCGTTTTTGTTACCGGTTCCGTTTTGCCGTTTTTGTTGCCGGTTCCGACGCCGTTTTTGTTACCAGTTCCGTTGCTGTTTTTTTACGGGTTCCCGCTCCGGCTCCAATCCTGGAGCCGTTTTTGTTGCCGTTTCCGGTCGCCTTTTTTTGCCGTTTCCATTTTCAAGGGACATTTTTTTCGGAAACGGTGAAAAAAACGGCCCTGCCGTTTCCGGGGCCCACGAAGGGCCATGCCCAGCCGGTCGCGCAGAGAGGCGCGCAGTACGTCTGGGGGCCTCCCAGGGGCGACTGAAAACGCAAGCTCGGCAACGCAAGGAGGAGCAGCGTCCCTGTCGGCCTGGAGAGGGACCTGCACTGGGGCAGGCAGCACACCTTTGAGCATCAGGGCTGCGACCAACAGCACGACGTCCAGCAGCACAGTGGGGAGGACGACGTCCAGCAGCACAGCGCGCCGTAGTTCTGCCGCGACGCGGCGATCTTCCTTTTCCCCCCCTCCTCCTCGTTCCCGTCCTCGCTCCACCCCGAATCAAGCAAGAAGGGGATCCAGACGTGAAATGACACTTGCTCGGTGAAGGCTGGATGTTTGCACAGCGCGCGGAGGGAACACAGTGCTCAGGCGGTCCCTTTCTTTGGCAGTCGTCCCGTCTTCCTGCCCCCCCTTTGCATCACAGCTTTGGTTTGCATACTTTTTGTTCGTCCCAACGATGCTATGGCGTTGGGTCCTCGTTTTGAAGAGTGCGCCCCGCGTTCCTCCCGCTGCCCCTCCTTCCCATCCTCCCATCCCTGCCTTTGCTCTCAGCACCAGTCAACCATGTCGGCACACCCCTCACACGCCTCGTGGCCCCATAGAGAGCTTCACCGAGGGCCCCAATGGCAGCGCTCGCACGGCACCGCTGCACCCATGTCGGCACACCCCTCACACGTTCCGTGGCTTCATTGGGAGCTCCACCGAAGGCCCCAATGGCTGCGCTCGCAGGGCACCACCGCGGCCATTTCGGCACACCCCTCACACGCTTCGTGGCCCCATAGAGAGCTTCACCGAAGGCCCCAGTGTCTGCGCTCGCATGGCACCGCCGCACCCATCTCGGCTCACCCCTCACATGCTTCGTGGCCCCATACGGAGCTCCTACGAGGGCCCCAGTGGCTGCGCTCACTTGGCAACACCGCGCCCATTTCGGCACACCGTTCACACGTTCTGTGGTCCAATGGGGAGCTCCACCGAGGGCCCCACTGGTTCGCATGGCACCACCGCGCCCTTGTCGGCAAACCGCTCACACGCTTCGTGGCTTCATAGGGAGCTCCACCGAGGGCCCCAGTGGCTGCGCTCGCTTGGCAACACCGCGCCCATTTCGGCACACCGTTCACACGTTCTGTGTTCCAATGGGGAGCTCCACCGAGGGCCCCACTGGTTCGCATGGCACCACCGCGCCCTTGTCGGCAAACCGCTCACACGCTTCGTGGCTTCATAGGGAGCTCCACCGAGGGCCCCAGTGGCTGCGCTCGCTTGGCACCGCCGCACCCATTTCGGCTCACCCCTCACACGTTCCGTGGCTTCATTGGGAGCTCCACCGAAGGCCCCAATGGCTGCGCTCGCAGGGCACCACCGCGGCCATTTCGGCACACCCCTCACACGCTTCGTGGCCCCATAGAGAGCTCCTCCGAGGGCCCCAGTGGCTGCGTTCGCATTGCACCTCCGCGCCCATTTCGGCACACCCTTCTCACGTTTCGTGGCCCTATAGGAAGCTTCACCAAAAGGCCCAAGTGGCTGCGCTCGCACGGCACCGCTGCACCCATTTCGGCACACCTCTCACACGCTTCGTGGCTCCATAGGGAGCCCCACTGATGCCACAATGGCTGCGTCCGCATGGCACCACCGCGCCCATTCCGGCACACCCTCACACGTTTCGTGGCCCTATAGGAAGTTCCACCGAAGGCCCCAATGGCTGCGCTCGCATGGCGGGCGCTACCGTACCCATTTCGCCGCACCCTGCACACGCGTTCGCATGCGCCCACCGTGCCTATATCGGTATATCCCTCAAACGTTTCGTGGCCCCGTAGGGGGCTCCACCGAAGACGATACCCACAATTGTGTTATTCACAACTGCACACGGTTGGGCATTTTGCCCAGCGTTTTTTTTATTTTGACCCCCCACGCTGTTTCCAGATATGGGGGCAGCGTCCTCCGCATCGGGGGCGTCAGGGGCGATTTGCTCACCTCATTTCCGTCCCCCATAAGCCCCTCAGGTGAGACACTGCATCTTTCATAGTCTTTGCCTGTTCGCACTCGTTTGCCTTGCTCCTGGCCTCCTTCCTCCCTCCTCCCCCCACCCCCGCGCCTGCGATGCATCGGCATCCGCGGCACTTTGGTGCTCGCTCATTCGGCACAGTGGCATGGCCCCCATCTGCGAAGCAGCGCGGCCAGCCAAAACCTGCGGCCCCAGCTCTTCCTCGGCTCGTGAGGGACGTCTTTGGCCACGCGCAGAGAGGGGCAGGGGGAGGGGGGACAGGTTCTTAGAAGGAGGCTGCGTCCTACAAGGCGCCTGGCCTCATCTGTAGATGTAGGGCCAGCGCCCTCCAAGAAGCAGCCCCCCCCTGCGCGCCGACGCAAGGTTGTGCGGGCGCCGCCTCCTGCACTGTCCAGGGAGTGCGGTCGACGCACTCCGCGAGTTTCTGTCAAGTGGCGTCTCTGCAACCGCTTCCACCTGCGAAGCAGCATGGCCAGTCCAAGTTTGCGGCCTCAGCTCTTCCTCGACTCGTGAAGGGCGTCTGTGCGTGGCCGACGCACTCCACGAGGAGCCTCTGACTCTATTGGCCGTTTATGGGGCAGTTTTACATCCCGCCGCCGCTCCCCCTCCGCTTGCTTCTCCTCCCTGCTCCGTGGCGCCCGCTGCGTGTGTTTCTACGCATGGCTGGCAGGGCCACAGGGGGTGCCCACACAGCGCGAGTGTCCTTCCTCTTTTCGTAGGCATGCTGTGAGGCGCACGCGCCGCCTGAAGCGTCAGCAAGTCCGCGCAGACGCGCGGGCAACAAGCCAGCCCTGCCCTCGAGCACCCTGAGGTAGTGCTAGCGATAAAATAGGAACGTAGTGTGATGATGGGCAAGAGAGCCTGCACCTCCGTGACCCAATATCCTCATGCCCGTGCCAGAGTCTTTCCTCCTGCCTCCTCCCTCTCGTCCTCCTTGGTCCTCCTGCCTCCTGTCGCAGTTGCGCTGTCGAGCTGTTGCTCGGGCCACGGTTTAAGGCATGAGCTTGCCCAGTGCGGGTCAGCTTGTGCGGTGTTCCCCGTTTGCTTTGCGACCTTCTGATTCGAGATATGGTTGTGTCACCCGTGGTGTCTTGCGCGGGAAGACATGTCACCGGTAACTCCTTAAGTTAGCGTCGGTCTGCTTAGGGGGGGCCTGGTTTGTCCGGCCTTGGCGGTGCCTACACCAATTTGCAACATACTTGCGACATGACCGTTGGAGCTTCGAGCATGTTCTCCGCTTCCCTCCTTCAAAAGAAAAACTGTCAAGGCGATTCCAGCTTTCGCGACGAGGGCACCCCAGGAGACCCAGAATGTTCCGATTACATCCTAATCGCCGCCGTCGCTAAAATGTCATGAGATCGTATTGCTCGGGATCACCCCGACCGCAAGGTCACGAGTGCTATATCAGTTCTGCCTGCTCGGCGTTCATGGCGTTATCTTGTCTCATGTCGAGAGCCTGCGAGGGTTCTCTCGTCTCAGACGTTTTTTACAGTCTTCGACGTGTCTAGAGTTGCCGTGATGGATGCGTCACTGGGGCGCGATGCGCGCCGCGTCGTGATGCATGCGTGCATGCCACTGTCGCGTCACGTGATGTATGCGTGCACGCGTCGTCGTGATGCACGTGTGGTCGTGAAGTATGCGTCGCTGGAGCGTGGTGAATGCCTGCGTCGTGGGCGTCGGCGGCGTCGTCGGCGCCGATGGCCCCGAGGCGAGCTCGGCGTCGAAGGCAGCCGACCTGCGCCGTGAGCTCGAGGAGGCCAAGGCCCCGTCGTCGCCGTCGTTCGTTCGTCGTTGCCGTCGTAGATCGCCGTCGTCTTCCGGCGCTGTGCAGCGTCATTGTCGTCGCGCGTCCTAGGCGTCGCCGCTGTCTCCCCCAGTGAGGAGTAGGAGGACCAATGGGGGGGGATACGAGGAGGACGAGGAGGAGGAGGAGGAAAGAGGCAGGAGGTGGAGGATGCCTGTGCGAACCCACCACGCGTCAACGATGGTTGCAGGAACCTCCACCCCAAGTTCTCCCTCCACAGGTCCCAACAGGAATCTGTTGTCAATGCGGGAAGTGCCCCAGTGGAAGACGGCCGTCTGAGAATCTGAAGCCGTGCCCAGCACACCACCCCAGAGACTTCAACGCCGCGGGTCAGCGTGACTGCTGCGCGTTGACAACCACAAGCAGCACCAGAACACCATTGCCCAGATCTCAACACTTCAAGTCAACATGGGTGTTGCGTTCTGATCGTCCTAAACCGCACCAGAACACCCTTCCATGGTCTTCAGCATACGAATCACCGCAACTGCGTCAAACTTTATTGACAATCGTGCGCGGTGCTCAGGCGGCCTCCCTCCGTGAAACCACCCGCCCTCCGTCCGTGAAACCGCTGCAACTTCCAAGCTTCCGGATCGCACATGGCGATGGCGCCTCAGGCCAAACGCCCGGCCCGCCCTACGCACACGTCTGGGGGTTCGACAGATTCATGTATAAGGAAGGGAAAGGGTGCCGTCGTGCCCGAGCGTGTGACATTTCAGGACTGGCTTGCCCTTGTTTCGGTAGTGTTGCACGGTGGAGCTCCAACTCTACTCGGCAGGCCGTGTGTCTGGTGCCTTCGCCTGTTTTTGCTCACGCTTCGGCGGGCTGTCCCGCATGCGTGACAGGAGGCATTTTTGGGGCCAGAGCGCCTTCAAGTGGGGGGCAGGATGCGTCTGCCGCTGTGGGGGTCGACGAGAGCGTTGGGCGTAGGCGTTGCTCTTCCATCCCTTCTCCCTCCCTTATTTCTGTCATCGTTGGTCGTGTCATCTTGCCTCCTCCTCCTCTTCTGGATTGTGGCCGTTTTTCCCCAGCCATAGCTGGACAGACGGAAGGACTGCAAGTGGGTGATGTTGACCTGGCAAGACTGTGCTGCGCGCCTGTTCCTGGCCGCCGTCCGTGGCAGCGGATGCTTCCCCCGGGGTGTCATGCGGAGCGCAGCCCTTCGTTGTCAACTCGGCTTACGAATTACTTGATGAGTGTTTGTAACAACCCAGCGTGCGCTCTTGTGCCTCCCGCCCTTCCTCCTCCTCCTCCTCCTCCTCCGCCTCCTTCTCCTTCCTCCTCCTCCTCCTCCTCCTTTCCTCCTCCTCCTCCTCCTGCTCCTCCTCCTCCTCTCCTCCTCCTCCTCCTCCTCTCTCCTCCTCCTCCTCCTCCTCCTCCTCCTCCTCCTCGTCCTCGTCTCTCCTCTCCTCCTCCTCCTCCTCCTCCTCCTCCTTCCTCCTCGTCCTCCTCCTCCTCCTCCTCCTCCTCCTCCTCCTCCTCCTCCTCCTCCTCCTCCTCCCTCCTCCTCCTCCCCCCTCCCCCTCCCCCTCCCCCTCCCCCTCCCCCTCCCCCTCCCCCTCCTCCCTCCCCCTCCTCCTCCTCCTCCTCCTCCTCCTCCTCCTCCTTTTCTCCTCCTCCTCCTCCTCCTCCTTTTCTCCTCCTCCTCCTCCTCCTCCTCCTCTTGTCCCCTTCGTCTGTTGGAGGATGTATGGTGTTTGGCCATTCGGGCACAAGGGGTGTACACTGTGTACACATCTGCTCATCTGCCCACTTTTCCTGGCGCCGTCGACGCGGATCGGCTTGCCTATTGCAGGTCGGCCGGCGTACTGTTTCAGGCTAGTGGAACGTCGTTCATCCTCCGCCTCCTCCTCCTTCTCCTCGTCCTCCGCACCGTCTCCGTGACAGTTGAGTGAGCTTTGGGGTACATCCGCAACTGGCCTCGGATTCGAACCGGTGCACCGTTTCGGCTGGAATCATGTCTTCCTTCGCACCGTCTCCGTCACGTTTTGAGCGAGCTCTTGGGCACGCCCGCAATTGGCCTCGGAGTCGAAACTGTGCAGCGCTTCTGCTGGAAGCATGCTGGCCGCTCCCATATCTAAAACAACTCGCGAGGAAAAGGGATGGCGGCAAAGGGAGGAGGCGAGGGACGAAGAGGAGACTGGGGGGAGGTGGAGAAGCAGGAGGGCCAGGAGGAGAACGGCAGGGCGAGGATCGGATATGCGGCCGGGCCTCCTCGGGAGGGGGAGGGGGAGCGAGGGGGAGGAGGAGGCAGAGGCGGAGCACCGCGGCGGCAGCGTGACCGCAGTCGCAGGGTGGCTGCTGGCGGAATGCGCCCTGCAGCATAGGGGAGGAGCTTCGCTGCTCGTTGCCTTCCCGGCCCCCCCACGGGGGCCCTCGCCGCCACGGCCGGATTCGCTCCCGTCGATTCTCCAGTCAGGGCTTCCTCCAGTCAGGGCCCAGGGGCGTTGCGGGATGATGGGGGGTGGGGTGGGGGTGGAGGGGGTGAGCCCAGACCTCCGACGCCACGCTTGTTGTTGGCATCTCTTGCCTATGGGCCGCAAGCATGTCCCACGGGGTCCTCCGAGATTCCCCGGTGGAGCCTTTTTCGGGGCCTCTCCGGGACCCGCAGTGCTGGCCGCCCCGACCACTGCCGAGGAGCGCCCGCTCCCTCCGAGCTGCCCGCTCGTGGATGCCCGCTCTCACGGTTGGACTGCGTGGTTCTGGGCCACGGAGGTCGGAGGTGGTCGGATTGCTCTTACGTTTTCATATTGCACTGACGTTCAGACCGAGGTGTCAGATGGAGGTCGGTTCGGGGAGGGTGCCCGAAGGTTCTTCGTGCTTGTTGGGTGCTCTTGTGCGTCCTGGGGGAGGGCACCCTCGAGTGATGGTACGGTTTCGGGTGTTCTGGCCGGCGGGGGGTCTCGTGTTCTTGAAGGATCTGATTACGTCCTAGGTCCGACCGTATTTTGTTACGGCGGGCAGTTGTTTACGACGCTACCGCAAAATCAAAAGAAGCATCAAGTAGGTATTCGCCGGCGAGATGTTTATGTCAGCCCCATGCCACGTCTCGATGGCGCACGGAGGGCACTCGGTGGTTCACCAACGGCGCCGTCGCCACAAGATAGACCACCAATTCCAATATCATCGCATCCAGCGCCTTTCGAGGGCATGCGGCACTAGAGGATTCTACGTCATACACGTTTGCCACCCCGAAAGATCTGCTCCACCATGCCTCGGCGCGACACACTAACCTCAGGGGCGGCCCAACCGAGACCTAGCAAACCATCCCCGCCCGTGCCGTCCCCCTCGCCTCGCGGCCGGAGGGGAGCTCGAAAGGCGAGGATGACGTCACGGAAGGGGATGGCTTGCCAGGGGTCGCTTAGGCCGCGCCCGATCATCGCATGCATCGACGTGCCGAGCCTCTCCCCAGCCTCCTGCCACGCAGAGCGGGGCGGGACGCTGTCCGCTTGCAAGGCACAACGTGTCGCTAGGGCCGCCGCCGCGACACGCTGGGCAAGAGTTCCCGACCGAAGGCGCCCCCCCTGTGGGAGCTGGAAGCTCGACCTCGTGAGATGTTGGTGCGCTCTTGCTTCATCTTGCCCCCTCTGCGGGGGGCGGGGGGGGCGCGGCCACGCCTGGAACAACTCGTCGGCGAGCGAGGGGGAAAAGGAGAAGGGGCGGTCAGCCTTCTAAGAAGGCCAGAGGGCGTCCGAGAAGCCCCGCTGCCTTCTGAGATGTCTCACTTCCCCGCCCGCGCTCGCCGCCGAGAAGCAGCTGGCACATCTGGCCAGGGAGGGCCCCCCGGGAGAGGCCCAGGGCGTCGCATCCTTTTTCCCCTATAACTCTTCCCTGTCGCACTCCCAGGCGTGTGGGTAGGGTGGGCTGGGCGTTGCGACTGAGACTCCTTCACGCCTCTGGGTCCTGAAGCCTGAATTCGGAACAGCTTCAAACATGGGGGGCGGGTGTTGTTGTTCCACCATGTTGTTCTCGCTGGATTGCCGCGCGCACTCTTGCTGAACACTTGCAGCTGTCTGACGGATCGGGGGGGGCTGTGTTCAAAGTGTTGCTCAAGTGTGTGTTGACAGTTCGCATCAGGTTCAAGGATTGGCCGTGTTACGAATGTTGCTCTCGACTTAGCGCCGCGCTCATTCGTGTGGGACTTGTACAACAGCTTCAATGATTGTCGGCGGGCCGTTTTCATACGATTATTCTCGCCCTAGCGCCGCGCATGTTCGTGTTTAACGTTTGCAGCAATTCCGTGTGTTCGTATGCTTGAAGCCCCATGGTACGTGCACTGGCACGTCTGAGGACTTCCCAACAGTCACATTTATTCGCGGCGTTGAAGGCCCAGGGGTGGTGTTCTGGCACGGCTAACTTTGTTCCGTTGCGTTCAAGTCTCAGGAGTGGTGTTGTGGCACGACTGGGGGTTCTCACATGGTTGTCTTACAATGGAGCACCCTCTGTAATGAAACTTACTGGTTGTAGGGCTCTATTGTTAAGTCGGGCATGTCCCTCTACAGGAGGAACATTCCAAAACAATGCGAAAATAGTTTGGGGACGTGTTTAACACATGTTTTGAATATGTTTGGTGTGTTTGACTATTTGTATGGTTCGTCCGAAATCCGTTGGTATGGGGGACACGCCCGACTTAATGCGATCGAGAAGGGTCTAAATGTATCACCTCCTGTCCCTGCTCCTCCCCCCCCTCCTCCTCTGCCCCCCCCCTCTTCGTCGTCCTCCTCCGTCTTCCCCTCCTGGTCCTCCCCCTCCCCTCCTCCTCCTCCTCCTCCTCCTCCTCCTCCTCTTCCTGCTCCTCCTCCTCCTCCTCCTCCTCTCCCTGCTCCCCCCCCCCCCCCTCCCTCCATCAAATTCACCACGCATTTGGGGCGGAGTCCTTTCTGAGTCGCCCGCATGGGGGGGTCGCGACGACGAGGAGCGCTCTGCGCGCCTCGCGCGTCCGGGCCCGAGGGGGCGAAGGCGCGAAGGTGGCCGCAAACATCGCGCAGCGCGACGCGCAGAGCCACAGTGGAGACCCCTATGCCAAGAAGCACCGCCCTTTGCCTCCAAGGTGCCCTGGGTTTCCACGAGATGTTCTGTGAACATTTCTGGCGGATATTGTTTTGTTTTAGCACAGCTGGTTTATGTTCTGAGAACATTGTGTCTTATTCGAGCATTTTCCCCGACCTAGGCTCTGCCTAGAAGGGTTCTTACTGTCTTTGCTTAAAGGGGCCGGGCAGTGGAACACGCCCCGGGCGGTTACCCCAGTCCCCTGGGAGCGGTTCCCCCAGTCCCCTGGGAGTTTTAGCTTTAGCTTTAGCTTTAGCTTAGCTTTAGCTTAGCTTTACTATTACTACTAATGCTGCTTTCCTAGGGGCTCCAACTCCTAGGTAGGGTCGCGCTGGGATAATTGGGTTCTACGAGCATTTAGTGGTAGGACTGTAGGAATGCCGGGACGGTCGGTCCCTGCTCAATGAGGATGAAGAAGAAGCAGCGCCGTACAGTGGGGGGGGGGGGGGCCATGCCAGGAGACACCCTGGTGGCCTCCAAGGTGCCCTGGGTTTCTTGGGGTTCGATGATTTTTGATAAAACGTGACGTTCCCACACCCCATCAATGGACGCCCTGGGGTCCCGGGATCGGGTTTCCTGTGGAGGGTTTCCTGTGCACTGGCCCCCACTGTTGGTGACCTACAGCTGCGACGATAGTTCTGACACTTTCCCTCGCGTTGGCCTGGCGTTGCTTCCGCAGCTTCCGCTTAGCCGGCCCCCCGGCTTCTCGGCGGCCCCCCCGAGCGAATTCGTGGGGCTGTCCTCCAGGCAAGGCTGGCCCAGCTTTTGCTAGAGATTCGGTATCGTTCAACCGATCCCCATCCCCATCCCCATCCCCTTCGAGATCCCTACCAAATTACCCCCCAGTTGGGGATACACCCCTGGAAATCCGAAAGAAACAGCGTATATATCCCCATCTAGGGGGGTAAATTGGCCTGTGGGGCCCAGGCCACGCCGCTGGGGATGGGGATCGAATAAACGATACTCAGAGATGCCCCTCGAAAGCCGACCCAGGCTTCGCAGCCGAATCCTTGCACAGTAGAAGTGACAGCGACCGCCTCGGCTGCGGAGGACCACCCCTGCACCGACCCCGCCCCCGCCAACCCCAGGCCCAGGATCGGTGGCAATGCCTCCCTTCCTGGGCCGGGGGCGCGCATGCAGCGATCCTGGGCCCAGGCTGGGCCTGGCCTGGACCGGTGTTGGCGTTCTGGTCGTGCCCCCCCCCGCGGCTGCAGCTGTGCGGGCGGTGCCCGACAACCTCGGGCGGGCCTCGGAGTTCGGCCGCCTGCGCCCGCGCGCGCGCCAGCGAGCGCGACGCCAGGGCGCCTCCGCGGTGCTCGGCCGCCAGCTGGAGGACCGGCCTGCTCGCCGTGGGCGTGGAGCGGCGACGACGACGACAGCGGCACCGGCGTAACTAGGCGACGGCGGCGACCTTGAGGTTGTCGCCAGATTTCAGGCCGCCTGGGGCGCCCTCGTTGCCAAGGCCGACTTCGCAACGGAGTTCTGGTCAGGCCGCGCTCCTGGACAGGTCTCGGGCCCCAGTGGCAGGGACCGCGTGTCGCCCCGCCCATTTCGGCACAACCCTCACACGTTTCGTGACCCCATGGGGAGCTCCAAGGCCCCAGTCGCAGGATCCGCATGCCGCCCCGCCCATTTCGGCACACCCCTCCACACGCATCGTGACCCCATGGAGAGTCCACCGAAGGCCCCAGTCGCAGGATCCACACGCCGCCCCGCTTTTTTTTTGCACACGCGTCACACGCTTCGTGGCCCTCCTCCTCCTCCTCCTTCCTTCCACTTGCTCTGCTGCAGGGCGATATTGGAGGATCCGGGGCTTTCTGGGGCAGCTTACGGGTGGTATTGTGCCGCCTTGGAAGTGTCTTGGGGCTGGCTTGGAGGCATCTTGGCCCCATCCTGGGGGCGCCTTCGTGGGGCTCTTCGTGGGGCTCTTCGTGGGGCTCTTCGTGGGGCTCTGGGCAGGCTCCATGGGGCCCGGGTGTGCGGGGCAGCGCCACAGGGAAACCGACGGGGGAACGAGGGCGAGGCTTTATTTACGACGAACACGAAACATAGCTCTTGAGAGGCCTGTTTTAATCGTTGTGTTAAGTCGGACATGTCCATCTACAGGAGAAATATTTCAAACACATCAGTTTTAGTCGGGGATGATGTTTGGATGTGTTTGCTTATGATCGAATATATTATGAGAGTACTTCATTCGTCTATCGAAATACGCCTGTAGGAGAACATGCCCGACCTAAATCTCTGTGTCAAAGACCAACGTTAAGTTCGAACTAGGTTTAATACGAGGCTGTACAGCGAACGCTATGCCTGGCGCTGCTTTCGCTCAAGACTCCGCAGTCCTATATGCCAGTTGCACGACTGTGAGCGACTCTATTTGGATCATTGTTTCAGACAGTGGCCACGTCTATCTGTGACCCGCTCTCAATCACACGGCTTATCTCTTACTTCTCATCTTGCTTGCCATCAAGGGATGAAATGTGGGATGCTTCGGTACGTTGCCGACGTTATCCTAAGAGTTGGGTTCCCAGTTTACTACCTCATGGTCAAGCCGTCAACCCTTATCTTTCGCTTGGTAGCGGAGCTGGCTACATTTCCATGCGGCTGGCTCTTACATCGGGTGTTATGGCACAACAACTTACCACGACACAGTGGAGCACCCGATTACGCCGGCCCTCAGCGACTAGACTCCCTACGTTTCTGAACCATTTGGTAATGTATTGTCCTACACCACCATGTTCACACCGCGTGGCCAAACGCCACGCACATCTCAAGCACCGATACCCATCCGCAAACTGACGGCCACGTCTGACCAGACACCTAGTCGCACCCCAACCGGCGCGACAATCTCCAATGATACGAAGACTGACATATTCAGCTACACCATGACCTTGCAGTATGTTAAGGTCGCTATCTTTGGAACCATCTTGCCATCGCATGCCTAGGTCGCGTGCCTAGGTATTGCCATGGCATACGTGCGATGAGGAGGACTGGATGACACGCGCATTCGGGGTCCTCTTTGGGATCCCGCAGGCAACGTACCCTTTCCGCGACTTTGTTCGCGAAGTACCGCTTGGCTCAACGACACGAGTGGAAGCGCGACTCCACACCAACAGGCCGTTGCCTTAAAGCGCGGTCTAGGGGGAGCTGCTAGGACACTAGCCATGTGGGTGCCGTCCACCATCAACTATGGTGCCGCCGTAAGGGGAAGACGCATCGATGAAGTCACATACATCATGAACCGATTTAGTATTAAATGTCCACATTTGAAAACCTTGAGGACGAACGACAGCTCACCTCGACGATAGCCATCATCGCTTCCAGGGCAGAGAGGGGCGAACGCATCAATTCAGTATTGGCCCGACTCAAGATGGCCAGGCCGGGAGAATTCAGCAGGCTTCAACCTACCCAGCTTCCAGATCCTGACTTTGATATCCCGAGTAGCGCAGCTGCTTCAACCGCTGAATCACCAGATTTCCCGCACCCAACAACAGCACGATCAACTCCTGGAGAGAATGCGCAGCCGTGAACACCAGGCTGAGCGTTCCCCAGGAAACATCGGGCGCATCGTCAGCGGACGCAGCGCGGCGCCTAATGCCCCACTGGCGACGTTTGCATGCGGCCCCGCACCAATCTCGATGCACCTTCAAACGCTCAGTGGACCCATGGCTCCACCCCAGGCTCCAGTGGCGTCCTTCGCATGCGGCACCGCACCGATTTTGGAACACACTTACACACACTTCGTGGCCCAATAGGGAATGCCACTGAAGACGAGAGTCGCAAGTGCGCTACTCACAACTGCATATGTCTGGGTTCCCTGCCAGGACAATGTACAAGGGAAGCCTTCTGTCTTCTGTGCGTCTTTTCACCTCCTCTAACTGAGGGAGGTATTCAGTTTGGAGGATGCTCCCACCCTCTCTCTGCTTCTTTCGGCGGGGAATTCACGCCGCCACTCCTCCTGCTTATCCTCCTCTTCCTTTTCCTAGTAGTCGTCGTCGTCGTCGTCGTCGTCGTCGTCGTCGTCGTCGTCGTCGTCGTCGTCGTCGTCGTCGTCGTCGTCGTCGTCGTTGTCGTTGTTGCGCGGCGGGTCCCGCGGAGAAACTACAATTTTCAATTATTGGTGGGACCCCGGTCCGTCAATAAGGGCGTCGAAAAGGATAATCAGTGTCCACTGTTGGGGGGGCGGGGGTTCTAAAGACTTGTCTCGGCGAGAACCCTTCTAGCTCGAACGCCAGCAAGGAAAAAGCCACATGGTTGGAGAGCTGGGGATGTCCCCGGGGCTGCGGCCGCGCCGGCCGCGCCGCGTTGAGGAGTCGAAGGCCCAGGCCACGTCGCTGGGCGCAGAGCTCGAGCAGGCCGAGGCCCACGTCGGCTCCCTGCGCGAGGAGCTGCGCCAGGCCGAGGCCGCCGCCGTCGGCGACGCGGCCGCGCTGCGGCGGCAGCTGCAGGAGGCGGAGGCGGCCCGCGCCGCCCTCGGCGAGGAGCTCGAGGACACCACGACGGCGAGGAAAGGCGGAGGAAAGGCGGAGGAGGAGGAGGAGGAGGAGGAGGAGGAGGAGGAGGAGGAGGAGGAGGAGGAGGAGGAGGAGGAGGAGGAGGAAGGGGAGTAGTGGGAGGAAGAGGAGGAGGAGAGGACGAGGAGGAGGAGGAGGAGGAGGAGGAGGAAAAGGAGGAGGAGGAGGAAAAGGATGAGGATGAGGAGGAGGAGGGGCAAAAACCCAGCGCTCCGAAGGTCTGAGTTTTGTCCATCCAGGTGGTCGTCTCTCGAGTTCGGTGTCTGGGGGTCCGTGATCGTGCCCCGCGGCAATGGCATCGGGGGGGCGAACAAAACTTCTCTTCCTCCTCCTCCTACTCTTCCCCTCCCTCTTCCTCCTCCTCCTTCTCCTCCTCCTCCTCCTGCTACTCCTCGCCGTCCTGCTCCTCCTCCTCCTCCTCCTCCTCCTCGCCTCCTGCTCCTGGGGAAGGGGTCGAGAGCTCTGGGACCGCGGGTGGAAATTAGCCTGGAGCCTATCCATGCACGGTCCATGTGCTATGCCATACGATGGATGTGCCGCATTGGGCGGGGAGACGCATGCAATCTTTCCAATTGGGGTCGCAAGTGGAGCTCCCTCAGGGGCGCGAAACGTGTGTGGACACGTCGGCAGAATGTGCTGCGGGGAAACGCGTGCAAACGTTCCCACATGGGCAGCAGGTGGGGCTCCTGTGAGGGGTGCGTCGAAACTGGCGGAAACCACCATGCAAACATTCCCTCTGACGCCATACGTGAAGCTTCCATGCGAGACCACGATCCTCGTGAGCGGTGCGCCGACATGGGCAGCGCCGCCATGCGGACCCTTTCACTGGAGCCGTGCGGAACTCAGCTCCATATAGGGCCACGGTCCTCGTGAAGGGTGTGCTGGCATGGGCGGCGCCGCGATACGTACCCTGCAACTTGGGCCGGAGGTGGAGCTCCCTATGAGGCCACGGTCATCGTGCGGGGTGTGCTGGACTGGACGTCCCCGCCATGCGGATCCTCTTGCTGAGGCTGTATGGGGAGCTTCTATTTGAGGCCACGGTCCTGGTGAATGGCGCGCTGGGAAAGCTGGCGCCGATATAGAGACCTTGTCGTTGGCGCTGTCGGGGGAGCTACGTATAGAGCCACGATCCTGGTGAGAGTGCGCCGAAATGGGCGGCACCGCCATACTGGCCCTCACTGTGGCCGCGGGTGTAGCCTATTGTTGGGCACGAAATTTTGAGTTGTGTGCCACAATGGGCGCGAGAGCGCGCACAAGCTGTGCCACTGGATCCGTCGATGGAGTTCCCTGTGGTGCCACGGCACGTGTGAGGGGTGTGCCGAAATTGTCGGGGTGACGCCATTCGGTCGGGCCAACGGAGCCCCATTGGGCCATGAAGCGCTTGACGCTGTCGGTCCCGCTGAGGCCTTCGGCGGAGACCCCTCTGGGACCACGAAATAGGGGAACGAAGAATTACATGAACATAAGAGCTCGGAGGTCCGCGCGGATTTCTCGGATCGGCACTGGACCCCCCTGGCGGTGCCTCCGACGCCTCCCCTGGCGCGTTCCGCGCGCCAGGGAGGGGGTCCAACGCGGATCCGAGAAATCCGCGCGGACCTCCGAGTTCTGATGTTTCTGCCATTTTTCGTTCCCATAAAAAGGTTTGCAGACATGGGCATGGGCACGCATGCGAATTTTGCCACTGGAGCTGTCGGTGGAGCCTCCCGTGCGGCCATGAAAGGTGTGAGTGCGGGATGTGCAGAAGTGGTCGGGGCCGTTATGTGGTCGGTCCCGCTGGGGCCTTCGATAGAGCCCCCTCTTCGGCCATGGAATGTGCGAGAGGTGTACAGGAATGGTCGCAGGCGTTGTGCGTCGGTCCCGCTGAGGCCTTCGGTGGAGCCCCCTTTGGGGCTACAAGGCGCGCGAGGGGTGTGCAGCAATGGTCGGGGTTTTACGCGGTTGGTCCAATTGAGGCCTTCGGTGGAACGCTCCCTCTAGGGCCACGAAACGTGTGGAATGTGTGCAAAGATTCGGTGGGGAACCGCATTCTGTCGTTCCCAGCAAGGCTTTGGGTAGAGTTCCTTCTGGGGCCACGAAACGTGTGAGAAGTGTGGTGACATGGGCTGGGGGACCGCACCCGGTAGGTCTCACTGAGGCCTTCGGCTGACCTTCCTAAGGGGCCTCGACACGTGTGTGGCGGTGTGTGTGTGTGTGTGTTTGTTTGTGCGTGTGTGTTTGCATGTGTGCGTACAGCGTGCCCCCTGTTGCCACTCCGCAAGAGTAATCGCTCTCTGCCCAGCCGCCGGCGCAAAACGTTTTCATGTGTTCGTGTTTGTGGTTGTGGTTGTGTTTGTGCACGTGTACGTATAGTTGTACGTGTTTATGTGTGTGTTTGTGTTTGTGTGTTTGTGTTTTTGGTTGTGTGTGTGTTTATGGTTGTGCATGTGATTGTGTTTGTGCTTCTGTGTTTGTGGTTATGTTTGTGTATGTGCATGTGTTTGTGTGTGTGTTTGTGTTTGCGTGTTGTTGTGTGTGTGTTTACATGTGTTTGTGTGTGTTGTGGTTCTGTGTTTGTGTGTTTGTGTGTTTGTGTGTTTGTATGTGTGTTTGTGTTTGTGGTTGTGGTTGTGGTTGTGTATTGGTGCTTGTCCTTGTGTTCGTGGTTGTCCTTGTGCTTGTGCTTGTGTTTGTGTTTGTGTGTTTGTGCTTGAGTGTTAGTTGGTGTTTGTGTTTGTGTTTGTGTGTTTGTGTTTGTGTGTTTGTGCATGTGGTTGTGTGTTGTGTTGGTGTTTGCGTTGATGTTCGTGCTTGTGTGTACGCGTTTGTGTGTGTTTGTGATTGTGTCGTGTTTGTGTTTGTGTTTGTTTGTGTAGTTGTGGTTGTGGTTGAGGTCGTGTATGTGTTGTGGTTGCGTTTGTGTTTGTGTGTTGCGTGTTTGTGTGTGTGTGCGTGTTTGTGTTTTTGCTTGTGTATGTGTTTGCGTGTGTGAATTAGTGTTTGTGTTTGTGTGCTTGTGCTTGTGCTTGTGCTTTTGCATGTGTTTGTGTGTTTGTATGGTTGTGGGTTTGTGTGTGTGTTGTGTGTTTGTATGTCTATGTGTTTGTGTGTCTGTGTGTCTGTGGGTTCGTGTTTTTGTTGTGGGTTTGTGTGTGTTTGTGTGTGTTTATGTGCTTGTGTGCTTGTGTGCTTGTGTGCTTGTGTGCTTGTGTGCATGTGCGCTTGTGTGTTTGTGTGTTTGTGTGTGTTGTGTGTTTGCGTGTTTGTGTAATTGTCTGTTTGTGTGCTTGTGTGCTTGTGTGTTCGTATGTGTGCGCGTTTGCGTGTTTGTGTGTTTGTGCGTTTATGTGTTTCTGCGCGTGCGTGTTTGCGCGTTTGTGTGTCTGCGTGGTTGCTCGGTTGAGGTTTTATGTGTTTGCGTGTTTGTTTGTTTGTGTGTTTGTGTGTTTGTGTGTTTGCGTGTTTGCGTGATTGCGCGTTTGTGTGTTTGCGTGGTTGCGTGGTTAAGATTTTGTGTGTTTGCGTGTTTGTTTGTTTGCGTGTTTGTTTGTTTGTGTGTTCGTGTGTTTGTGTGTTTGTGCTGGTGTTTGTGTGTTTTTATTGCCGCCCGCCACACACGGGACCTCGCATCCTCATTCCGTCTCAGCCCAGGCCGCGCGCCAGCGCAAGCAGTGCGGGCGGCGGTGGGCGAGGGGGGAGGTGCGCGGGTGGGGCACGCTCCTCTTTGCAGCCAGCCCTGACCACCACTCATCCGCAGCTCTCCGAATGCTCCCATCCACCCAGGACCTGCGCCTTTCCAGTCCTGGGCACACCGGCGCTCACGCGACCCGCGAGCAACGCACGGCGAGGTCCTGTCACAGCGCGAGACGCCCACCAGCCTGGGACGCCCCCGCGTGTGCAGGCTCCCGTGGTTGCCGCCGTCGGTGCTGGAAGGTGGACCAGGCCGTTTCGGGTGGCGTGATGGTGCCGTGTGGGGGTGTCGGGGTGTGGGGGCGGGGGCGCGGACGGGGGCGTGTGTGTGTGGGCGTGTGCGTGTGCGTGTGCGTGTGCGAGTGCGTGTGCGTGTGCGCGTGCGCGTGCGCGTGCGCGCTCGCGTGCGTGCGTGCGTGCGTGCGTGCGTGCGTGCGTATGTGTGTGTGTGTGTTTGTGTGTTTGTGTGTGTGTTTGTGTGTGTTTGTGTGTGCCGAAATTATCGGGGAGACCGATTGTGGTCGGTCCCGATGAGGCGGCATTCGGTGGAACTCCCTCTGGGGCTACGGGGCGTGCCATGCGTTCGTCAGGGGGTCAGAATGCGCTCGGGCACACTTCGGCCTTCGGTGGAGCTTCCTGAAGGGCGACGAATCGTGTGAGTGGTGTGCCGATATGGGCATTTGGAGGGCATAGGAAGGGTTGGAGGAGGCGACGCGGGAGAAGGTAATGTGGAATTGTGCGGATTCAAAGCGCGAGCCCCATGCAACGCAGGTTGGTTGGGACAACTCGACAGCGACGACGACGACGACGACGACGACGGCGACGGCGACGACGACGGCGACGATGGCTGCGGCGGCGCGGAGGACACCAGGAAGGACAGGGCGTCGCTGACCCAGGAGCTGGGCCTGGCCGCAGACAACCTGGCCGCGCTGGGCCAGGAGCTGCAGAGGAGAAGAGCCATATGCATACACGCCGGTCGTTGAAAGTAGGTATTTTTGGATTTCCAGATCCCAATCTAGCTCAAGCGCCTTTCTACTTCAAGAATCGACATGCTTTTGCAGTGTTTTGTCATTATCTGGGAGGACCTGGACCCAGTCCACTATATCCGCCTTCCTACTTCATGTTTCTACCCACTTCTTCCGACCGACGTGTACCGATGCCGATGCAATTGCCCGGTCTTTGCTTGCTGTGCCTCTGGGAGGGGGGGGGCTCGTCGTCATGGCTGGATCTGCTTCGGAATCAAGCTCGCTATGGGAGAGTGTCGGAGGGGCAGCGGCAGC
This sequence comes from Prorocentrum cordatum, assembly GCA_963575745.1. Taxonomy (NCBI): domain Eukaryota; class Dinophyceae; order Prorocentrales; family Prorocentraceae; genus Prorocentrum; species Prorocentrum cordatum. Next base: position 1,526,266 of record CAUYUJ010014949.1, on the reverse strand, counting down.
GGCATCTCCTTCCCAGACCCCCCGAGGAACTCCAGCGCGTCGAGGGCGAGTCGGCCCGCCTGGGCCAGGAGCTCGAAGACGCCAGGGGCGAGTCAGCCCGCCTCGGCCGCGAGCTCGACGAGGCGAAGTCAAGCGCCGCTGCGGCCGCCTCGGCGCTCACCTGCGAGCTGGAGGCAGCCAGGGCCAGCGGTGACGAGATGCGGCGGGAGTTGCGCGAGGCTCAGGCTGGGGGCAGCGCCGCCAGCCGGGCGCTGGAGGAGATGAGGGCCAGCGCGGCGACCTTGAGCAGCCAGCTGGAGGAGGCCAGGGAGAGCGGCGACGCCGCGCGCCACGAGCGCGACGAGGCGAAGGCGTCGGTGGATCGTCTGGGCGCTGGCACCCAGAAGCTGAGCAACCAGCTGGAGGAGGCCGAGGCAAGGGCTGCCTCGCTGGGTGAGGAGCTCAGGAAGGCCAAGGAGGACGCGGCGGCTAAGGCCAAGGAGCGCGACGAGGCGAAGGCGTCGGTGGAACTTCTGGACGCTGGCTCCAAGACGCTAGCTCGCAAATTGGAGGAGACCGAGGCGGATGCCTCCACGCTGACCGAGAAGCTCAGGGAGGCTAAGGAGGACGCGGAGGCTACGGCCAAGGAGCGCGACGAGGCGAAGGCGATGGTGGAGCTTCTGGACACTGGCTCCAAGAAGCTGGCTCGCCAGTTGGAGGAGACCGAGGCGGATGCCACCTCGCTGACCGAGAAGCTCAGGGAGGCCAAGGAGGACGCGGAGGCGAAGGCCAAGGAGCGCGACGAGGTGAAGGCGTCGGTGGAGTTTCTGGACGCTCGCTTGAAGAAGCTGAGCCGTGACTTTGAGGAGACAGAGGCGAAAGCCGCCTCGCTGACGGGGGAGCTCAGGGAGGCTCAGGAGGACGCAGAAGTAAAGGCCAGGGAACGCGACGAGGCGAAGGCGTCGCTGGAGCTTCTGAACGCCAGTTCCCAGAAGCTGAGCTGCGAGCTTGAGGAGACTGGGGCGAAAGCCGCCTCGCTGACCAGGGAGCTCAGGGAGGCTCAGGAGGACGCAGAAGTAAAGGCCAGGGAACGCGACGAGGCGAAGGCGTCGTTGGAGCTTCTGAACGCCAGTTCCCAGAAGCTGGGCAACCAGCTGGAGGAGGCCGAGGCGAGGGCTGCCTCGCTGGGTGAGGAGCTCAGGGAGGCCAAGGAGGACGCGGCAGCCAAGGCCCTGGAGCGCGACGAGGCCAGCGACAGGGTGGCCTCGCTCGAGCAGCAGCTTCAGCAGGCCAGCCGCACGCAGGAGGACATGCGGAGCCGCCTCGAGCGTGCACGTGAGCACGCGGCCGAGCTCGAGGTGGAGGTGGACCTCGCGCGCGAGATGAAGGGCCACTGGGCCGAGGTGGAGGCCGAGAGCGCGGAGCTCCGCGCGGAGCTGGCGCGGGCCGGGCCCGGTGTCGAAGAGATGCGCCAGAAGCTGCAGGGGGAGGAGAAGCTGCGTTCGGAGCTGGACAGGCTCCGCTTCGCCAAGAAGGTGGAGGGGGAGGGAAGGAACACACTGCGCAACCAGCGCCCTTCCCTCGTTTTCGCCTCTGGGGGAGCCTCCCCGGGTCCCTCGTCACCACGGCTGGATTTGCACCGGAGCCCTAGTCAGAGCGCACCCTGGAGAGGTCCAGGGAGCAGCAGAGTCGGTACTGCTTTTGCCCCGCGAGGAATCGGACATGTTCCGGTCCGCGAAGGAGAAGGCGGAGGAGAAGTTGAAGGAGTGCATGCTCGACTTGCAGTACTGGCGGCAAAAGGGGGAGGTGTGCGTGGCAAGCGACGAGCGGCTGCAAGCGCAGGCAGAGGAGCTCGCCTCTGCGGAGCAGCATGTCGAGGAGCTCCGGCTGCAGAACCGGCAGCTGCTGTTGTCCGCCCAGCAGTTCAAGCAGGATCGGGAATTCTGCTGTGGCCGTGCGCTCTCGCCCTCGTGCCTCTTCGGAAATTACCAACGTTGCAAAACAGCTGCTCAAGGAACGATTATAGTCTGCATGCTGGGGCACGCGAGGCAAGCTCGGAACATCGCACAAGACACCTGCACTACGCGAGCGCGTGCACGGAGGCTCGGCATGGGAGAAGGGGGATGACGGTATCTATGTGTCTGTTTGTGTGTGTGCGTGTGTGCATGGGCCATGCGGCCAAACTTTTCCCGAGCGAGGGTGTTCCGTTCACCCATGCCCATCTCGAGCCGCGCACATGCTGGCTCGCTCGGGGCGAGTAGCCGTCGCTGCACTTCATGCTATCCCTCTCCGCCTTCCCGCCCTCGGGGGCGGGGGCCCGCCGCTGCGCGCCTGCGCCTCGTCTCCTCCTCCTCCTTCCAGCCGCGGGGTGGGGCCCGACGGGCGGCCCAAACGAGGGAGGCCCCCACGGAGGAGGAGGAATGGGAGGAGGAGGAGGAGGAGGAGGAGGAGGAGGAGGAGGAGGAGGAGGAGGAGGAGGAGGAGGAGGAGGAGAGGGGAGGAGGGAGGAGGAGGAAGGAGGAGGGAGGAGGAGGAGGAGGAGGAGGGGAGGAGGAGGAGGAGGGAGGAGGGAGGAGGGAGGGGAGGGAGGGAGGAGGGAGGAGGGAGGAGGGAGGAGGGAGGAGGAGGGAGGAGGGAGGAGGGGGAGGGAGGAGGGTGGAGGCCCGCGGGCGGGGGGGGGGGGGGCGGGGGGGGGACTCGGCCCTGGGGACCCGCAAAGCCACAGGCCCGGGCCCAGGGGCAGCGGGGGGGGGGGCGGGGGGGGGGGGGGTGCCAGGCGCCTGCGCGTGAGAGTGCCCTGTCGCCGGCGTGGCCCTCAGTGCGGGCCCACCGGTGTTCCCCCCCTCGGCACTGGCCTGCGCGCCTTGGAGTAGGGGAACAAAAAGTAACATTAACATAAAACTCGGAGGTCCGCGCGGATTTCTCGGAGCGGCGCCGGACCCCCCTCCCTGGCGCGCGGAGCGCGCCAGGGGCGGCGCCGGAGGCGCCGCGGGGGGGCCCCAGCACCGATCCGAGAAGTCCGCGCGGACCTGCGAGTTTCTATGTTTATGCCACTTTTTGTTCCCCTACCCTCGGCACTGGCCTGTGCGCTTGGAGGTGCCCCCCCGGCGGCCCCTTGAGGCCGCGCACTTGCTCAGGGCCACCCTTCCGCCCAGGGCCACTCGCCACGGGGGAAGCGTGTCCTGAGGGACACGGGTCCTGAGTTTTCCTGTCGCTGCCGTCGGGCTCTCGGGGCCCTCCACGTCCCCCAGGAGTGTCAGACATTGCCCTGGGCGTTGACGAAACAGCCTCGCCCTGCTGGGCTCCTCCTTCATCTGCACGCGTCTGCTAGACGGCCTCGCTCGTCGGGGCGGTTCTTCTCGGGGGTGGACCTGTTCTGCCCTCTCGTCTGGGCCGGCTGGGCTCCCCCCTGGTTTTCCGCTCGGTCGCCGCCCGCTGGCGCCTCGTGGCCCCATCGGGACGCTGGCCCGGGTCCCCGGGAGTCGCGCGGGCGCCGCCCGTGGGGCTCGTCGTGGGCGCCTCGAGCACGGGCTGAGCCGCGCAGCGTGCACGGCAGGGCTTCCGCCAAGTGGGCTGCACCGCGCAGGCTGCACCACATCGCTGGGCCCGCCCAGCTCGCTGGCAAGCACGGATACGATTGACGTGCAATTGTATATCTTCGCATTAGTCGTATCCGCGTCTGCGGGGACGATGGCAAGTCCTGCGCAGTGCCATATTGTGGTCGACGCTTCTGGAAAGTACTTCCAGCAGGATTGGGAGTGCATGGACGCTGAGAACAGCACCATGCGCGAGATGTTGCAGGTCTTTGAGGTGGATCTCGAGCGCGCCACCGACCAGAACGCCCAGCTTATCGGCCACACCAACCACCAGCAGAAGATCAAGCACACGATGAAGCTGAAGGAGGAGAACAATTCCCTGCGGGAGCAGCTGAAGCAGGCCCGCATAGTATTGTTCCGCTTCGGATCTTTGCCCCTGAAGGCCCCCAGAGGCCCTCAGAGAGTAACTAATGTCCGAAGGCCTTCCGAAAATGTTAGAAACAACTCATCGGTCCTTGAGTGTCCGAGTCTCCGAATCCGAGGAGAAGCTGGAGGAGGAGGAGGAGGAGGAGGAGGAGGAGGAGGAGGAGGAGGAGGAGGAAGAGGAGGTAGAGGAGGAGGAGGAGGAGGAGGGAGGGAGGAGGCGGAGGAGGAGGAGGAGAGAGGACGAGGAGGAGGAGGAGGAGGAAGAGAGGAGGACGAGGAGAGAGAGGAGGAGGAGGAGGAGGAGGAGGAGGAGGAGGAGGCTGAGGAGGATGAGGAGGAGGAGGAGGTGGAGGAGGCTGAGGAGGAGGAGGAGGAGGAGGAGGCGCGGGATCTTTTCTCCGCCGTGCGCCTCTTGCGCACCATCTGGCACGAGGCAGCGGGGTGCTGCCTGGAACGGGTCCTGGGCCCGTGGGGCCTCATCGGGACCATTTTTTTCATCCCGAGTCCGCTCGTTCACACTTCTGGGGCGCAGGATGGCCCCCTGCAGCAAGGGCGCCCTCGAGGGCGCGAAGTTATTCGCGCTTCGCGCTTCGTGGTCCTCGTTCCTTCTCCCCCTCCTCCTCGTCCTTCTGTTCTCCCGTTGGGGGGGCGGCGCGAGAGCGCGAAGTTATTCGCACTTCGCGCTTCGCGGAGCGCGAAGCGCGAAGTTGGGAGCCCTTGTGCAGGGCCACGAGAGTCTGAACATTGTGATGAACTCCAGGACTCCTTGCAGCCCTTTCCCCAAACGCCCATACTGGACATCCATGCTCTCCCCCACCTGTCGCGTTGGGATGCAACTCCTGGGAGGTCCAATTCGGCATTGGCGCTGGCAGATCCGTGGTCGAACCTGGCCTCGTCTGGCACCGTCTCACTTAACCCTGGCTTAATTCCAGCCGCTTCGGTTGAATCCCCCACTTCATCCGGCCAGATCGGGCTTCATGGCCCCTCAGTGGGGCTGAAGAGCCCGTATCGTTCTCACGACAGCGTCCCAGGAGGTGCCCCCCTGACCCGCTCTCGGCAAGCCCCAGCAGCAGGCCCGCAAGCGCGTCGCCGCGCTGGAGGTGAGCTCCTCCTGCGCCGCGTCGAGGCCCGCCGAGAGCCTGCTGGACGCGCTGGCCCCCTTCTGCGGCGAGGCCACCCCCTCCTCCTGCTCCTCCTCCTCCTCCTCCTCCTCCTCCTCCTCGTCGCGGCGAGGGCCGCGACGAGGATGAACGGCGACGAGGTGGACAACGCTGACGAAGACGGAGTTCGACGGCGGCGATGACGGCGGCGGCGACGACGACGATGATGACGGCGGCGGCGTCGACGACGACGACTTTGACGTTGGCGTTGCTGTTAGCGTTGGCGACGGCGGTCACGAGGGCGACGGCAGCGGCGGCGGTGGAGACGCAGGCAGGGACGGCGGCGGCGGCGACGCCGCCGCCAGCGACGACGACAACGCCATCGGGAGGGGGAGTAGATCCGCATATTTGCTTGAGAAGGGAATATGTGTTCTACGATCCATGTGGTGTTTTCTATTGTGTGACGTATACGCGGTTGTGGAATCCATGGGGAACAAGATATGTGGTATAATCAGTGTCCTGCGACAAATGTGGTGCCATCTATGCTTTGTGATCTCCGTATTGCAACCCATGCGGTGCGATGTAGATTGTGCAATGTCGTGTTGCGATCTGCGCTGTTTAATCTATGTGATGCAATCCACGTGGTGCCTTTAACTCTGCCAAACATGAAGTTGTCGGCTCCACTGCTCGCGCAATCACCCCACCCACCCACTCGCAACTTGGTTAGCAAAATCATGCGGAGGCGATTGCGATGAGTGCTTGGTGTTCGCTGGTGCATGTCTGCGGCCGCGCTAGCCCGCGCAGGCTCGCGCGCGCAGCGGCCAGCTACTTTGGCGCGACCGACGCGGCCGCGGTGGCGCTGACCGCTCTGCACACCCCGGCGGGCACTTCAGTGCGAGTCGGCGCATTGGGCGGGCGCGGTGTCATGGCAACGACGACAACAGTAGACACGATGACGACAAGATGCAGACAGAGACGGCGGACAGGCCAGTGACGGCGCAACGCCGGCGACGACGACGGCGTCCCCGCGTCGGTGATGAAGGTTTTGGAAGGAGTTCGACATGCGCGCGCGGCCGCCGCGCGAGAGTGGCCTCATTAGTTTTATTTGACATGGAGTGTGGCTCCCAGCACGCGCGCAAGGGCGTTTTTCTTTGTTCGGCATGCTGCGCGAGAGGCTTTTTCTTTGTTTCAGAATTACGTGGGGATGTTGAAAAATATTGTCTGGAGAACTCGCAACGACGCGCGTAAGGTTATGTTTGGGAATTGATTTTGCGAAGCAGTGTTTCTGATGATTTGCTTCGGGACACTCAGTTCTGAAATATTGACGAAACCTGTGCTTTTGACTGATATTGGCATGCGCGCGACGACGCGCGCGCGTGCACTTCGTTCCCTCTTGTTGCAAAGGGTTTCTTGTGACGGCACGCGCGCAGGGGCGTTCGATCGATTTCGACACGCGCGCGCGAAGCACTTTTGGTATCATTTTTAGCACAGTGCAAAACCTTTTTTTGTTGGGAAGAATTCGCAAGAGCGCGCGCGCAAGCTTTTGTTGTTCTGAAAATCCGCGTTGCGAAACCATGTGTTGTCACTCGATGTTGGCATCTTTGCTAAAGCGAATTTGTTTGAAGGATTTTGGTTTGCGCGCGCGACAATGCGCGCGTGTGCACTTTGCCCTCTTATTTTTGAAAAGGGGTTCTTAGAACACTTATGATCTCTGGTAAACGAGTGTGCGCGCATAGTGTTTTTTGAAGAGGATGGCGGGGGGGGGATACCGACTGGGCTGGGATGGTCAAAGTTTACATGTAAAGGGGGGCGGATACTCCCCGGGGGGGTCGAGCCTTTTATTTTTAAAGACAGGAGAATTTGTTTTTACTACACAGATGGCAAACTCCATGCCGGTGCAAACTTTCTACCCACCCGCCCGCAACGTGGTTTTCAAAACCCATGCTGCGGCGATTGTGATAAGTGCTTGGCGTTGGCCGCTGCACTTCCGCGGCCGCGGTAGCCCACGCATGCTCGCGCGCAGAGCGGCCACGTAGTTTGGCGCGACCGACGCGGCCGCGATGGCGTTGTCCGCTGGACACTTTTCCCAGCGGGCATTTCACTGCGAGTCGGTGACGGGGGCGTGCGCGGTCCCATGGCGACGCCGACATTTTTAAACACGGTTGTCAGACTAGCGATGATGGTGACGATGGTGGCGACGACGATGGCAAGGCCAATGACGGCGCGGATGTTGATCACGCCAGCCGATGACGATGACGGCGTCTTCGCGTCGGTGATGAATGTTTTGGACAGCGTTCGACATGCGCGCGGCCGACGCGCGCGAATGGCCCACGTTGTGTTATTTGACACGGATCGTGCCCCCCCCCCGGCGGGCGCCAAAGGGCGTCCGGATGAGTTTGACATGCGGCGCGAGGGGTCCGTCCGGCAGCATGTGCTGGTCATGTGGGATTTGTCCAGAACCCGCGAAACCGCGAACGCAGGATTCGTTTGAAACTGATGTTGCAAAACAGTGTGTTTTGATATGTTTTCGGGGCGTTCGGTTTGGAAATCCGTGCGAACCCGCATTGTTTGCTGTCCACAGTTTCCGGCTTGCGCGCGCGACGACGCGCGCGTGCAGTTCGTCCCACCTGTTGCAAGGGATTCTTGCGACAACACGCGCGCAACGGCGTTCGAACGATTTCGGCATGCGCGCGTGAGAAGCCCGCTTGGTAGCATGCTAATTTACAGTTCTTTGAATAACAACGTACGGTTTTCGCGAGAGTTCGCAAGAGTGCGGGCGCAGGCTTAGTTTGAAAATCTTTGTTGCGGAACCATGTTTTTTTTTTTTTTTTTATTATTTTTCTTCGGGGCGTTCGATTCTGAAGTTTTTAGTGCTTCCGGCATCTGCGCCCGACGGACGACGCGCGCGCATTCCGCTCCGTGGTTGGGAAGGCTTTCTGCTCACACGCATCTTTTTTTTATTTCTATATATATATATATATGTAGGAACATACACACGAAACTTGTCTTTTTAAGGGATAAAAGAGGATGTTTTGCGAGAAGCGAGGGTGCGCATTTGTTGTTCAACCTGATGAAATTGGGGATGTGGGGGGAACGAGTTCTGGCATGGCCGGACGACGGGGCAGAATCGCAGGTTGCACATCTTCGGGGGGCACCGGTAAGTCCGGCCTCGGGAGGGCGGTGGATCCTCAATTTGTTTTAGAAAAGAGGATTTTTATGGTGCAGTTGATTTCTGTTCGCAGTGAGTTGCCAACTCCTCTGCTCGCGCAATATCCAACACTCCCATCCACCCGCAACTTGGTTTGCAAAAGCCCATGCGGCAACGATTGCGATGAGTGTCTGGCGTTGGCTGCTGCATGTGTGCGGCCGCGTTAGCACGCGCACGCTCGCGTGCACAGCGGCCAACGATTCTGGCGCGACCGACGCGGCCGCGGTGGCTGACAGGGGCATTTCCCCGCGGGTATTTCAGTGCGAGTTGGGGACTGGGGCGTGCGCGGTATCATGGCGACGCCGACACATGTAGAAACGATTATGGAAGTAGTGATGATGGTGACGATGGTGGAGATATCGACAGCAAGGCCAATGACGGCGCCGATGTTGATCAAGCCCGTCGATAGCGAGAACGATGTCCTCGCGTCGGCGATGGAAGTTTTAAAGGAGTTCGACATGCGCGCGCGGCCGCCGCGCGCGAGTGGCCCTCGTGGCATTATAAGACGCGGATCGCGCGCCCCCCCCCCCCGGCGGGCGCTTGAGGGCGTTCGAATGAGTTCGACATGCTGCGCGACAGGCCCGCTTGGCAGCACTTTGCGCACACATTGGCGAACCACTGGTTCTCCTACGAACCCGGCAGAGCGCGAACGCAGGATTTGTTTGAAAAGTGGTGTTGCACAACCTTGTGTTTTGATGTATCTTCGGAGCACTCGATTTTGAAACCCGTACGAAACCAACTGTTTGCTGTCTCTCACGTATTTCGGCATGCGCGCGCGACGAGGCGCGCTTGCGCACTTCGTCCGATTTTGTGCAACGGCATTCGAACAATTCCGGCGCGCGCGCGGGAAACCCATTTCGCAGCATTTGACGAATGTATGACAAAATGATTTGTAGGTTCCAAAAAAAACGCAAAACCGCGGCCGCAATTCTGTTGTTACAAATTCTTGGTGCGACACCCAGTGTTTGTTGCATGTTTTCGTGACGCTCGATTTGGGAATCTCTACGGTACGACAAAAGATGCTTCAAATATGTTGGCATGCGCGCGCGACGACACGCGCGTGGGGATTTGCTTTTGCAAGGGACTCTTGCGACAGCGCGCGCGCAAAGGCGTTCGAACGATTTCGACGCGCGCGCGCGAGAGGCCATTTCGGAAACATTATACGCAACCACTGAGCAACGCATGCTTTTTTGTAATAATTCGCAAGAGCGCGGGCGCATGTTTTGCTTGAGCTGCCGCGTTTCAAAACAACACGTTGTTTTATATGTTTTCCTGACGCTCGATTTTGAAATCCTTACCAAACGGAAGGTGCTTTGTTCAAGGATCTCGGCATGCACGCGCGACGACGCGCGCGCGACGACGCGCGCGTGCGCACTTCGTCTTTTGTATTGCAAATGGGGTTTTTGGAATCTGATGAGTTCTGATAAACGAGAGCGCGCGCAAAGCATGTTTTGCGAAGGGTGGCGGAAAGGGGGGGTCGCTACCGGTTGGGCTGGGATGGTATGAACTCTTGTTTGGGATGGGCGATGGGGCAGAATCGCGTTTAAATTGCCACATGACGAGGGGAGCGGTTAAGTCCGGGGAGGAGGGGAGGTGCCACCCATGAAGTGCAGTTCGGCGAAGGCCGCGGCGACGCGACGACGGCGACAACAGTGCCGCCAGTCCGACACACAGGCCCAGACGACGGGCGGCGACGAGGCGCCGACGGGGCGCCGACTGCGAGCACACAGCTGCCAGACCGACAGGCAGGCCAGGACGGCGGGCGGGCGACGAGGCGGCGACGGGGCAGCGACGGCGACCACATAGCCGGTGTACTGATTGTCGGGGCCAGCTCCTTGAAGCACAGGTCAGACAAGCTCAGTGCAATTGCGGCTTAAGGGACACAGTGGGCGGCTCGGTGGGCGTCTGGGCCGTTCGGGGGGAAGCCCTGGAGTGACGAAAGCGGCGACGGCGACGACAGCGACGGTGGCAACGACGGCGGCGGCGGCGGCGGACGGCGGCGGCGACGGCGTCGACGGCGACGACGACGACCTTTTGACGTTGACGTTGGCGCTTGCGTCCGCGTTGGCGGTGGCGACGGCGGTGACGACGGCTACGGCTGCGGCGGCGGCCGTGAAGCCGGTGGCGGCGGCGTCGGCGGCGACGACGGCTGCGGCGGCGACGGCGGCATCGACGACAGCGGAGATGGCGACGATGGCGACGGCGACGTCCATCGGCGACAGCGACGAGGACGGCGGCGGCGGCGGAGGTCGGGCAACGAAGCGGCCCCCGCGGTTCCGTGGCGGAGCGGCCCTCGGTGTCGCGTGCGACGCTGCGCTCGGCGGAGCGCCGGGGCGGCTCGGAGGCGCAGCGGCTGCTGGCTGACGCCGAAAGGAGGTGCCAAGCCCAGGATCGGGCGTCCTCTTCCTCCTCCTCCTCCTCCTCCTCCTCCCTCCTCCTCCCTCCCTCCCTCCCTCCCTCCCGTGCCAACGACCAGAACCACATGCCCGACACAGCCTTCTCGGCCTCCTGGGGCTCCCTGGGGCTCCCTGGGGCCCCTCCGGGGCCTCCTGGGCCCTCTCGTGGCCTCCTGGAACCTGGCGCCTCCCGTGGCTCGCTGGGGCCTCCTTGGACCTCTTCAGGCCTCCTAGGACTCCCTGGGGCCTGCTGAGACCCCCATCAAAGAATTATGCACGGGTCCCCCTCGTCCTCCTCCTTCTCCATTCTTTTTACTTGTAGATCAGTTCTCCTTCTCGCACCCTGAGGCCAGTTTTTTAGGGCGGGCCGGGCGTTTCGCCTGAAACAACTGTTTCATAGATGGTGGGCAGGCCATGTTCAAAATGTGGCTCTCGCCTTAGCGCCGCGCGCATTCGTTTTACACATTTGCGAACATTTCACGGATTGAGGGCGGGTCGTTTTCAAAATGTGGCTCTTGCCTCAGCGCCGCGCGCGCTCGTTTTTAACATTTGCATTCGTTTCACGGATTGAGGGCGGGTCGTTTTCAAAATGTGGCTCTCACCTTAGCGCCGCGCACGCTCGCTTTTCAACATTTGCACTCGTTTCACGGATTGAGGGCGGGTCGTTTTCAACATGTGGCTCTCGCCTTAGCGCCGCGCACGTTCGTTTTAAACATTCGCGAACATTTTACGGATTGAGGGCGGGTTCTTACCTTAGCGTCGCGCGCATTCGCTTTTAACATGTGCACTCGTTTCACGGACTGAGGGCGGGTCGTTTTCAACATGTGGCTCTCGCCTTAGCGCCGCGCGCGCTCGTTTCAAACATTTGCACTCGTTTCACGGATTGAGGGCGGGTCATTTTCAACATGTGGCTCTCGCCTTAGCGCCGCGCACATTCGTTCTCAAACGTTGGAAGAATTCCCAGGGTTCCCATGATCAGCGTACCAGAAATTGTGTTTTGGCAGGGTTCAGGGTTACGCGGGTGCAACAGTTACGTTGATTTGCGGCGTTGCAGTCTAAAAAAATATGGTACGATTCTGGGTCGTCAAGACGCAGCAGTCAGCTTGATACGTGGCGTTCAGATCCTCAGAGCCATGTTTTGGCATGGTTCAGGATCTTCAAACGGTTGTCTTCCAACGAGGGGCCTGTGAAGAGGGAGCTTATAGGGAGCGTTAGTTCCAACATCGTGATGACTCTTGGGTTTACACTGGTCCTCCTCCTCCTCCTTCCTTTCCTTTTCCTCCTCCGCCTTCTCCTCCTCCGGACGATTACAGCCGTTGCAGGCGCGACGCACCCACATGAACCAATCACCTCTGCCCGCGTCCTCCCCCCTTCTTTTTTCCCCCTTCTTTTTCCCACACACTTGCTTACGACACTTCGCGCGATGGGTGCGGCCAGCGCGCCTGAATGCGCCACCGCTGTGTCTCCACGAGGCTCTTGTGGAGGTACGAGCAGGGCTGCCCACCCCTATCGGTGAACAGGCGTTGGCATCCGTGTGTTTAGGTGGCCCCGAGACGGTCACAGCCGTTGCAGGCGCGAGGTCACTGAGCAATGCGCGCCAGAGGATATTAATCCAGGGCGCGCGCACCAGAGGACTTCTTAATCATGCGCGCGTCCAGGAATAAAGCGGGAGGTCTGGCCAATCTGCAAACATGCACCACCACCGTCGCACCACTACGAAATTCGTGTCGTAGTTCGATGTGTCTTGCATCGTGATGAGGTTTATTTTCTCTGGGCTGACGTCGAAGAACTCCGTGTCCGCCAGGGCGGAAGTTCGGGCGATTGTTTCGACTGGGTTCCTACCTGCTCATAACGCCACTCGGGGCAATGACTGTCATGGGAGAACCGTCCCGCTGCCCCCGCTCCCTCGCATGGGATGGGCGGCTGGGAAGTGCCAGTCCGCACTGTGGGGGAAGGATTTGCATGAAACTGGGTCCTGCAGCCCAACCAGTGGCCAGACACTGCTGCGTGGCCACTTTGTTCCGCTGGACCACCGTGCCCCGCCAGGAAGCTGGGCCCACTAACGGCCCATCCTTGCCTCCTCGCCTTGCCTCCTTGGCCCATCCCTGGCCACTTCCGCTGGCCGCGCCCCGCTCGAAAAGCTTCGACGTGGCCGTCCAAGGCCTTGACATCCTTATCGCGCCTCCTTACTGTACTGGTTGACTGTAGCGACTGGCCCCGCTCCCAGGCAGCGTCGACGCCCTCCGCTTCCAAGTCGGGCGGTGTTGGCGCCATGCTTGGGAGGAGGGCCTTCCCCGTCCCGACAGGAGCGCGCCGCCGATCGCGTGAGGGGGAGACCTCCAGAAGGGGATCCTCCAGGGGGGTATCTCGAGGGGAACCTCCAGCAAGAGGAGGAGGAGGAGGAGGAGGAGGAGGAGGACAGGGGAGGGACATGGGGGGAGGAGGAGGAGGAGGAGGAGGAGGAGGAGGAGGAGGAGGAGGAGGAGGAGGAGGAGGAGGAGGAGGAGGAGGGAGGAGGAGGAGGAAGAGGTGGAGGAGGAGGGACATGAGGGGGTGGAGGAGGAGGGAGGAGAGGAGGGAGGAGGAGGCGGAGAAGGAGGAGGAGGAGGAGGAGAATAAGGAGGAGGAGGAGGAGGAGGAGGAGGAGGAGGAGGAGGAGGAGGAGGAGGAGGAGGAGGAGGAGGGAGGCCCAGGAGCGCGCCATCGAGCGCATCCACATGGACTTCCAGCACTTCGTGCTCCTCATGGAGCGCGCGGTCTCGGCCGACGGCGCCGCCGAGCCGGGCCTGCCGCTGGGGGCGAGCGGCCCCGAGGCCGTGCTGGAACGCCTGCGGCGGGTCGCGGGCGCCGCGCTGGGGGGGCCCGCGGCGGGGCGCCGCGCCTGTGGCGCCGAGGCCACGGAGGGCGCACAGGTCTTCGCGGTTGGGGGGCGTGTCCCGAGCTCCTCGGGCCCAGGGCCTCCTCCCCGGGTCCTCGAGCTCGGGCCACGCCCCTCGATCCTCCTCGATGCCCCTCCTTCTTCTCCGCCCCCTCCTCCTCCCCCTCCGCCTCCGCCTCCTCCTCCTCCTCCTCCTCCTCCTCCTCCTCCTCCTCCTCCTCCTCCTTCTCCTCCCCGTCCTCCTCCTCCTCCTCCTCCTCCTCCTCCTCCTCCTCCTGCTTCGCGCGATCCTCCACGCGATCCTCCGCGAGCCTCCTCGGCCCTCCTCTTCCTCATCGTCGACCTCCCCCTCCAAGGAGGGCGCACATGTCCTCGCGGGCGGGGGGGCGTGTCTCGAGATGCTCGAGCTTGAGCCGAGCTCAGAGGAGAAAGGGGTACCGATGCCGCTGCTCGTCCTGTAAAGCTCTCGCCCCGGCTGGATGCTCCCCAGAGTTCTGGTCAGAACGCACTCGGGGAGAGGCCTCGGGAGTAGTGGTATGGGTACCTTTTTGTCTCCGACATGCCCCTCGATCTTCCTCCTGTCGCTCCTCGAGCTCGAGCCCAAGCCCATCGATCGTCGCTTCTCCTCCTCCTCCTCCTCCTCGACCCTCGAGCCTCCTTCAGGGGTAGCACGTTGATGGGTTCCCCACGGCGGAGTGTCCATGATGCTGCGCTTGCTCCCCAGCATTCCGCGACCTCGTGGCCAGGATTCGCCAGCCGCACCCCCGTAGATGTCAGGGCGGCTCTGCGCTTCGCCCCATGCGGCGCACGTGAGACTGCGTAGATCTCCTCGGGATCGCGCCTCGGCGTCCAGGTGGCGAGGACATGGCATGGATGTGATTTCTGTTGCTCGTGAACTTCGACGATGGTCGAGAACCAAAGCGATGTATAAACGTGCACCGTCGGATGACCACACGGAGGTCTTGGGTCGGCGCCATCCCCTGGCGGCGCTTCCCGCGCCGCCCTCGGCGCGCTCCGCGCGTTGGGGAAGGGGTGGCGGGTAAGGGATCCAGTCTATTTTTTGTTTGTTCAGGTCGCCGAGGAGGGCGTCGAGGACTTCGAGTGATTGGATCCAGGGGCACGATCACCGCTGCGGCTTGTTCACTTGGCGGTGGCCGCCACTTGCCTACAGGGCGCCCGAGAGGGGCCAGAGCGATAGGGCTGGAGGATCTCATAACATTTTGCCGATGCTCTTCCTTTGTTCTCTCCTCCTGGGGCTTCCTGTAGGGGCCATCGTCTCAACTGCTGGATTCGCCTCGGAGTCCTCGTTGGAGCGCGCCCTGGGAGAGGGCCAGGGAGTAGCGGCATCGGTAAACCTGCTCCGCCGATGCATCGGCGACGCTACGGGATCCGGTGCCCGATCTTGTCCAGCCCGACGCATCGACGATGCATCAGCGATGTTGTGTGACTCGGCAGCCCTATCCACTCGGGGCCCATTCGGGTGGTCTCTACGATCATCGAGTTAGCGTTGCAATTCGCGGCGAATTCGGATCATATCAAGCGGGCAGCACGAACTGCTCGGTGTAATGCATGTGCACTGTTCTAATTATTGAATGTTTGTTTGCTCGTGCATGCTCCCACTTTGTTGCAGCCCACATCGTGAGACAGGCTGTTAAGATGTTTAAGCGACGAGTTCGCGGTGCTTGTTCTGGTGGTGCAAAAAGTGTCGGGCTCAGTTTGGGGTGTCTGCCCCGAGGTGGGCGAGAGGAGCCTCACGTGGACACACCGAGCGCATCTGCTGCGTGAATGGCGGTTGGGTGTTTGAGGTGGAAAAGGAGAAGGGACAGTGGTTAGGAGGAGGTTCAACCATGATACATCGAAAAGAGCGCGCTCGTGATACACTTCTCATTGAAAGGAAGGCCCAGCTTGAAGCTCCCCCCCTGCCTTGGAAAGGGGGGGGGGCTTCCGAAGCTAGCCCATCCCTCCCTCCCTTCTGTGGGAATTTCAGAGCTAGGGGGCCCTAGCTAAGGGGGGAGGGCTTCCAAGCTACCCCCGCCCGAATTCCCGGAGCCCTAGGTCAGCTCAGGCTCCCCTCTCAAAGGGCGGGGGGCTTTCCGAGGCTACCCCCCCTCGTTTTTGTTTGGATTTTGTAGCGTGGGTCCCTGGCGAACGGTGGGGCTTGGAAGTTTTTCGGGGCCCGGGGTAAGCCCGGGCTCCCCTTCCCAAAGGGGGGGGCTTCCGAAGCTACCCCCTTCCTTCTGTCCTTCTGCTAGCTTTTTCTGCTAGAGTGCCCTGGCTGAAGCTAGCTAGATTTGTTCTTTGGTCTTTGGCGCCCTGCTGTTGTTCGGCGTAGTTTCGGTTTTCGGCGTCTCTTAAGTTTTCAGCGCGTCTTTTGTTTTCGGCGCCCTTTGGCCTGTGGCGCCCCTTTAGTTTTCGGCGCCCTTTTGGTTTTCGACGCTCCTGTGGTTTTCGGCGCTTCAATGGTTTTCGACGCCCCTGTTGGTTTTCCTCGTACCCCTTGGTTTTCGACGCTTTTTTGGTTTTCGGCGCACCTTTAGTTTTCGACGCTCTGTTTGTTTTCGGCGATCTTTGGTTTTCAGCGCCCCTTCGGTTTTCGGCGCCCTTCGGCTTCCGGCGACCCTTTGGTTTTTGGCGCCCTTTGGTTTTCGACGCCCTTTTGGTTATCGGCGCCTCCTTGGTTTTTCGGCGTCACTTTTGGTTTTCGGCGCATTTTTGGCGCTCCTTTGGTTTTCGTTGCCGTCTTTGTTTTCGGCGCCATGTCCGTCTTCGGGGCTTGTGTTGTTTTCGGCGCCCATTCCGTTTTCGGCGCTTTTTTTGTTTTCGGCGCCTCTTTGGTTTTTCGGTGTTGTGTTGGTTTTCGGCGCATCGTTGGTTTTCGACGCCCCTTTGGTTTTCGGCGTTCCTTTTGGTATTCGGCGCCCCTTTGGTGTTCGGCGCCCCTTCGGTTTTCCGCGCCCTTTTGGTGTTCGGCGCCTCTCTGGATTTCGGTGTCCTTTTGGTTTTCGGAACCCTTTTTGTTCCCGGCGCATGCTTGGTTTTCGGCGCTCTTTTTTGTGTTCGGCGTTTTGTTTGGTTTCCGTATTCCTAGTGGTGTTCGACGGTCTTTTAGTTTTCGGCCTTCTTTTGGTTCTCGGTGCCCTTGTGGTTCGCGGCGCCCCTAGGCTTTTCGGCGCTCCTTTCGTTTTTGGCGCCGTTTTGGTTTTCGGTGCCCTTTTGGTTTTCGGTGCCCTTCTGGTGTTTGGCGACCCTTCGGTTTTCAGTGCCCTATTTGTTTTCGGGCGCCCCTTTGGCTTCTGGTTTCGCCTTCATGTTTTCGGCGCCCCTTTGCTTTTCAGCGCTCTTTTGGTTTTCGGCGCTCTTTTGTTTTTCGGTTCATCTTTGGTTTTCGGCGCCCTGCTGGGTTTCGGAGCCTTTCTTGGTTTTCGGCGCCTCTTTGGTTTTGGGCGCTCTTTTGGTATTCGGCGCCTTTTGGTTTTCGGGTCCTTTTGGTTTTCGGCACGCTTTTGGTTTTCGGCGCTTTTGTGGTTTCGGCTTCCTCTTGGTTGTCGGCGACCTTTTGGTTTTCGGCGAACCTTTGGTTTTCGGCGCTCCTGTAGTTTTCGGCACTGCTGTGGTTTTCGGCGCCCCTTTTTGGTTTTCGGCGCACCTTAGGTTTTCGGCGTCCTTGTGGTTTTCGGCGCCCCTCTGGTTTTCGACGCGCCTCTGGTCTTGGCACCCCTTCGAAAACGCCCCGTTGGTTTTCGGCGCTTTGTTGGTTTTCGGCGCCCTCTTGGTGTTCGGCGCTTCGTCTTTTGGCCAAGATGGGCGGGCTTCCACCCCCCCCCCCTTTAGCCAAAAAGGGGGGAGGGGAGGGTTTCCCGGCAGAGGAGGTTCAATGGGTGGGGGGGGTAGCTAAGCTGCCCCCCCTTTTGGAAAGGGGTGGAAGGGGGGGAGGGCTTCCGGAACGCGAAAGGACGGGGGGGGGGGGAGGGGGCAGTTCCGCGGGCCAGTACAAACGGAAGGGGGGCTTCCGACAAGGGAGGTCCGAGGGCGGGGGAGGGGCTAGCTAAGCGCCCCCCGTTTGGAAACGGATGGGGGGGTAGCTTCCGGAGCACAAAAGTAGTCACCACCCAGCAAACCACCCCAACCCAACCCGAAGGCCTCAATTTGCCCTCCATTTCCAGGGGGGGGGGGTCCGGGAACATCGAAAAAACACATGTGGAACCCTTACCCCCCCCAACCCGAAATTCGGGTCTTCGGGTTGGGTTGGGGTGGTCTGGTAGGTCGTCAGACCTCCCCCCGCCCTGTGGGGCTACACTGCGGGCGCGCTTTCTCGTACACAGGTTGATGGGCAAGGTCGCCAGCGTTTGAGCTTGATAGGCAAAAGTCTGCAGGCAAAGCTAACCTAGAACAGTCGAGATTGGTGGCAGCAGGCTCATCCTGCCACCGTGACTGGGCCGTGGGGGCCTCTTTGGACTCTTTTCGATGCCTGTTGAGGTCTTATGGCTGCCTCTTAGGAGCTCCGAGATCTGGGGGTTCCTTGCAGGCCTGTCAGCGGTCTCAGGCGCCATCTTGGAAGGGGCGGGCTCCGGGGAGCCCTTCGAGTTTTCCGGTTTTGTGTTCGGTTTGGGCCCTTCTTGAGTTCCTGTTCGTCGCCTCGTGGGGGCATCCAGGGTTGGTCTGGGGCGATCTTGGGGACCTCGTGGGCAGTCTTGAACTCTACTGAAGCCGAAGAAGCGAGGCTTGTTGAAATTTGACGTGGTAAGAACGCTAGGTGTTTGCCCCCAACGTCGTAGAGACCCCTAACCAAACTTTTCGGCTTCGTGGGCACCTCTCGATGCATTTCTAGGGAAAAGAATATCTTCGTGTATTCCACCACGAAATGATACATGTTGCAGTCTGCCACGGAAGAAGCTGCATCAGGCATGGAATCCTTTTCCACCACAAAGTGAATCCTTTCAAGGATACTTTCGCTTCCTGCCACAAAGAGAACCCTTGTGATACTCCGCCACAGAAGTAATTATGTTGTACCCCGCTGCAGAAAGAGTATGCTGTTGATTGCTGGTTCCGCTCAACAAAGAAAGTGTGTTCTACTCCATTACAACAGCGCTTCTATTGAAACGGGTTCAATACTATGTGTTCGCAGTTTTAAGAGTCTTCGATTGCACAAATTCGTTCCTGTGTTTCCATCGATTTTTATTGTTGCAATATGCTGAAGCTATTTGTCAGGTGCACGCACAGGTATCATAGTTCGGTTCTCCCCCAACTCCTGCAACTTAAACAGCATATGGGGCGCTATAGATAGCTGTGCAGGTGCAGGCGAAAGTAGTATCGGCACAGCCGGAAATATTATTTGAAATCCGACTTCAAACAGAAAGCCTTGTGTTCACACAGCTGTTCAATTACTCGTTAATGGAAGTCTTACCGATTCGTGGGAAACCGTTAAGCAAGATGTGATAGCTGTGCCCGCGCAGAGAAAAAAAACACCCGCTGTAATGCTCTCGAGCTCTGTGGCTACAAAAAGCTTTGCAGACACAAGCACCGCTAGCATTTGTTGGGCGGAGAACTGCCAGGAGGTGTAGACCCATGAGTCTTGTAACCACCGGGCCAACAACCAATTCCAATATTATGTTGTCCCAGGTTGCAAAGGAAATCGTGTTGTGGCGGAGTGCAAAAGGATCCCCAGTGTGGTGCAATAGACGTTCGGCCGGTTGCATTGGTCACCGAATGATCAAGATGTCTAGCATGTCCACTGGTCGCGCAAAGAACCATCGAATATGGAGGAGGGCCCCCGAATTCACGAATTTTCAGTCACGTATAAGGGAATATGCTTTTCAGTTTGGGCAGCATTCTGCATCCCGCCATCGTTCGTCCGGCCCGTCAGATTGCGCGGCTAAAGAAATCATACGCTGATAGTGTATATGCTCCCTCCCCCCATCTTTATGATGTTGCTCCTTCATCCTCTTCTTCCTCACCCCCTGTGTCCAAACACCAAGAATTTTCTTGCTGAAGAACCTGTTTATTATCGTGGCTTCGTTTGTCTTCTCCTGCCTCCTCGATATATACATGTTACATATATATATATATATATCTGTATATACATATTTGTATGTTTCTCTCTCTCTCTGTCCCTGTTTCTCTCTCTTTCTCTCTCTCTCTCTCTCTTTCTCTCCCCCTCCCTCACGCGCTACATTCTCGTTCCAGACCCCCGCCCTTACATTGAACTTCAGAATAGATGCGCAGGGAGGTCCCCAGACAAACCCCGAGGTCTGCCTGGGTACTGCTATTTTCGAGGTGCCCAAAGTGCTGTGCGAGGTGGTCCCAGGACGATTCCCTCGGACCAACTTCGGCATTGTGTGGAATCACGCCACGCCCCCCAAAGACCACCCGACATTGCCTGGAAATTGAGCACGTTGGGCTTTAACGCAGCGTTGTAAAATTCCATGTTGGGAAGCTGACGGGGTCTGCCTGTATCCGGGGGCGTTCCACCCACGCTTCTCGCGGTGGCGGGTACAAGCGTGGCCTTAGGGCACACGGTGAAAGCATGAGTCTAAAACAACACCACAGTCCAAGCTAAAACCCGCGCCAATCTACATTTACACATCACGGGCTCTCCTGACCGCTCATACAAATTCACGACACCACCACTTCAGTGTAGCTAGGGTTCTGAAGCTTGCGCTGACATCCGCGCCACCACCGACGCCGAACACAAGTTGCATCTACAGCTAACGTTGTGTTGTCACCGAACATCACATCACGCCGAAGTCACGCCATATGGACACATGTATCCCCTGCGCCGACCGCCCAACGAGCAGCAGCAGCAGCAGCAGAACGGGACTTGGACATACTACAATGGGTTTGCAATTGTGCGCTCAGACTTGAGTGCGGGCCGAAGGCCATGGACGCACGCGCGCGAGGTAGCGCGCATGTCGCGCGCAACACGAAGCACGACGGTGGGAACCGTCGGTGTGGTGCTATGTTGCAGACGCTCTCGCAATCGGACCATCCACGTGCAACAAGTATGCTTCTCTGTGTTTGTTGTATCGAGTGCCCACCCACCTAGAGCGCCTACTATTTTAAAGCGCCCACTCAGTCGAGGAGCCTACCTCTCCCCATTACGCCAGGTGGTTTGCCGCTTTCATCTCTTTAACGATTGCCGTTCGGGTGTAAACGTGACGAGGTCGTGCTTTGGGAATGGGGAGAAACAGAATTAGGGGCCCGAACGGGCTTACACTGAAGTGTGGCTGAAATGGTAAGGTTTCGCCGCAAGGATTGTTGTTGGATGCTCACTTGCAGACAATAATGGTTGATGGTATGCTGGGTAGCTGATTGGCGCTATCTTTTGGGCGTGGTCTTCCTTATTGCTTTTGAAGCGAAGCTCACGCTTGAACGCAGGATTCATTCTAGACGTGAGTCGTTTGCCGCCCAGCTGCATGTGCAACAGCAGCGGCTCCCGCTTGATGTCTTCACGATTTACCCAGGACCCCTTCTCCCGCAGGAGACTGCCCGCCAGCGAACTGATACATCGCGCTTTCGGTCGGGACTTTCGAACATTTACTTAGGAGTCGCGCCCCCGACACTCCGGAAATTATGAGCGCTTTTGCTTGAGCGCGGGGTACCGTTCTTTGAACACGAGACTCGCTTGAGCAAGTGTTCTCTTCGAATTGTTTGGTGTTGACGGCTCAACTATAGCAACGGCTCATACCTGATACGTCGTCAATCTTTACTCCGGTCCCCCGCTCCCGCCTGATACGTCCTCGCGGATTACTCACGTAGCGTTTTCAACGCTCATGGATTTTTGGGCTCTCTCGCTCGATCACGGGTTACATGTGTTTTGAAATCTTGATTGAATATGTCGACCTCATTGCTTCGCGCCGTGTGTTGTTGTCTGCACAAGCCCCAGGGGCCGAGACGGACCGCTGGAGGCCCAAGCTCCGAGAGGTTGGCTGTCCCGATGTCCTTCAGGGCGCTGGGTGTGTGAGCTGAACGGTTCGCGCGTTGACGGAAACCGGGAGTCCACGCCTTCGGTGGCAGTAGCCCGAGGAGCCGACGACGGCCACGTGACGTGCAATGAAGATCGCGACGACGACGACGACGAGGCAGCAGGACAGACGGGTTGACTGACAAGGGGGAGCAGGAGTAGGGTGACGACGACGACGACGACGACGACGACGACGACGACGACGACGACGACGACGACGACGACGACGACGAGGCGGCAGCAGGAGTATGGTGACGACGACGACGACGACGACCATCTTTGGAGGCCTCTGGAGGTCTCTGGGGGCCTCTGAAGGTCTCCAGAGACCTCTGGACTGAAGGCCTGCGGGGGCCGGGGAAGGCCCGAACCAGAGATCGGTGCATATGCCCTCATGGGCCCAGCCGGCATGGTGGGCGCACCGACCCCAGGCCCAGGATTGGCCCGGCCAGCATCGGTGCAGACGTACCCCTCGCGCCCCCCGACGCGCCCGAACGCGCGCGCGCCGCGGCGGCGGCGGCTCCGCCGCCGCCGCTGCCGTTGCCGTCGCCGCCGCCGTCGTCGCCGTCGACGTCGGCCGGGGCATATTGCTTGGCGCCCCCTGGAGCGCCTGGCGACCGCACGAGGTGGGCAGCGAGGAGTGGCTCGAGCACGAGCGCCAGAACGCCGGCGAGGACACCACGCCGTTGGAGCAGAGCGTCATCAAGGCGGGGCAGTGCGCTACGGCTCCGTCGCCGCCGTCGCTCGTGTGTGGTCGCATGCGACGACGAAGGTGATGACAACGACGAGGAGGAGAATGATGACGACGACGACGACGATGACGACAATGAGGACGACGACGACGAGCGATGATGATGATGAGGAGGAGGAGGAGGAGGAGGAGGAGGAGCATGAGGATCTGCTGATGATGCTGATGATACGGACGAGAATGAGGATGAGATGATGCTGATGATGTTGATGGTGGCGGTAGTAATGAAGGTTATGATGATTATGGTGATGATGATGATGATGATGATGGTGATGGTGATGATGATGATGATGATGATGATGATGATGATGATGATGATGATGATGATGATGATGTAGATGATAATGTTGGTAATGGTGGTGGTAATGTTGAATGTACAAATGACGATGGAGCTGTTGATTGAGATGGAGGTGGCGAAGCAAATGATGATGATTATGACGATGGTGATGCTGATAATGATGATGACCATGATGATGATGCTGCTGATGATGATGTCTAATGTGGTGATGCTGATGATGAGGTTGCTGCTGATGCCGATGATGTGCTGCTGTTGGTGATAATGACATGACGGTGATGATGATGTCGGCGATGATGGTGATGGTGATGATGATGATTATGACGGTGATGGTTGCCAGTGATGATGTTGATGGTGATGGTGATGATGATTACTGTGATGCTGATGATGACGATGTTGATTATGTTGATGGGTTGTGATGATGCGGGTGACAATAATCCCACCAGCCCTCTGGGCGTCGGTGGTTTAACGAGTTTCCTCTTCCACCCCTCCCTCTTCCCCTTCGGGGAGGGGTTTACCCCTCCCCCTACCCCCTCCCCGCTGACCTGGACAGGGGGTTCCGCGGCGCGTTGGATCGCCCAAGATGGCCCCAGACGGCTCCAAGAGGGCCTCAGGGAGCCCAAGATACCCTCCAAGATGGCTCAAGATAGCGCAAGATGCCTCAAGATGGTCCCCATGATGTTCCAAGACGTTCCAAGAACTCTCCAAGACGGTTCCAAGTGCCCACGAGAGCATCATTAGGATGCATCCAAGAGGCCAAAATGCTTCAAAACCCTAGGGACAATCAATGTTTTTGGTGGTCTCACTTTTTCGCTTGCGATGCACATCCGAGGCGTCAAGATGGCTCCAAGATGGCTCAAGAAAGCTCCAAGAAGGGCCCAAGAAAGCCCCATGACGGCGCCAAGAGCGCCGACGAGCGCTCCAAGAGCGGTCCCAGAGCGGTACAGGAGACGATTTTTGGAGTTCCTGGGGGGGGGGCTCTAATTAAGGAACCCTACTTCCTTGACCGATCGCTGACAAGAGGCCCCCAGGATGCCCCAAGAGGCCGCAGGATGGCCCCAAGATGGCCCCAAGAGGCCCCCCAAGAGGCCCCCAGGAGGCCCCCAAGAGACCCCCAAGAGGCCCCAAGAGACCCCCCTGAGGCACCCAAGGGGCAAAGATGGCCCCAAGAAGCGCCCAGGAGGCCCCCAAAGGCCCCAAGATGGCCCCAAGAGGTCCCAAGAGGCCCCCAGGAGGCCCCAAAGAGGATCCCGAACGGCCCACAGAGGCCCCCCCGAGGCACCCAAGACGCCGAAAAGCCCGTCAGGACGACCCTCTACTCGCCTGGGCGTCGTTTCTGGACGGGCTGGTGGGGATACGCGAAGCGTCTAGAATTTGGATGATGTCGATGATGAGAATGGTGAGTATGACTATGATGATGAGGAGGAGGAGGACTCGGATCTCGAACCTGCATCCAGTATCAAGGGCTTATGCAATGTGGAAAAGAAGTTGCGTTCCACCTTGCTATACGATGCTCCACTTGAACACAAAACAAACACGTATGCGCGCAGCGTTCTTTGGCGTATGCCCCATCATTCAAATCGACCATTGCTTGTATCTGTAGTGCCCCAGTATTCTGGTAACGAATATTCGCGGCGCAAAGACAAGAGCTTAACTTGAAAAGGAAACGCCCTCCATCGCTGAAGCGAGCTCCAGCCCCCCTCAATTTTTGAATAGGATGATCAGGTTTAAGATGAGTGTGCGCGGCAGTAAGGCGAGAGGCACATATTGATTAGGGCACGCCGCATTCAATCGAGGAGTACGTTGCCATATTTTTGATGACGTTGCGCGGCATTAGGGCGAGAGCCAGCTTTTGAAATGACTCCCCTTCCATTCGTGAAATTGCTGCGATCTGCTACGTGGAATGTGCGCGGCGCTGGAGCGGGAGCTTCCTTCTGAAGGCGATGCGCCCTCCTGCCACGAAGCTGCTGCGATGTTTTAGAAACGTGTGTGCGCGGCCGGGAGTCGAGATGCACATGTTGAGAGCGGCCTCCCTCTTCCACCAGAGCACCTGCTGCAAACTGTAATAGCAGGTCTGCGTGGCGCGGAGGAGAGAGCTCGAACTCGAGAGCGGTCCGCCCTCCGTCCATGAAGCCGCCGAGTACTTTTCCCAGGCGGCTGCTCCCGGCTCTGTGGCGAGAGCTTCGTGCTGGAAGCGGCCCGCCGTCCATCCGAGATGTAAGTTGCTGCAGATGTGAAGCCGCAGGGCCATCAGTCGTGAGGGGGTCTCAGGCGAGGGGCGCTGGACCTGCCGTGCCGACACACCTGTGGGTGCGACACAGTTGGACGTCGCGCAACAGGGGGGAGCGATACATAGAGAAAGAGAAAGAGAGAGATGGGAGAGAGAGAAAGAAGGAGGGAGGGAGGAGGCAGGAGAGGGAAGGGAGAAGGGGGGAGCGATAAGTGGATGGGGCAGCGAGGGCTGGAGAAAAGGGGCCCTCTGGGGCCCCTTGCCGGAGTCCTTTAGGGCCCACAAGGGGGCCTTCAGGGCCCGAGAGGTGCACCTTTCCCCCCCCCCCCCTGTATCAGCCCGCCCCTGAGTCATTCACTGACAACGAGGAGGAGGAGGAGGAGGAGGAGGAGGAGCGAGCGACCAAATTGCACATCAGTGCGACATCAGCAGATATACGGAGCACACTGACCACATGACCACAATATGGTGTCAGTGGTGGGCAGCACTTGCGAAGCCGCCGGCAGTTGGCAGATTCTCGCATCAGCTTGGCATGCTCTTCGGCCTCCTGGATTCCACGGTCACTGTATCCCTGCAGCGCGCCGTCTACCATCAACTGCTTGCAGTGTTCGGACGAGTGCTGCAAGTGATGCACCACCCTCTCCAGCAAAGGAAATCCTGTTCCAAGTGCCGGGCAGCACGTGCTTCTGACATGTTGCCCGGCCTGCCGCTCGTGGCCGTGGCAGCGGTGCATGTGCACCGCCAACGCTCTCGGCGTATGTAAGATGCGACACGCATCATGTGGGCACAAGGGACACTGGATCCCGGACGTCTCCAGCAACCTCCAGATCACAAACCACAATGCCTGCAGCCGGAAGGGTACTATGGCTGCACCGCGTTCGCCTCACAAGCTCTTTCCACCTCTCCGTGTGGTCACGGTTTGATGCTTGCCAGCTGCGCCACCGCGCAGAGGGTGGTCCAGGGCCTTCCAGTCCAGTCTGCGCGCCTGCGAGCCACTCCAGGTCGTTGGCAGCAAGCGCCGCTTACGGCAACGCTTGCTTCCCCGCCGGGCGGAGCAATGCCAAGAGCCCCGGGGACGGGAGGCAGGTAAGTTGGAACA
Organism: Prorocentrum cordatum; assembly: GCA_963575745.1. Lineage (NCBI taxonomy): Eukaryota > Dinophyceae > Prorocentrales > Prorocentraceae > Prorocentrum > Prorocentrum cordatum. Next base: position 1,500,414 of record CAUYUJ010014949.1, on the reverse strand, counting down.
GATATGCCAAGCGTCGCTGCCTGACCAGCGTCTCCATGCTGCTGCAGCCGAGGATCTTGCGGACCTGCTTGTCTGTAAAGATGTGTTCGCCCGGGCTACGGTCGTATCGCGGGAAATTGCCGATGTGCCGCAGGAGGAGGAGGAGGAGGAGGAGGAGGAGGAGGAGGAGGAGGAGGAGGAGGAGGAGGAGGAGTTGAGGAGGACCTGGGGCCCTTCCAGGGTGTTCAAGCTGCCCTGCGGAGTACGGCTTTCAGGACTGCTCCCAAACGCACCGCTTTCCAACAGTCGCTCTACCTCCCAAACCCCCCTCCCCCCCTGACGGAGTAGTGAGGATCAGAGGATGGAGGAGGAGGAAGGAGGAAGGTCCCTCCCCCTCCCCTTCTCTACCCCTTCATCGGCTTACCTGCCTCTCCCAACCCAGATCACCATGGGCGGCCTAGCCGATCCCTAGAAAACCATCCCCTTCCATGACTTCGCCTCGCCCCAAGACGTGTGCATGCGGCCGAAGGGAAGCTTGAAAGGCGAGGGTCGCATCACGGAAGGGGATGGTTTGTTAGGGGTCGGTTAGGCCGCACACGACATGTTTTCAAGCTCTGCATCCTCGCCCTGCTGCTCTCTTCGCCGATTTCCCGTGGACCATTGTTGGCCCTCGGCCGTTCGGGTCGCCTGGCCACCATCACCTCGCTGCTCCTTCCCCGCTTCCCTTGGCATCGCCCGGACGTGCCCATTTTTCTCGGCGGAGGCCATCGAGGAGCATCTAGGATCACTTTGAGAAAGAATGCACGCGCGAAACCGCTAACTGCACGGGGGATGGACGTCCCAGCGATGGCAAGTTCCGCTCTCTCCTTACGTTGATCTCTCCCGTGAGTCAATATTTCTCCCTCTCCTGCCCCTCTTGGTCCGGCACAGGCTGGCCTGTCGATGTTGGGAAGGACCAGGACCAACAAGGCGCCGTCATCGACGTCGCTGCCGTTGCTGTAATCGTGGTGGTGATCGTCGTCGTTCGCCTCCTCTCTCAATGGAGAGGAAGTGTTGGAGGAAGAGGAGGAGGAGGAGGTGGAGGAGGTGGAGGAGACGGGAGAAAGGCTGTATAAGAAGAAGCAGCAACTTCCGTGCGCGAAGAAGATGTTGAACAACTATTGTGTTTTGGTGTGTTGGCAATGGCAAGCTCCAAACAGACCGGTAGTCAACATGGCATTGCGAACGCGAGTTCCACATTTTTCGGGTCAGCGTATTGGCATACGCCCACCTGCGTATGCTCAAAGTAGCGCAGACGAGATCAAGTGTTACTACAGCTATACAGCGCCATGGTGGCGCGGATTGATCAGCTGGAAAGGAATGAAACATGGGGCAAGATAATCCGACATCGCGACAGTAGAATGTTGCCCCCGTTGCGTGGTGCGCGAGCGGTTTCGTTCTGGTGCGGGAAAGTGGGATGATGATGATGATGAGGAGGAGGAGAAGGAGGAGGAGGAGGAGGAGGCGGGGGAGGAGGGGGAAGAGCATGAGGAGGAGGAGCAGGAGCAGGAGCAGGAGAAGGACGAGAAGGAGGAGTAGGAAGAGGAGGAGGAGGAGCAGGAGCAGGAAGAGGAACAGAGGAGAAGAGGACGAGGCCGCGCACGATCGGGGCCGTTACACTTCAGGCGTTGTCTGCAGTCAGCGCGATGTCATCGGAGGGGCGGCAGTTGCCAGGCAGAGCCTGGTTTCTTGCTGCCACTTGCAGATTTCGTCATCAGCGTTCTGCAGATTCCGTCAGCAGCGTTCTGCTCGCGACGGATGTGCTGCACGCTCTCCTCAAGGATACCGCATCGGGCCCGAAGAGCAGTCAACCTTCCCAACGCTTGCTCGCAAAGCACCCTGAGCGAAGGCTCCGATCATTTCCGAACGCACTGGGCCTGCCTTGCTGTAAGAAGCGAGTCAAGGTAGGAGGCGGGAGAGGAGGATGAGGAGGAGGAGGAGGTTGTTTCGTCGGACGGGGGCATGAGCGCTCAGCTGTGCTCGACTGTATCAGAGTGAGGGGGCCGAACGGTCATTCATTGTCCCTGGATGCGTGGCTGAATAAGGAATTCGTGGTGGGAATTCTGCTTGTTGCGTTATTGTTGTTGTTGTTGCTGTTGTTGCTGTTGCTGTTGCTGTTGCTGTTGCTGTTGTTGTTGAACATTATTAATTCTAAAGAATAATTATTGTTGGGGCCCCTGGTGCACGGCCCCCCTGCGCCGCCTAGGCCGCAGCTACATTTTCATCATTTTCGTGAGGAAGCCTCAGGTAATTCGATGTGATCAAGATCCGGTTGTTTTGTTCCCCCCCGCTTTCCCTTGCAAAAAACACTATAAAATGACATTTCTTGTTCTAATATAATCAAATTTCAAGAATCCCTTGCAAAAAATAAGGTAAAGTGGACATTCGCGCGCGCAAGACGAAATCCTTCCAAAAGCTTAGTGTTCGGAAGCGATTTTCAACATAAAAACATCAAAAAACCAATGGTTTTTCAACAAAAAAATGTCAAAATCTCATCCCGCGCGCTCTTGCGGATTCGTAGGAAACCCAACACTTTTTAAACATTTCTGTCAAACGGGCTTCTGCGAGCAACTTTTTCGAACTTCTGCGACAACGGTTGCGCACCTGCCAGGGCCATCATCCCTGTCAAATAATACCATGCGGGACACATTCGTTTTTTCTTCGCGCGCGCACGCCGTCGTCGTCGGCCGCGGGGCCCTGAATAGTAGCCACGGTCGTCCGCATGCCACGAAGTGAAGTGTCCGAACGTCATAGGGCGGGAAGCTGGGTGTGGGTGGTGGCGAAGAGTCGTTTGGAAATTTGGTAGAGCTTGAACCGGCCCCCCCACAAAGTGGGGGTATTGCCCGCCTCCTATGAAAACCCTGGCACTGGTGAGAACGGAGTGTCCCCACGTGCTAGTAATTGTTGTTGTTGTTGTTGTTGTTGTTGTTGTTGTTGTTGTTGTTGTTGTTGTTGTTGTTGTTGTTGAACTCTCATTCTTGAAGAATAATTATTGTTGATCCCCCCCCACCGGTGCACATTGTTTTTTTTCGATTGAAGTGCCACCCCCGGGGCTCGCACCTTGTTTTTTCTCAAGGAAAGTCTTCCTGCTCAAACTGTGCCCCTGCCCCCCGGGCTACAACAACAACGGCTCCCGCCTGAGACTTCCTCGATTTTTACTCAGGACCCCCGCTCCCGCCTGAGACTTCCGCGCAATTTACTCAGGAAAGGCGCTCCCGTCTGAGACTTCCTCGCAATGTAATCAAGACCCCCGCTCCCGCCTGAGACTTCCGTGCAATTTACGTGGGAACGGCGCTCCCGCCTGAGACTTCTTCGAATTTTACTCAGGACCCCCGCTCCTGCCTGACATTTCCGCGCAATTGACTCAGGAACGGCGCTCCCGCCTGAGACTTCCTCGCAATTTAGTGAGGACCCCCGCTCCCGCCTGAGACTTCCGTGCAATTTGCTCAGGAACGGCGCTCCCGCTTGAGACTTCCTCGCAACTTAGTCAGGGCCCCCGCTCCCGCCCGAGATTTCCTCACAATGTACTCAGGACTGCGCTCTCGCGTGCGACGTCCTCACAAATTATTATGGAATTGCGTTTCGGCGCTCAGGAACCACGCGCGCGCCAAGGACGCCTTCACAACGTGGTATCTTCCCTCTTCCTTCGTCCTTCCCCCTCCCCTTCCTCCCACTCTCCCTCGTTCTTCCCCTCCTCCTCTTGCAGGGCCCGCGCCAATTCCAATGGCGGGCAGAGAGATGCACGCCCCCGAAGGATTGTCCGCCCGTTCCGGTTTGCCCGTACGTCTAAGCCCGCCGGCCCCAGCAAAGAGAAATAATCCCCCCGAAAGGGGTGTGATCGAAGACGAAGAGGGCGGGTATCGAGGGTGTAGGGTATACGTGTTGAATGACTCGCGGGCAAGTGAGAGCGTACAGCCTTAAAATGGTTGTTGTTGTTGTTGTTGTTGTTGTTCGTGTTGTTGTTGTTGTTGTTGTTGTCGTCCCACCCGAGTCCCCCCCGCGACTCCGCCGACCCCCCGCGACTCACCCCGCGACCCACCCCGCGACCCACCCCGCGACCCACCCGCGGTCCCATCCGCGGCCCCACACGCGACCCACCCCGCGACCCAACCCGCGACCCACCCGCGGCCCACCCCGCGATCCACCCGCGACCCACCCGCGACCCAACAGCGATCCACCCGCCACTTACCCGCAACCCAGCCGCGACTCATTTGCGACCCACCCGCGACCTACCCGCATTGATTTAACGAAAGAATCGGCGCCTGCGGCGGGCTTCTCCAGAGTTTCGCAGACTGCCGACGTCCCCACAGACCCCTCACTCTTATCCGCATCTGCGGGGTGCTACGTCAACTGCGGTACGTGCGAACGCAGACAGGACAAGGTATAACTTGCGAACATGCGTGTGCATAGGCAGACATACGAATGCTACAGACAAGCAGAGACACATTGGTCTGGAAACTCGAACTAATCTGGAGGACGGTTCACTCCGCGGCTGAACGGTATCAGGTAGGTGAACACCCAAACTTTTTGCAAGCCTTGAGGTGAAGAGTGTCTTCCTGGCACTTGCATTTGGCAAGCAAAGTGTTTATCTGGCCCAGCAAGGCCAGGCAGTGTTGCTGCGGGGAAGATCGAGCGTCCTCTGCTTGGCCTCGGCGACGATATTTCGGTTGGCACTGCTGGCGATCGGCACTGCAGTGCATTTCTCTAGCTAGCGTGGCGGTGAGCGCGGCGAAGACGGCACGTCGAAGGAAACGATGCGCCTTTACATGTCGATTTGCACGAAGACCGGACCAGGTGAAGCCTCTGGCATAGGGCGCGGAGAGCGGTTCTGGAAGGCTGACGGGCGGGGCAAGCTTTTGTGTAATGGTGGGCAGCCGAAGTGAAACAGCTGGCGGCGGCTTCGGCGGCAGAACAGCAGTCGACCAACGTAGCCCGGCTGATCCCCATCTCCCCATCCAGAGGGCGAGGGCGGTCAAGAGCACTGCTGTGAACGAGGCCGGGTATCTGAACTGGACCGGAGCGGCAAAGGCCGCAGGTTTGCGCAAAGTCGCGGACGTCGGTCATGCGTAGCACGCGTCCGACTCGGGCCGCATAGCCGAGCCTCCGCACAGCGGCACGGGCATTCGGTCTCGCCTGGCAAGGCTCATGCTGGGCTGGAGGGTCTCGGACGCGGCCGCCCGCACCTGCGCCGGCGGGGGCGGGGGCAGCGCGCATGGCACCGACTGTGGGAAGCCCCAGGGAGCACCGAGAGTCTCCGAGAGTTTTCGGAACGACGCATGGCTCGCGACGGTTGCTGGAGGAGGAGGAGGAGGAGGAGGAGGGAGGCAGGAAGACAGGGAACAGCAGGAGGAGGACACCGGCAAGAGCAGGACGGGGAGTGTCTGGAGGAAAGGGAGGAGTAGCGTGAGCACGAGCAGGAGTAGCAGGGGGAGCAGGGGGAAGCATGAGAGGCATGAGGTGGAACAGCAGGATGAGCTGTGAAAGAAATTGCGAGAAGAGGGTGAAGACGGGCAGAAGGAGAAGCATGAGGAAGAAAAGGAGGAGGAGAAGGAGGATGTGGAGGAGGAGGAGGAGGAGGAGGAGGAGGAGGAGGAGCATGAGGAAGAGGAGGAGGAGGAGGAGGAGGAGGAGGAGGAGGAGGAGGAGATGGAGGCGAGTGTAGCAGGAGGAGCAGGACGCACAGCCTCTGGCACTCACCGACGCGACGGCGACGACGACGACTGTTCCGAAGGCCGCGTGCCCTTTTGAGTCACCGCCCGCCGGCGATGCTCCGCACATCGAGGGACCCTTCCAGGGGAACGAAGAATTACATGAACATAACAAATCGGAGGTCCGCGCAGATTTCTCGGATCCGCGTTGGAGCCCCCTGGCGGCGCCTCCGGCGCCGCCTCCGGCGCCGCTCCGAGAAATCCGCACGGACCTCCGAGCTCTTGATGTTTCTGTCATTCTTCGTTCCCCTACCTTCAGCCGTGACCGTCCCCGAGGTCGGTCGCGTCGCCCCCCGTTTCCCTACAGGGCCGCGCGTCTTTCTCCTCAGGAGTTGCCTTGCCTCGCGGCAAGCTGAGCTGAGGGGGGTTCTCCTCTTACAGTCAAGACGCTGACATACGGAACAGTTGGTGCACGAAAGGGGTTCGATGTTCCTCAGGTCACTATGTGGTGGTTCCTCTAGCCCTCCTCGTGAACGCTGGCGCCTTTGAGGCCAAACATTGGCTTCGTTTTATTTACCCCTATGTTTTTTTTGTTTTGGTCCCCCTTTCCACTCGGCGGTGAATTGGACCGGTCCCAAAGCATCCTTCTGCTCCTCTTCCTCCTCCTCCTCCTCCTCCTTCTCCTCCTCCTCCTCCTCCTCCTGCTCCTCCCCCTCCCCCTCCCCTCCTCCCCCCTCTCCCCCCCTCCCCTCCTCCTCTCCTCCTCCTCCTCCTCCTCCTCCTCCTCCCTCCTCCTCCTCCTCCTCCTCCTCCTCCTCCTCCTGCTCCCCCCCCTCCTCCTCCTCCCTCCTCCTCCCTCCTCCTCTCCTCTCTCCTCCTCGTCCTTCTCCTCCTCCTCCTCCTGCTCCTCCCCCTCCTCGTCCTCCTCCTCCTCCTCTCCTCCTCCTCCTCCTCCTCCTCCTCCTCCTCCTCCTCCTCCTCCTCGTGCTGCCGTTCCTGGCCTCGGCGGCCCGACCGCAGGGGGGGCTCTGGGGGCGCCCAGCCCCGCGGGGGCACGCGGTGGGCGTGCCCAATGCGCAGCAGCCGTGCGGGCCCAGGGTGTCCCCGAGGCTCGGGCCGGACGAGAGGGGGGGGGGGGCATTGGGAAAGGGGGGGCTTAAAACAGGGCTACGATCGGGACAAATCGCTCCAGAGCGTTCCGGAGCGCTCTCAGAGCGTTCTGGAGCGCTCTGGAGCGGCCGCGGCGCCCAATACATCCTCCAAACCCGCCGATTCTCAGAGATTTCGAGTCATACCCCCAGGGTGCCCTCTTGGAGCCCCCCTGGGGGCTCCCAACAAAGTTCCCAGGGGCATCCGAGGGGGTGGAGGGGGGGTGAAGGGGGGGGGGGAGGAGGAGGGGGGTGGAGGGGAAAGGGGGGGGGGGGAGGGGGGTGGAGGGGGAGGTGGAGGGGGGGGTGGAGGGGGGTGGTGGGGGGGGTGGAAGGGGGGGGTGAATGGGGGGTGTCCCCTGGACGAGAGGGGGGGGGACTGGGAAAGGGGGGGGGTATAAAACGACGCGGAGATCGGGACAAAATCGGATCGGGATAACTCGAAATCTCTGAGAATCGGCGGGTTTGGAGGATGTATTGGGCGCCGCGGCCGCTCCAGAGCGTTCCGGAACGCTCTGAGAGCGCTCCGGAACGCTCTGGAGCGATTTATCCCGATCCTAGCCTTGTTTTAAAGGGGGGGTACGAAATCTGCTGCATGTAGCTGGTTTCGGCCCCACCGAGGGGCCCATTCCTCGATACAGAGCCGCCTCCCGGCGCCGGGGAGGCGCCGGGAGAATCAGCTACGTGAGCTGATTCTCACCCCCCCCCCTTTGCTATCCCTCCCTTTGGCCCGACCCGAGAAGCGCGGCAGAGAACAGCAATCAGGAGGGACAAAAACACACAGACACAATTCATCGCCGATTCTCCAGAAGATATCGGAAACTATGGGAAGTGGGGGGGGAGACGCAAACCCCGAAACTATTGGAAACTAGTGGGACTCGTGTTAGTTGTGCGTCCCAGGGCCCCTTCCAACAACACAGCAGCATGTTTCCCCGAAGGGCGCCGCGCGCCCACTTTTTGCCCGTGGTCGCGGCGGTGGCGGCCGCGCCGCGCGATCGCGGCTTTGCGCGGGGACGCTGCACGGCGAATGGCACTCCGGAGGGCGGGAGGTCGAACTCACCGGGGGACACCAGAACCCCCAGCCCTGGCAAAGGAGTGAAGATCTGGTTTCGCTCAGGCCCCCATCTTTACATTAGGGATCTTGCATCGTGGCGGTTTGGTTTGGTACTTCTGCAGAGAAGACCCCCAATCCCTGATGTATCTTGGCCCTCCTAACTTCGGTCCCCCCCAAAGGGTTAGGGGACCATGTATTGCTGATCAGCGGAGACGGCCGCGAGTCGCGTAGCACACACCAGACGCCAACTTGCACTGTGCAACGATCACACCGAACAAAAGGTTGGGAGGACGACGACGTTTGGGAAGGAGGCAGGAGGAGGAAGATGGATGAGCCATCAGCCCCTCTCCCCTCCACTCTCTCCACCCCATCTCTCCTCCTGCTGGTGCTGCCAGTCGGCTCTGCCACCACGCGCGGCAGCCTCGCAGTCCGTGCCCCTTGTCGCTCCTGCAAGCCCGCTGTCCCGTCGAGATCGACACCTTCTGCGACGTCATGGTCCTTCTCTTTGAGGCCCGCTCCCAGTGAATTGCGGGGCTCTGGGTCGGCGGCGGTCCCAATGGGGGAAGCCAGTGGGGGCCAGGCCTGCTCAGAAGGCGCCGCGGCTTTGGAGCAGGCACAGCAAGCCTTTCAGAGGGAGGAGGAGGAGGAGGAGGAGGAGGAGGAGGAGGAGGAGGAGGAGGAGGAGGCCAGGGGCCTTCTGAGGAGCCCCGCCGCCTCTGCCTGCCCCCCCCCCCCGGGGGCGCGCCGCCTCCATGTCGCCGGGGTAGGGCGTCGGCCGTAGGGCATCAGTAACGGCCGCAGGCAGGGCGCCCGCAGGGCTCGACTGCCAGACGTCGGGCACAACTGCCACAGGCCGGCCAGAAGCAGGGCGCGACCACTGGGGACGCTTGGTGTCGCTCGGACGTGTGCTTTTTCTTTTCTCGGCGGGGACTCCTAAGGAGCATCCTTGATCCTTTGGCGAAAAAAGCCACGCACGACACCGACAAAACGCACAGGGAATGTACGTCCGAGCGATGGCGAGGCTGTGGGATGTTCCTTAGTGGGCCCTGGAAACGACAGGGCCGGTTTTTTACTAGTTCCGTTGTGCCGTTATTTTGTCGGTTCGGACGCCGTTTTTTTTACCGGTTCCGTCGCCGTTCTTTTACGGGTTCCCGCTCCAGTTCCAGTCCGGGAGCCGTTTTTGGTGCCGTTTCCGGTCGCCTTTCTTTGCACTTTCTATTTTCAAGGGACATTTTTTGGAAACGGTGAAAAATCGGCCTTGGTGTTTCCGGGGCCCACTAAGGGGGCGACCACTGGGGCCGGGCCTCTGAGTTCAGGCTCCGCCTTCGAATGATGATGCTCCTCCCCATCCGGCCTCCGCGCCGCCCCTTCCAGCACGCGTGGCTGCGCGTGGACGTGCCGGACATGGCCCTCACCTCCATCGACGCGATGCGCCCGTACGAGCTGCTGCAGTTCGTCAACGTCTCGCGCAACCAGGCCTTCCGAGCCGCCCGCGCGCGGCGCGCGTTCGCATCGGTTCAGGTGGGTTTTCGTGTGGACCAGGACGTCGTGCGCCCCAGCACGTGTCGATTGCTCTCTGCCGCGGGAGCACGAGAGGATCCCTCGCGTACGCGTGCGTGCTAGGAGTCGCGTCGGAGTGCGCATGCCCGTGCTGGGAATCATGATCGGGGGCCGATTTGTGATGGTAACCGCCCCCGCGCGCGTATCTTGTGCCAGACCAACTTGTTGATGGGGGTTGTGTACAACAAATCGTGTCCCCAGGGGTGCAATGTTGTACACATCCCTGCTCCACGGTCATTTGCCGGATCACCTGTCTTCTGGGGGTGGTGTGCAAACATCGCGCCATCATATCAGAACATACTTCCTCACGTGTGCGTCTCCGCGCAGAGGTAGCAAGGTTGTTGGAATTGTTGCACGTGCGCTTTTTGTATGGACGCCCGTGCGTCGGCCTCTTTGTTTCTCGATGGGACAGTCTGGCTCCACATCTTTGCGCCTGCGGCAAATCCGCCACCGTACCAGCGACGCGCTCTGTGTACCGGCCCTTGCAACACCGCCCGCAAGGCCGTCACATGTGACACCTCTTGTCTCCACTTGAGGAGCTCTCATGGGCTTGTTAGGGCCGCCTTCGGGCTGTATTGGGGCTGCCTTGGGCTCCTTGGGGCCGTCTTGGGACTGTCTTGGGCTTGGCCTGGGCTCCTGCAGGCCCGTCTTGGGGCTGTCTTGGGGCTGTCTTGCGCTCCTGCCGGGCAGTCTTGGGGCTCCCTCGGGGCCCTCTTGGACCGTCTTGGGGCCTTCTTGGGCCAGATCGGTTCTCTCTTGGGTCAGCTTGGCCTCTTGGCCGTCTGGTAGGGTTCTTGGGGCCGTCTTGGGGTTTTCTTGGGCGTCGAGGGGCCCTCTTAGGCCCTCTTGGGTCCATCGGGACGCCTTCTTGGACCAGCTTGGAGCTCTCTTGGGGCCGTCCCTAGGCGACTAGGGCCCCTCTTGAGGCTTTCAGTGGGCACCGCGGTTCCCCCGAATAACGCAGGTGGACAGACCTTCGACTAGGGGAACAAAAAGTGGCATAAACATAAAAACTCCGAGGTCCGCGCGGATTTCTCGGATCGGCGATGGACCCCCCTCCCTGGCGCGCGGAGCGCGCCAGGGGCGGCGCGGGAGGCGCCGCTGGGGGGCCCCAGCGCCGATCCGAGAGACCCGCAGCGGGCCTCTGAGTTTTTTTTTATGCTTATGTCGCTTTTCGTTCCCCTGGCTAAGGACTGGGTAGTCGAAGGCCAGACTGTCAGATTGGATTGGGCCCCAAGGGCCAATCTGGCCCGGCCAAACTGGATGATTTGGGTTATTCGCCAGACTGGATTCGCGTTGGCTCCCTCGCCAGATTCCCCCCCGTTTGCCAGATTGGGCCTGCCAGATTGGCGCCAGATTGGCTTCGACTACCCAGTAAGGAACAGCCATGTTCTTGGCTTCACGGAGATCGTCTTCGGGGTGTCGTGGCCTCTGGGGGGGCATCCTGGGCCTCTGTCGTCGGGCTATCCTGAGGCCCTCTTGGGCCGTCCGGGGTTCAGTCGGGCCTGTCCCCCCCTACAAGGGGGATTTTCGACGACAGAGAGAGAGTACCCCACGACTTGCCCAAAACTACTCCAAACATAGTCTGGGGACTATTTTTATTTATGTTTGACCATTTCGTTTTTTGTGAAGGGTCTTGTTTGTGTTTCGTCTAAAATCACCCTGTAAGGGGACAGGCCCGACCTAAGTCTAGGGGCCCACTTGGGCCGTCTTGGGTCCATCTGGACGTCCGCTTGATCCAGGTTGGGGCCCCCCTGGAGCCGCCCTGAGTCGACTAGTCTTGGAGCTTGTAGTGGGCCCCGTCGGGCCGTGGGAAGCCGCAAGTGGACCGACCTTCGACCGAGGAGCATGGGAAGCGACAGTATTGAAGGCCATGAAGAATGCAACTGTTGTGGCATCTCGAGGGGCTCCTGGAAGACGTCTTGAGAGTGTTTTGGTGCCCGTTGGAGGCCCGTTTGGAACCTCTTGAGGGAAGGCCGGGCCATCTTGGCGGCCTTGGTGCCTTCTTAGGCCGTCTCGGAAGGGCTCCCGGAAGGCGTCGGGTCGTCCATGGAGCCTCGAGAGGGGAGAGAGGTGCAGGCAGCAAGGCGTGAGGAGAGGGGCGGGTCCCTCAGAAGGCATGCAGCAAACCTTCCAGACAGCACACGTTATCCTGACACTCCTCATCTTGTCAGGGGGGGGGGGCACGGTGCCAGGGGCAGCGCACGGCGGGGCGTCGAGCAACCAACACGCAGCTGCGATTTGTTGAAACTCCAGCGAATTAATATCAAACGCAGCCTCTTGGCACTAACTCCGCGCGTGAGTGGGCAGAGGTTTGGGAGGCTCAGGGCGGGTGCGGTGCCCAAAGCGCAAACCACAGTGATCAGAAGCACTGTCTGTGTTTGTGTTGCAGGTTTTGTTGCATTGCATGTGATGTGGATTGTAGTGTTTCGAGTGCTGCGATTGGCTGCTGCAGCTTGGGCGTTCTGCTCCGCATGCGAGTCGGGAGAAGTTTGGGACGGTTCAGAATACGTGCTGCAAGCAAGGTGCCAACGACCATGTCGCGCGTTTCTGTGTTAGACTTGTGTTTTGCACTGTGCCTTTATTTGCGCTGCATTCTGTTGTACGCTGAGTGTGGCTGGCTTGCTCCATCTGTCTTGGGCTGGTGCAGCTTGAGTGCTCCGCGCGTGGTGTGGGACAGGTTTGGGAAGGTCTTGGGAGGGCGCGGTGCTCCAATCGACAGCCACAGCGATCAGGGGCACAGGCAGTTAGGTTGCATTGCCCTGTCTGTTGACGTTGCATTTCTGCGTGCTGCGTGTGGCTGCTGCTTCTTGAGCTTACGATTCTGCGGGTGAGGGGGAGGTATGGGGGGGGGAAGGTCTGGGGAGGGTGCGGTGACGAAAGCGCACCGCTCAGTGTTCAGAAACGCGTCTGTCATCGCATGACTGGTGCTTGCATTGCTCTGAGTCTGTTTGTTTGTTGCAGTGCCGTTTTGTGTGCGCTGCGTGCTGGCAGCTGCAGCTGAAGCTTAGGAGTCCGCGTGTGAGGCGGGAGAGGTTGGAGGAGGTTTGGGGAGGGCGTGGTGCCCAAGGTGCCAACCATAGTGATGAGAAGCCTAGTTGCTGTTTGGTTTTAGCATTGGTGTGTGCTACATTGCAGCATTTCTACGAAGCACGCATCTGTGCGCTGCGTTTAGCTGTTGCAGCTTGATCTTTGCATTCTACGTGTGAGGCGGGGGGAGGGGCGCGCAGTTCGGCAAGTGCCAACCGCATTACGTCGGTCCTGCGTTGCACTCTGCTGTGCGCTGCGTTTGTTTTATGTTTCGCACTCTCAGTTTCCCGATCCGTTGCAACGTTCGGTTCTTGTATGGTTTGCGTTGGGTTAAGTTGTTCTCTTCTGCGATGCGCTCTTTTTGCGCTGCGTTTGGCTGCTTCAGCTTGAGCTCAGGATTCAACGTGCATGTCGGGAGTGGTCTCTGGAAGCTCAGGGAATGTATGTCAAGACGCCAACGCCATAACGCGCAACACTTCTGTGTTTCCTGTGCTATTTCGTGCGATGTGCGCCTCTATGGCCCTGTTGCGCTTTGACCGCGGTGCGGTCGCCCAGCCGCCGCAGACTTTATCGCTGTATTTTCTCTCTCGCTGCAGTGTCTTGCGCTGCTGTGTTGTTTTTGCTGCAGCGTTCTTCCCTAATGCCTTGCCGTTTCTTTGATCGATCTTGGTCTTATCAGGTTTCTTAGCTCCGCGTGTAAGGCTGGAGTGTTTGCGGGATGGTCAGAGGGGGGATGGGGTGTTCGAAGCGCCAGCGGCCATGATACGAAGAGTATTTTCTGTTGTCACTGTCGTTGTTTGAGTTGTCGTGTTTTTGATTGCATGGTTTTTGGGGGCTCTGCGTTCGGGGAGTTCCAGTGTTCAGGGATGGTGTGGTGTCAATGCGCCAACGGCCATGACGCGACATGTAGTTGTTCGGTGTTGCAACGTTTGCATTGGACTTGCGTTTTTCATTGCGTTGTTCTGCGTTGCACTTTGGTGTGCTGTGCGGTTCAACGCTGTACGCTGTTTTTGGCTGCTCCAGCCTGAGCTAATGACTTTGCGTATGAGGCGGGAAAGGTGTTGTGAGGTTCAGAGGAGACGCGCCTCCCATGCGCCCACCGCAGTGTCCCATTATCAGAAACATGTTTCGTTTCCACTGCGGTTGTTCGTATCATTGCATATGTTCATTGCGTTGCAGATGTTCTGCATCGCAGCGGTTTTGTTTGCATGGCACGTGTTTTTTTGACCTCGATTGCCGCTTCAGCTTGACCTTGTTATTTCGCGCGTGAGTGTCGGAAGTAACATATGTTGAGGCTCAGGGAGTGCACGTTCCTGGGCCCGGGCCACCCTCCCCCCTCCTTTCAGTGGCAATGGAATCGCCCTCCCCCCCGACGTCGGGATGGGCTTGGTGATACAATGCTTCAGGGAGCGGCAGCCCCTCCAATTCTAATGGATGGGATCGCCCTACCCCCCCCCCACCCCACGACGTCGGGATGGGCGTGGTGTTGCGAGGTCGTCGTCGCCGTCCCTGCCGCAGCCGCATGCCCCCCAGGGGGGTGGCCCCAGGGGCCCCGGGACCCACCCCCATCTGGGGAGGGGGGGCGAGGGCCGCGGGCCCGCGAGCCCGGAGCCCTGGAACACGTACCCATCGGTCGTTGAAAGCAGGCATGTTTGGACTGATTCCCAGATTCCTATCTACCTTAAGCGCCTTCCTCCTTCAATGATCGATGGGCTTCACCTTTTCCGTCCTCAGGGGGCGGACGGAACCCACTGTATTGTCAACACTTTCCTGCTTTATGTTTCGACCTACTTTTGTCCGACCGATGGGTATGGTGTCAAGGCGCCAGCTGCCATTGCATGTGTGTGTGTGTGTTCTGCGCGGCGTTTTTCTGCGCGGCATGTGTGTGTGTGTGTGTGCAGCCGTTTTCTTTGCTGTTGCTCTCCCGCTCCATGCGTAAGCTTGAACTAAGATTCCCGTGTTTCGCACGTCAGGAGTGGTTCTCGGAGGGTCAGGGAAGGCGCGGTGTCCAAATCGCCGACAACAATGGTCATGGGTTCGAAAAGGCGGGGAAATGATTAAAAAAAGATGAGCATATTGAAGAAGGAAGTTATGGGCAGCACGTATTCAAATAATCGAATGCAGGACGTGGACGAATCAGGAACACCAGTAGAAGGCCATCCACGGCCATGATGCTGAGGAGGAGCAGAAGCTTGATCCGAAGGAGGCTGACCAACAGGATGCGAGAGACAGTTCGCAAAGCAAGACGGGGTCGAGGTGAGGAGGCGGAAGAGGAGTGAGAGAAAACGGAAGCGAACGTGAACGAGGACAAGGAGGGGAAGGAGCACAAGGACCAGGGCGCTGAGAAGCAGGGGCGAGAGCACCAGCAGCGAAAACATGACCCCCAGGAGTTCGAGGCGTATCGGAGAAATCATAGCTCGAATAATAGGGGAGGACCGGTGAGTGAATCTGAACAAGGGATCCGCACCGCCAATCATGTCAGTTCTTCTGGCTGGGAGCAAAGTCGTGCGCTAGGTCGAAATAGCTTGTTGCTTCAAGATGGGAAAGGTAAGGAGTGGTGGGGGGGAGAACGACGAACGGGGCGCCGAGGAGCAAGACAAGCATACGCATACCGAGTAGGAGGAAGAGCACGAGAAGTAACAGCCCGTTGCCATTTTGACTCAAGTGGATGTGTGGTGGGGGGGGGGGTACGGGGTTTCTTACCTTCCCATTTTCCTCACACCGTTTTTGAGTGGGCAGATCTACTCGAGCTGTACAGCATGTCGCGCGCTGGCTGCATCTTCTCTTGTGCTCGTTTTGCCTTGCTCTGAACTGCGTCAGTTCTAGAGAATTCCTCACAGACCTTGTGCGAGCGCATTATGGCAGGAACGGTCTGGATGCAAGGATCTGCTCATCATGAAGAGCGTGCAAAGGACGCCCGTGCTCGCTCCCGCACGCGTGGTGGAGATGAAGAGGAGACGCCAAGCTCCTTGACGCTGCCGATGCGCCCCCCCCCCCCTGTGCTCACTGGCGGCAGCGCTGCCAGCGGTGCTTCGACGGCTGCTCGCCCCATTGACCTCCTTCTGATGATGGCAATTTCTGGTGGTACAGATGGACTGACGCATGAGATCGGGGTCGGTTCCGGGAGGGCATCCTGGTGTTATTCGTATGTATTGGATGTTCTCGTGCATTTTGGGGGTGGTTTCCCTTTGGTGTTCAGTGTGTTTTGGCCGGCGGAGGGTCTCGTGTTCTTGAGGGATGTTCGTCTGGCCTAGGTCCGATGGTACGCATGTGGACATTTCCCGTAACGAAGTCATGGCCGCCACTGCGCCGATCCGGTCAAGTGTGCAGGGCCTCTCTTGTGCTCTCGCCTCTCGTGCAGAGGGGGTCGGCCAGCGAGCCGAAACCGGGGCGCACCGCATGGGACCACGAGTGGGCAATCATGATTTCAGACTTCAGTGCCTCGGCTCCACGTAAGAGTGACCTTTCGCCGGAGTGCGGGCCCGACGGGGTCCCCGGGTCGCCGAACGCGATGCGGTAGCAGCGTCTTGCCGTTTGGCGTTCGGCTCCCCCGCGGCCCCCCAAAAGCAGTGCACCAAAGGTCACTCTTACCCATGGTCATTCTCGCGTGTAGTCGTGCCACATCTCGAGAAACAGGTGCACATCGGCATGGCAGAGTCTGCCCCGCCGAAGGTCGAGCTCCCGCCCGGCTTCGGCCGCCAGGCAGATCCTTCGGTATCGGTGGTTAGACCAGAGGAGTTTGTCACCAGACAGGCCGTTGCCCATGGCATCAAAGATTGGTGGGTGGACGCAGCGCTCGACGTCGACGACGACGACAATTTTCGGATGCCGCCCGATGGTCCCGATTCGGATCGACATTTCACCCAGTGCAGTGGCAATCCTCATTTGGCTGCCTGGGCCCTGCGTCAAGCTACGCCAGCAATTCACACTTAGAGCAGCGGGTAATGCCGCTTCTATGTCTTGCTCTGGGCTGGCAGTTACAGTGACCTCTTCATCAGCATGGAAAAGAATCTGGCCACCATTTGCACATAGTTGGGCATCAGTTCCATCCGAAAGGAGACGAGACAGTCTACCTTCACAAACGGTTGCATGTGGACAAGGAGCGAGGAGATCATTCCATGTCGTGGAAAAAGCTAGAACGATTCTCGCCAGCCCCATTAGGCACTCCGTTGTCGGTCGAGTGGAATACTCTGAATATGGCAGTGTTTGATTCGTTTAGATGGGTTCGCGATGCAATGAGCCTCCCTGTGCATACGATGGCGAGTGGTCTCTGTGATGAGTTCCTTGGGCCCTGGCTGGGTGCTTTCTCCACTGTGGCCCCGCTCTGCTGTGCAAGCTGGAATGCCAGCTTCCTCGTCCGCCCCGCCCCCCGACAAGACCAATCAGTTCCACTAACTCTCTTCCCTCATGTCCCGCACGAGTATCTCTGCAGCGCAGGAAACACATGGCACAGCGGTCATGGATATGAGCCGTTTTCTAATGCTGCCGTATGTTTTTCATGGCAGATCTCTTTCGGTTGCTGCAGGAGGCGCGTTCATGATGACCCGTGGATCAAGGAAGTCCGAGTTTAGTAGCCAATGTGGAGTTGTTTTTTTGCAGTCAGGGTCTTATTCACAGACATCCAGACAAATAGTTGGGAGTCTTGGATCGACTGCTGTAACATGCTCGACTGAGCCCCAGAGGCACGAGAAGCTCGGCATTTGTGGACACATCTTGGGCAAAGTTTCGGAGGCCATAACAGATTCCCAATCACACTCGTCATCCCCATTGGTGACTTCAGTCTTGCTGCCGTCAACCCTGCCCTGTTGCTGGCTCCTGGCGAAGGGTTCCCGACGTGGAGAGCAACCCAGAAAAAAGAAAAGAAATACAACAACACAGAAAATGGTGGAGATCTGGCAGATGGATCCGACTCGCGCGCGACCCGCTCGACACGATGGGCACCATCGATCGCGTCTGCGATTCTTCCCGAAGGCTGTTGAGGAGATGTGCGGTGACAAGGGGTCTCGCAGAAAGCCTTCTGCACCAGGCGCTGCCAGACCACGCTGCCGTCGAAGTTTATTTCCACCGGGCCCCCCAAAACCGCACAGCGACAGACCCATCAATCGAGACCACTTCGACGCCCCTGAGCGCCAGAGGTTTGCTGTCCTACCTCGACTGCGGCGGTCTCGAGCTTTTCTGGCCGCCCACCCGTCTATTGTACGTCGAGGTGCTGGTGAAGGGGGATGTCCAGTTTGCTAGAAACGCCGCCTTTTGACAAGCATCGGTTCCCGTTTGGGACGCATTATTCTGCGTCGTTCGATTGGCCGAGCGGCTTAGCGGAAAGATCCTTCCCTGGGCGAGAAATTCTTGAAAGGTTGCCCGGTGGCACAGCAGCATTTGCAGATCGGTTCTTCTACCTCGAGTTGTTCTTTGGCACGTCCCGCTGCACTTGCTGATCCGGGCAACGCTCTTGAGGAGCAAGGCCGCCGCGACAAAAAGTCTTTGATCAGGGGGAGGAAAAAGTAAAGGCACAATGTATTGTCGATTCCGCAGAAATGTGGGAAAAGATGGACAGTGGGAGGGAAGACGAAAACCCAGAAAGTATCAAACAAGGTGGGGAATTCTGGGATTTGTATGTGTATATATATATATATATGTATATAAATATTTATTTGTGTTTCCAAGAACCCCTTTACTTGAGTCGCAAAGCCCTTTCTGGCGCACCTGAAGGCTCCGAGAGAAAACGTCTTCGCGAACGCCTTCGCCGACCCCGAGGGAGCGCGTCACCTTGGCCGCCGTTTGACAGCGGTTTCCACGTGAGGGGCACGCGACATGAGAATACTCTGCTCCCCCGCCCTTTCGACGCAGATTTTGCGACTGGCAAGCACTGAAGGGAAGCTGTTCAACCGAAGTACACGGTTGAGGACAAGGCGAGACGGCGCAGTGCACATTGCCGACGGACAAGAGCTCGATGGCTGCAGTTCTCCGCCGCCAGACTCAAAGCGAACAAGGCCCCGATTGTGTTGAATGCGCTGTTTGGCAGACGACCCCGCAGGCTTTGGAGAGCCTTCCGGTTGGAGATCCTTGCGGAAGTGATGTTTTAGGTTTATGACGATTGCTCGGCTTTTCGGGGGTGCAGTCGTCTGTTCGGTGTGTATACCCTTGGTTGAAGAGGAAGGAGATCTTGCACGGGGACAAACATGTCGGAGGGCGTGGGCAACTCAGGCTTTTCGGGCTTGACAATTTCGATCACCAGATCTTCGCGGCGATTGCCTTGCTCACGTTTTGCCGGGCGTGGGCGTCGGCGGCCAACGAACGCCAGCGGGGGGTTACCCCGGGCCGCCAATTCGGGGCCAGCAAAGTCGAGCTTGACTCGCGCACCAGGTCTATTCGATGCTTCCCGCTGCTGACACAGACATTCCGTTCTTGCTGGTGCTTACGATTTTGCGCATGAGCCCCGTGGGGTTCACACCGGCGGATGCATACTATTCTGTCCGCGGTATCTCTGCCGTTAACAATGCTTGGTACATAATCTATAATTTCAGTATGATGGGGTTACGTGTTTCCCAGGATTGGTAGCATCATCATGTTAATGTTCCTGAGTCCCGCAGAAATTATCCAGGAAGGCCCAGCTTCGGGGACCCTCTTCGAGATTTGTATGGAGCTTTCGTCGCCGACTCTAAATCACCCTTTTAAGCCAAGGGAGGCGGCATTGTTCTTCTCTGCGCTGATGATACTGGCACGGCCAAAATCAAGCTGCAGTACCTCGTGGAGATGCATCGCATGTGTCGCCCTGTTGCTCAACTAGCTGCCCTCAGTCTGAACGTGAGCAGATGCCAGATGTTCCTTCTTGCAGGCCCCATCACATCTGCCCTGACGGCGTTGTCTTACATCAGAGTCAAGGTGTTCGCCCTTGACACACCCGGGCGTGTCTTTGGGACACGGGGCTGAGCAGCACTATTGATTCGTACCGCTCAGAAGATGGCGCCACAAATCTTTCGCGTTGGCCCCACGTCGGCACATCCAGTGCGATCCCAGCGCATCTTTATTCCTGTCGCGCTGCCTCGTCGGCGCCCTACATCGCACAATTCGTGCCGGCCCCGCGCGAGTTTGCGAGGTACGTGGCGGCTATGCTCTCCCGAGTCTTCCACGGAGTTTGTTACCAGTGGCAAGAGTGGAGTGTGCCCACGATCAAGCCATTACCCGTCGTATATTTGGCCGCGTGTTCCAGGGCTGCGATGCATAGTTTTGACTGCAACTACCCAGCACCGCCCACGCGTGTCAGCGCTTATACGGGAGTTTTCGCCGCCGCACTGGAAGACCCCAGCTCTTTGTCAGCGCATTTCTGACGCGTGCGAGGGGGCTCATCTTCTTGACAGGCTTCGAAACGACATCCGCCATTGTCTCCTGGAAGCCCGTGCCCTCCAAGCTCCGCAATGTCAGAGCTCCGTAAAAGCATCCCGCTCGGAAAGTTTGAGGTGCCTTGTGCAGCACATGTCATATATACTGCATTCCGGGGATATCGTTGTTTTTTTAAGGCTTCTCGTCGAGTTCCTCCCCGACTCGAGGGCTCGCATCCTCACCGTGGATTGGGCTACGGTCCAGGCTGCCCTTGTTGCCCTGCATATCGCTCTTTCGCCTGCCGCAGCTCGGCTCTCTCAACAAACACTGGTAGGGGTATCGTGGGCTCCAGCAGTCTGACAATTCGTTTTGTCTCTGCGGCTGCCCTCCCGAACTCGGCCCTCCTTGAGGCTCTGGTTGGCCCTATGGCGCCGCTCCCACTCGATTGGTTCGGGCTTTCGCTGCCTACAGAGAGATCCTTACGAGCTCCAGTATGCTCATACATCTTGTAAAACAATGTGAGGGCAAAGTCACAGAGTGTCGGCGGCCGACCGCTGGAAATGTGCGAGGCCAAATGCCTCACTCCGCGGTTCGGCACAGGCTGCTCCGCTAGAGCCCGCAGGACCGCCCTTCGACCACGCTGCAGGAAGAGCAGTAGCAGCAGAATGGGGCGGACGAGTAATGGCAGGGGATGGTCAGGAGGAGAAGTTGGAGGAGGAGGAGGAGGAGGAGGAGGAGGAGGAGGGGGTGGAGCGCGCGGAGGAGGGAGTTGACTCAGAAGAGGCGCAAGGTGGTGACGCGGATGACGAATAGCAGAAAGGCGTGAACAGAAAAGGGGGTCTGATAATTTCGACGTGAAGGGCGAGGGGGGGCGCAGAATAACCAGGGCGCTGTGATGCCGAGGAGGAGGACGGGGAGATGGAGGAAGAGGAGGAGGAGGGGGAAGATGCAGAGGAGGAGGAGGAGGAGGAGGAGGAGGAGGAGGAGGAGGAGGAGGAGCGCGCTGAGGAGGGAGTTGAATCATATGAGGAGCAAGGTGGTGACACGGACGACGAACAACAGAAAAGGGGTAAACATAACGGGGGGTCTGATGATGTTGATGTTGATGATGCTGCTGGTGATAACGTGAAGGGCGAGGGGGTGCATGATGTTCAGGGCGTGGTGATGCCGAGGAGGAGGAAGGGGAGGAGGAGCAGGAGGAGGAGGAGGGGGAGGAGGAGAAGGAGGAGGAGGAAGAGAAGGAGGAGGAACTCTGAACTCGGATGTCCTCTCGAAAGTCCGCTGGGGGCGGCCTTGCCGGGGGTGTTCAGGCCGCGGAACAGGAGGAGGAGGAGGGTGAGGGGAAGGAACAGGAAGAGGAAGACCAGGATAATGACGAGACGCAGCGAGAGGACGCCAAGGGGAAGACAGCGGAAGAGCGGCGGATGGGGGAGGGGGATGACCATGATGAGGAGGAGGAGGATGACCATGATGATGCTGATGATGATGATGATGATGATGATGATGAGGAGGAGGAGGAGGAGGAGGAGGAGGAGGAGGAGGAGGAGGAGGAGGAAGAGGAGAAAGAGGCGAAAGGGGACCTTGAAGAGGGAGATGGGCAAGGGATGGTCGGGGACAGGCGGCGGAGGTGGGGGAGGAGGAGGAGGAGGAGAGGGAGGAGGAGGAGGAGGAGGGAGGAGGAGGAGGGAGGCGGAGGCTGAGGAGGAGGAGGAGGCGGAGGAGGAGGAGGAGGAGGAGTTGGAGGAGCCTGGAGTGCCCCGCCCGCCCCGTCGCGCCGCGCCGCCTCCAGCTGCGCACCCTCGAGCCGCTGGGGGCGCTGCGGGGCCTGCTGCACCTGAACGCCTCCTTCAACCTGCTGGTCCGCTCGCAGAGCTTCACGCCGCCAGGCCCGTCTGGGCCACACCGCGCCTTGCAGTGGGGGCCCATGCCAAGAAGCACCCTGCTTGCCTCCAGGGTGCCCTGGGCTTCTTGGGTTTCGATCGTTCTGCGATCGGGAGCGTGGCGTTCCCACGCCAAAAGTCCATGGACGTTCTGCGGTCTCAGGGTTGGGCTTCTCGGGGAAGGTTTCTCGTGGTCGGGCCCCTACTGTATGCCCCCCCCATCCCCCCCCCTAACGTGACGCTCCGCTCCTCCCCCCTAGGGCGTCCCCAGCGCTGCCGCAGTGCGTCGGGCACCGCAGTCTGTCACAGTGGGGGGCGGGGGCGTGACTTTCTGCTCCCCTCGCCCCCCCTCCCCTCCCACCCGCCGGCCCACCCGCGTGACTTCCTGCTCCCCTCGCGCCCCCCTCCCCTCCCACCCCCTCCCCTCCAATCACGCCCACTATCGCCGAACATAAATCATGATCCCGAGTTGGAGGAGGGCTCTGCAGGGCACTTCCAGCGGACAAGGCTGGCGCTTTCCAGCGCGAAGGGTGGGCGTGCATGTTCCCGTGGAGTAGCCCGGACGGCTTCCACGGAGTAGCTCAGGCACCCGCGTTGAGGACAGGTGGCGTCCTCGGTTGCTTCGCCGTTGTTCTCCTCAGCTTTCCCCCCATTCTCCCCAATTGCGTTGGACAAGAGAACGAATGGTGGGGCGGAGACCCCGTGCGTTGCAGTGCCCCAGCCATCTCCAACCTCCGCGCCAGAGAACCCAACCCTCAAGGGAGAGTACTGCCGTCCCTTTGGCGCGGACCCGCGCCAGGCCAGAAGCCCAAGGGGCAGACTTTGGAACCCGCGGGGACGGGGCCTCGGAGAGCGCCCCTCGGCCTCCCTCCACGCTGCACAACCCTGCCGCCCCGTCGAGGAGGGGCGGTGCTGATCCACGGGAGGCAGGGCGATCCTCGCCCGCCGGGGCAGATCCCCCACCTCCCCACAGCACAGCGCAAGGGATGCTGCGGCCAGGAGTAGGGCGCGGAAAATATTCCCCCCTGGGCCCTCGCGCCAAGCGGTGCGACCTGCCGCAATAGGTTACGAGGATGCGGTGAGCGTGGGGTCCGCCTCCCGCGAGAGAAGGTGTGGAGGGAACGACCGCGTGTCCCAACCCAACCTCCCGCTCCCTTCCCGCGGGCTCGGCGGAGGAGGAGGAGGACGGTGACGACGACGACGACGAATCTGAGAAGGGCATGAGGAGGGAGATCCCGACCCGGCCTCCCAAGGTTCTGAGGCGGAGGAGATTTCGGATTGCGCTCTGATTCGCCGAGGAGACGGTCAGCTTATTGCGGCACTCGCTAGCTGCTGCCACAGTGCGTACATGCAGCACGGGCGCCAAGGTTTGGTGAATCTTCCCGCCCCCGTCCTGTCCTACCACCCCCCCCCTTATCGTCTGAAGGCGCTCAGGGCGCATGACCGCGCCGCAGGAGGCATATAAGAGAGGAGCTGATGAGATGGCCTGCGAAGGACCGAAAGCCAGCTTAGTGGGCTGGCGCAAGGCAGGGGCCTGCGGGAGTGCACGATATTCGCACGCTCGACCTGCGGCCCTCGCCTGCACCAACGCCGCAGTGCAACCCGCGTCCCCACCAACAGACCTAAACACACCCTCAGTCCCATCCCGTCAGCGTCCCCCCCGAATCACTCCTCTTTCAAATCAAGTGGCCGGCATCGGGTCGAACAAAGAAACGACGACCGCGTCGTGGCTCTTGGCCACTCGGGAGGGGGAGGGGAAGGAGGAAGGGAGGGAACCAAATAAAGATAAAGCCGAGAAGGAAGAGCGGGACTGGGTCGCACATCTCAAACCTCCAGCCTCAGAAGGATGGCAGCAACGAGCGGAAGGGAAAAGGATGGGACGCATACTGATCACCTCCGGAACGCTGTGTCCCTTGTCAATACTGGCTGCACAATTCCAGGTAGGCAGGCACAGGGGATGATGGTAGATGAAGCCAAGAAGAGAGAGTGAGACTGGGACGCATATCCTAAACCTCCAATTTCGGAGCAGCAGAAATCGAGCGGGGTCAAGGCTGGGACACATCTGACTGGCAGCCGCCATCTTCTGCACGTAGTAGCCAAAGCGTGACGACTATTTTCCAGGAGTTCCAGCACCATTCCCACACCGATCCTCCCACACCACCCTCCAATCCCTCCGCCCATCTATCATGGACGCGTGTGACAGCACAGCACGTCGACCACGCGAGACACTCGCTGAGCAGGATGGGGAAGGAGTGGGCAACACGACGTCTGGGACACACATGCTGCATGCTCACGACTACATCCTGCAAAGCTAGGAAGGAGGAAAGGCTAGGACCACATCTCCTAGGCAGTACAGTGGTGGAAGAAGGGTAGTTATCTTCGCACCCACGCGAGGCACCGACGCGATTGTCATCGCGCTATGCCGAGGGGGAGAAACGTGGCAGGGCCATCTGCTGAATCAGTCGAGCCTCCTTCTCCTAGAGAGGGGGCTCTTGACAGACCAGTCTTGCCATTCTCGGGAGGCCGGATACTCGCAGCCAGAAGCGCATCAGGATCGGCAGGGGTGCGCGTGGGTGGCGGGGGAGTGGGCAGAGGCCCTGGCTGCACCCACCTACGCACGTGCCGAGCAAACAGGTCATCATTCACAGTTGCAGCACTGCGAGCAGCTGATGATATGGGCTCACAGCGAACGAGAGGAGTACAAACTATTGGGAATCGCTGCGCACGGACCCATTTCTACTGCAAGCCGAATCTTTGAACGGGCGGGCGGCTGGAGGGCAACAAAATCACACGCTCACGGCAAACTACATTGCTCCGTGCGCCAGCCGTCTGCTCCAGGCTCGGCGGCTCACGAGCGCGACCAGCCGCCGCAGCAGCAAACTCCGGAGCTCCAGCAGCAGCGGCAAGCTCCCGCTCGTCCAGCGGGCCCGCAGCCCCCAGCGGGTCGGCCTGGGCCGCTGCATGCGGCAGGGCTGGCTCGCCAGGATGTGCCAGCTGCGCTATGTAGGTCCCGTCGTGTCCTTGTGCACCTTGAACTGGGTCCACTTGCCTAGGAAGGCTGCAACATCCTTCTTGCCCTCATCTTGCATGAGGGAGTCAAGGCGAAATCGCCACATGGCCGCGAACTCATCGGGAAGGCGAGCCACGGGAACAGGCCCTCAGCCGCGCAAGACTTTGGCCAACGCCACCACCAGCAACGGGGCCGCAGCCAGCGCCGAGGGCGGGGCAGCCACCACCTCTGCCAGCGCCGGTTGCGAGGCAGCACTTTCCAGAGCCTCCGGAGACGCAGCGCCATCGGGACGCGCAGGCGGTCCTGCACGAGGCAGAACGCGTTCATCTTCTCGAACGTCATGATGTGTGCGGGTGGCGGCATGTCATCGATCTGGACGTCCGATTGAACCTCAAGCCGAGCTGGGGTAGTAAAGTCCATGGCCGCTAGTATGGAAACGCGGCCGTGCTTGAGTTCCGCCTCCTCCACGGAGGCTGGGTTTGCACCCTGGCGCTGGGCCGGTTGAGGCACTCCCCTGGCTTCATGATCTGCGCCCTGGCGCTCGGCCAGTTGTGGCACTCCCCCAGGACGGTCCTCCAAGGACGGCCCCGCACGATGTGGTATCCGTGCTCCGAGCGACTGAGGATACGCGAATTCTGTAGAGTCGACCGTGCTGTCGGACTCATCAGACGAGTCGGCATCAACGTCAAGGCCGTCCTCAGCGTCGTCATCCGCTGGCGGCGGCGGCAGACAAAGAACGGTGGGGCGTGTGCCGGCGGCGGCCCGACCAACGGCAGATCGGCGGCACTCAGCGTCGTCAGCCGCGGCGGCGGCGGCGAGGGCCACCAGATCGGCGCGCTGGGCGCCGGGGGCGGCAGCGCTCCGGGCAGCCAGCACCATGCGGCCTCGGCCACCTTGGCACCCGCAGCATCAACATCTGCATGTACAGGACAGAGATCACGGGCACGAAATAGCACACGTTGATGGTCGTCCAGTGGCGGCACGTCACGCTGCCGCACAGCAGGTGAAAACAGAACAGGACGGCGAACCAGCGCGGCGACCAGCGCTGCGACGTCCTGCATGTGCGGGCGGCGGCCGACGCGGGCCGCGTAGCCGAGTCTCCGCGCATGGGCACGGAGGTCCGGCCTCGGCTGGCTGCAGCAGCGCCGTCCGGAGAAGCCTCGTCGCGCGCGGCTAGCCTTCCACTCGCCTTGGCAGGGCGAGGCGAGGCGGCCGCCGCGCATGGCAGCCAGCCCCGCGCGAGGTGCGCTGCTCCTGCTCCTGGGCGGCGGCTGAGGCGCGGAGGAGAAGGAGGGAGGAGAAGGATGAAATGGAGGCGGAGGAGGAGGAGGAGGAGGAGGAGGAGGAGGAGGAGGAGGAGTTGGAAGAGGAGGAGGTGGAGGACGCAAAGGAAGAGAAGGAGGAGGAGGAGGAGGAGGAGGAGGAGGAGGAGGAGGAGGAGGAGGAGCACCGAGGATCAAGGATTCCGGGTCGAGAAGGGGAAGGCGCCTATTGGAAGAGTACCCAGCTGCCTACCGCAAGTCCCGCCGCCGTGCCAAATTTGTATGTAGGAAGCCTATTGGATGTTAGTTGGGATTTCGTGGGGGGCCTCTCGGGGGCATCTTGGAGACAGGTTTGGGGCCTCTCGTGTGCAGTTGTCGGACCTCTTGGGGCCTCTTTGGGGCCTTTGGGGGCCATTTGGGGGCCTCTTGAGGCCGCCTCGGGGCCTCTTGGGGGCCTCTTGGGGCCTCTTCGGCGCCTCTCGGGGCCTCCTGGGGCCCTATTGGGGCGGAAGGCTCGGCTTCACGATTCGTGCTCTCTCTCTTGGGGGCCTCTTGGGGCCCTCTAGGGCCGTCTTGGGCACCCCTTGGGCCGCCCTGGGCCCTCTTAGAGGCCGTTTGGGGAGTTTTCGGATGGTCTTGGGGGCTTCTTGGGCCATCTTGGGGCGTCGGGAAGCCGAAAAGGCGGAACCGCAACAATCCTGCAACACCTACGGCAAATCAGTTTGTTTTGCATCTTGGGGCCCTCTGGGGAGGCCTCTGAGGGGCGTCTTGGAGGCTTCTTGGAGCATCTTGAGGCCAGATTGGGTGTCTTCGAGCGAACGTTCGGCGACTCGGTGCCCTCTTGGAGGGTCTCGAGGGCTTCCCGGGCCGTCGTGGAAGCCTTGGAGAGCCTCCGAGGGGGCGCCATGGCCGCCCAGGGACCCCCTGGAGCAGGGAAGGTGCAGATGACAGTCTATGTCCCGCGGAGGGTGGGGGTCCCTTAGAAGACTACACAAGCCTTTCTAGACAGCACTTGGCATTCTTCCACGCATCAACATGCTGTAGGCACGGTGGCGGGTAAGGAAGAGGAGGAGGAGGAGGAAGAGGAGGAGGAGGAGGAGGAGAAAGCGGAGAATTGAGGAGAAAGCAGATAAGGATGATTGCGGATATATGCAGGGCTCATCTCGACCCCTTCGGCTGGATTCGATTTCGTTCGATTCTGACCGATTCGATTCGGTTTCGTGTCCGGTTTGGATTCCAGTCTCTCAATGGAGGCCTTACTTGCCTGCCGGTTTCTGCCGATTCGTCTTCTCCCGACGTGGCTGCTCTTGTCTGCCGATCTGGTGCATATCGATCGCCGATCTGACTTAACAACTCGATCATGGTCTCTCGCGTTTTCGTTGTTGGCTGAGGGCCTCCAGAAGCGTCCGGCGGCTCCCAGACACCCTCGGCGACCTCCAGATAGGGAGAGGAGACGGAGGAGAGGAGGGGCGAGTATCAAGGATCGATGTTTTTGGATGATTGGGTCGGTTCTTAGCCCTTGGGAGCATCTGGCGACCTCCAGAGAGGCAGGGGGAGAAGGATGATGATGAGGAGAAGGAGGAGGAGGGGGAGAAGAACGAGGTTGAGGAGGATCGAGGATCGAAGCTTGGGTGTGTGTTGTCGTATCATGTTATGCTTCTGGGGACTCCTGGCGACCTCCAGGGGAGAAGAATGGATGCGTAGGAGGAGGAGAAAGAGGGAGGAGTGCAAGGAGGAGAAGGACCATGAGGACGAGGAGGGAGGAGGAGCTCGTGACTCAGCATAGGGGGCTGATAGGTCTGTTCAGTTTATGCTGAAAGCAGTCAAGACACATTTTCAGCCTCACTCGTTCTAAGAGGCTGCTCTTGTGCAGGGCCATCCCCCTGCAGAGTTCAGCCACCGCTAGGGCGACCACTTCGCGAAATGCGGAGCCCTGTTGCAGCAGCACCCCACGGCCCGTCAGAGCTGGTGCAGGACGGCCAGTAAGGCGGTTCACCCCTTTGCGCAGTGCTTCTCCAAGGCTAGTGCTGGAGTGAACTTTCACATGGCTGGCTCAGGGATGCGGAGCGCTGCAGGGCCAAGGGCCGTCGGTGATCTCTGCGCCGCCACCCAGCTGGGAGTGGTTTGCGATCCCAGCTTGCGCACGACATGTTGTAGAGGGGGTGCGGCCTACGGTTGGGGGCGCGCAGTATGAGGCCATCTGCTTTTCGTCGGGGGTTCATCCTCCTCCTCCTCCTCCTCCTCCTCCTAATCCTCCTCCTCCTCCTCCTCCTCCTAATCCTCCTCCTTCTTCGCTCCGCGCGCTGCGCGGTGACTTCCCGCAGCCGCTAGAGAAGCTGCTGCGTTCAAGGTTCTCCGGGCTTCCCCTTAGGTGCATCTCGCACGCGGGTGCTCAGGGCTGGGTTTCTCGCGAGTGTTTCTTGCGGCCGCGCCCGCGTTGAGGTATTATTATATCAGCTTGGGCGGAGCACAGAGCAGGAAAACCTTCGCCGCATTCCCATGCACTGGGGTCCTAAATGCTGTGGCGACGGCTCACTCCTCCCACGTGCTTCAGATGAGTTGGGGGTCTTCGAGACGTGTTGTCTGCAGTGTGCGGCTCTTGGGGCCAATCAGGTCCTGATGTCTCACGGGCAAATGCACGCAACACGTTCAAACTGGTGGGATTCAGAGGTTATCGTCCTTGCTATTGGCGGGTCGGGACCCGAGTTCGAAGGCAGTTTTCGGGCGCAGCATCGCCGTGACAGTTGGGTGATGGAGGACAGGGTGGAAGGCAGGAGCAGGATGGGTATGAGGAGAAGGAGGAGGAGGTGCAGGAGGAGGAGGAGGAGGAGGACAAGGGAGCAGGCTGGGGCCTCCTGGAGCTTCCCGGGGTCTTCCCTCTCGCCGAGACTCGCTCGAGACGTGCGACATGTCGTACAACCTGATCGGCGAGCTGGGCGACTGGCACACCCACAGGTGGCCAGATGGTGTGGAGAAGAACGACGATACGGAAGAGAAGGAGGAGAAGGAGGACGAGCATGAGGAGAACGAGGAGGAGGAGGCGGATCATCGAACAAGGTCGCGCGGGCAGTCGGTCGGGGGCACCGTCCGTACGCGGTCCGCGCGGTGTTCCCTCGCCTGCTCGCACTGCCCCGCGAGTCACAGTCTCCGAGGCAACCGAACGGGCCGCACCCGCCGTCCATGGTTTTTTCTCTGGCGGACGGAGGGGCTGCGTGCAGGTCCTCGGCGCCGAAGCGGCCGCTGCGTCCGCAAAATTGTGGAAGGGCTTACTGCGCACCCTTCGCCCCAGGGTTCCTGCCCTGCTAGCATTGCTGGGGGGCGGCAAAGAGGGGGGTGATGAAAGGTGGGGGTGGATGTCATTTCGTGGGCCATGATATTTCTCCTGATTTAATGGCGTTTCTTCTTCCTTCTTCTTCTTCTTCTTCTTTCGTGACGTCTCTGACCCCCCCTTGGGCCGCGCACTTGCCGCCAGCCATGATTTGCGCCCCCCCCCCCGTGGACGCCCCCCTCTTGGCCGCCCCTGACAGGCCGTAGTCATTGAAATCGACCCAGTCGCAGCGCACCCATGGTGGCGTCGCCTCTGCGGCGTCCGTATGCGTGTGCGGGCTTGCTGGGTGGGGCGTTTGACTCGCGCGCGTCGTCTGAACTCCCGCCGTCTTGGTTGTCCGCCTGAGGGAATCCAGCATGACTGGGATGCCCTCTGAGAGTCGCGCGGGCCTGCGGCTTGGAACGTGTGTCTGGTGCGTTTTGCCACGCCCCTGCCGCGCTGAGCTCCGCCGCAATTGTCTCCGTATCTCCGCTGCCGTCGTCGCCATCCTTCGTCTTGGGCGAAATGTCGTCGTCGTCGTCGACTCGTCGTCGCCGTTGGCACCAGGGGAAGGGGAGGAGGAGAAGAAGGAGGTGTAAACACGTCGCCTCCCCGCGCCGTCGTAAACACAGTGCAGGAGTTACCTGTGATGCGTAGCATTCGGCAGCTGTGTCAGACACTTGTGTGGCAGAAGTGTTTTGCTACAGTGGCGCCTTTTTGTTGTGGGGCGCGACTGTTTGGCTCAAATATGGCTTCTCTCCAGGGAAAAATTCTCCTATCACGTTTCCATGGCAGCGGGGCCCGCGGTTTGCCCCGCGGGTTCCACCACACGTGGTTCAGTCTGCGATGCAGTCGCCTCCCTGCGGTGGCCGCGGCGGCAGCCACGACGGCCCTTCCGAATCCAGGCGCAATTGACACAGATTTCGGCGCGGCGTTACCCGAGTTCGAGAGGCGTGGTGCACCCGGAGCACGAACCGATTCGCGGAACGATGTAATGCAAGTTGCGAAAACCGACATTTCAGGTACGTTAGCACGGCACCCCCAATCATGACGGGATGAAGTGGCTTTTGGAGCGCAGCCTTACGTTACGCGCCAGAACAGCGGACAACGACGAGGCGGTCACAATGTTGTTGATGACCCACAAGATGAACACCCTTCTGACAACGGTTCTGAAATTCAACGTGTGCTGCAACGAGCAATTCAACAACCTGATAGAACACGTTAAGACAGAACTCCAACGTCAAGCGCACGCCTCATAGCATGTTACCAGTCTCGCAGAGGCCATGCAGCCGGCTGGAAACGACGGTGCTCTGGGAGGTGGAAGCAAACCCGCGAGCAAGCACAAGGCGGCCGAGCAGGTAAAAACGTATTCTGGCGACCAAAACAGATTCAGGGAACGGAGCGAGAAACTGCTGACTGTGCATGCCCAAGTGACGCACGTCGGTAGAAAAGCTAGGACTCATTTGAACAGCAAGCTGGAAATCATGGATGGGGCATTACCAGATGTCGATGGAGAGGACGATCTGTTGAAAGCCACGAATGGGAGTTCAGCACTAGGCGAATGAATCGAGGCGCCACATACCAGGAGCCCAGAACGCGATGCGAAAAGGGGAATATGAGTTAGACAAGGACGACAAGGCCAGGTTGGACAAGGACCTGTGGTATCCGTTGAACGGTAAATTCGAAGGGGTGAAGCCCCGCGAAAAGCTCGAAAGGCATCACGAAGGTGAGACTTGATCGGTTTACCAGGAAATATACACGCAGTGTTCTGCCATTGCTGGAGTCACGCTCTCCCGCACGAGGGCCCTGGCAATGAACCTTGGGAAGGTGCGCGATATTCTTACTTAGCTCGAACAGTGGACTGCTTGGGCAGATTCTCTGGTCCAGCGTGGATCTGCGCATTCGTTTCTACTGCCACTAAGGGTTACTGCGCTGGGGACCATCATGGCCCACGAGGGCGATTGCTTCGACGACTGGCAACAGGATTGCTTCAAGACCACATGGTCGTTCAAGGTAGACACCGACCAATGATGCTTCACCCAGCGCGAAGATCTGGCAAGGAATAGTTGTTTTAATGCCGATGCCGCAAACAGCGATTCTAGGGAGACCTGCCAAATGAAACATGAAGGTGTTGGTGACTGGTGGGCAGGCGTGAACGTTTCCGGTCAGTGCGACGAAATCGGAAATTCGTGGACTTGGGAGTTGGCAGACACGAGCGGACACGGCGATGCGAATGAGGTGGGGAAAGGAGAAGGTTGCGGTAAAAGGCACATGCGTTACCAGCGAGGAGGAAATGTGCCCATCGCCAGAGATTGCGCCATTGCAGGAGCAACGACAGGACCACCAGAGTTCTGGGCGACCACTGTGCGCAGGCAGGTAGGCGCAAAAGGAGGCTTCGAGGCGCCGAGGATTCCCTGGGGGGCCACGTCAAGGAACCCCACGCAGGAGATCACCAAAGAGGTCACCAAGGGACCCTAAGTTTGACAGGAAGAGGCTAGGGGGGAATTGTTCCGAGCATGCGAGAGGGGGCGCCGCGAATGCGGCGACAATGATCACATCGCCCCCCGCTGCCCAAATAACGCCAACGAGGTCGCCCTGGGTCGTGGGCGGGCAGGAGGCGCTCGCGCAGATGTCAGGGCAAACCCCTACCTGGATGCTACGGCGTCGAAAGTGGCGAAGCCATTGACGCAGGTGGAGCCGCCGGCAACGCCACGGCACCGGAGCCAGTCAAAAGGGCGCAGGATTGAAGGGCGCAGTATTAGGACGACAAAAAGGACGACGAAAAAGGAAGAACAGGGAGGCGAGGTTTGAGATCAAGAGGAAGCGTGAATCACACGATTGCAGAGTTAATTGTGACCGCAGCCCCAACTGGGGCAACCGAGTCGCAGAGTGCATCATGGAGGAGAAATGGTGGATGCAAAAGTGCATCGAACTGCAGCCAGTGCAGCTGTAGGGGCCCGGCACAGAAGTTGATGAGGTACCGGTGAGGAACCAGACGGGCGGCGTGGAAACGATCATTGCCACCGTGGACTCAGTAGCATGCAGCGCGGTTGGGCCTCCGAGCGCGGGAGCCCCCTTCCCCGGTAAACTCGCGGAGGCCCCCGGCAGAGACGCGCGCTGCGGCGTAGATAATGCGCCAGCTATTCGGGGCCATGTGCAACGTGCTATTGCCACTATAAACGAAGAGGGGCACATTGTGGGTATGCCAGCCCAAGTAGCGGATGTTGATGAGGTGCTCGGGTCTGCGCGCGCGGCGTTAGATCGAAGCATCGATGGGCGATCCTACCGCTGCGAGAAAAAAAAGTAACAGGAAACGACGATCCACGAGAGCGCGGTTTGTTCCAGTTCACCATGCAGTCCCCGAAAGGCGCGACGCGTCAGGAGAGGGCGAGGGTGTTCCGATGACAGGGGCGATGGTTTTCCAGGGCAGGGCGCGCTCATGGCGGATCTGTTTTATCGGGTGAGCCCATGGCCCCATGCTGAGTTCCAAGCATCGCGAATTTGGAGGACGAACGAGGGCGGGGGCAGTGAGCGAAGCGACTTGGAGGACGCGCGCGTCGGCGCGGAGGCTGAGGTACCTGCGCAGATCGCGCCAGATCTGAGACAGAGCTGAGCAGGAGTTGGGTCACGCCCATGGAATTATTTCCCTCGCAGAACGTGGGGCCCCCACTGCGTTAAAGAACAAGCCGGGAGGTGACTCCGCAGGAATTTGGACTCCCGAACAAGGTGCAGCGGTGATCTCAGGCGTTTTCATTTGGTCAAGTGGGAAGAGAGGAGACGGTTAGGGAGAAGGCAGAGGGGGGCCCCATCATCGCCATGCGCTGCCAGGACACGACGTTATCCTAGAGCCGAGTTTTATTCGAACTGGGCATGGGTCCCAGCTCTGTCTGTGCACCCTGGATTTGATTCTGTGCACTTGCCGCGGGAGTGATCCTCAACGGCGACGGGGAGTCATCGAGTTCGGTGCTTAAGGAGGCTGGCGCAGCCTTGCGCGGCTTCAACGTAGGAGTAAAAGTTCGCGCGGTACTCCAGTCGGGGCGCGTCCAATCAAGTGGCGCAGTCGACAGAGCAGTCAAGCGGTGATTGGTCAAATTCGGACATTGCCCCGTGCATTGGGCGACAAGTAAAACGTGGAACGCGGTGACGAACGCGCCTTTCTACCTTGGCCACTGGATCGTGCAATTCTCTCATCAACAAAGTCTTGATAGACGCCGATGACAGGGCGGCCCACAAAAGGCACTGGGCGCGGACATCCAGCAATCCTTTTCCCGAGTTTGGAGACTGCGGCATGCACCTGAAGACTCCGCTGAAACATGGGGGCGGAAACGTCGTGGCGAGGTGGGGCAGTGGTGTTTTTCTTGGCATGCACGAGACGAACCAAGAGTTCATCGCGGGCATTCCAAAGGGCGCCATCAAGTCACGCGAGTTCAGGCACAATGGGAGCAATGAGGAGAATTTGAATTCCATGGAGGCAAGCGGCATGCTAGGCTTATCCGAAAAAAAAGATTTGAGCGTGGCTGGGGCGGGGGCCGGATCCAAAGTTATCTTCCCAACTGCGGTGCCCATTCAAGGTTTAGCCGCAGATGCGCCGCCTTCAGGGGCTCGGGATGCCGCGAGGGAGCAGCCGGAGCGCATGGCCATGGGATCTACGGAGGGCTCTTTTGGGTGCATTGCAGTAGCCAGAGAAGACTTGACCTACTAACCGCGCGGCGCACAGCGTCGCGAACGTGCCATCGAGCGGCGGCTTAGATGACGAGGCGACCCAAATATCCAGAAGAGGTCGGCGGCAGCCGAGACATATAGACGGAGCCCAGCAGTTCCCGGCAAAAGAAAGACATGCAGGACCCACGTGTAGACATATGGGTTGTTGCAGACGAGCTAGCATGTCGACCGCATCTTGAACCAATGGTGAAAATTCACGCGCCTAGAGACGTTGGGGTTGGAGCTCCCCGCTCGATTGCGCACTGGGAGACGAAGGCGCTCCATTGATTTAAAGGAGCGTGTTTTACCGCTGCTGGCGGGAAACCCGGGGGGCCACTACCGGTTCGACCCCCCCCCCAATCCGGAAAACCAGGGGGGCCGCTGCCGGTTCGAACCCCTCCCTCCCCCCTCCCCCCCCAGCCCATCATGAAAGGGGGGGGGGGGGGTCGCTGCAAGTTCGACGCCCCCCCCTCCCCTCCGGAAAACCAAGGGGGTCGCTGCCGGATCGAACCGCCTCCGGGGGGTCGCTGCCGGTTCGGCCCCTCCCCCTTCGCCGCCGGGCCGGGGAGAGTGGGGGCATTGAAACGCTGCTGGGGGCGCTGGCGGGGACAGCGGGGGCGCGGGGACAGCGGCGGGGACGGTGGTGGACAATGGCGGGAACAGTGGGGACAGTGGGGCAGTGGTGGGGGCGGCGGTGTTGGGGGCAGCGGCGCGGGGGGGACAGTGGGAACGCGGTGGAAACAGTGGGGCAGTGGAGGGCGCAATGGCGGTGGAGACTGGCGAGGGCGGCGGCGAGGACGGCGGTGGACAATGGGGCAGAGGTACAATGGGGACAGTGGCGGGGGCAGCGGGGACAGTGGCGGGAACAGTGGGACAGTTCAGTGGGACAGCGGACGAGACAGTGGGACAGTGGGGACAGTGGGGACAGTCGGGCAGCGCTTGGGGCCGTGGAGAAAGTGGGGGAGAAGTGGGGACGGTGGTGGGGACAGTGGGGACAGTGCGACAGGGGCGGGGGCACTGGTGGGGATACAGCAAGGGCGGCGGTGGAACCAGCAGAGACAGCGGTGGCGAGGACAGCGCTGCTGGGGGCAGCAGCGGGGGATGCGGTGCGGACGGCGGTAGGGGCCCAGAATCGTTTGCTGGCGGCGAGGCGGGGGGGGGGGGGGGATCGAACCTGCAATGGCCCCCCAGTTTTCGAGGGGGGGGATTCGAGCCCGCAGTGACCCCCCTTGTTTTTCTAGGGAGGGTTGGGGGGGGTTCGAACCGGCAGTGACCCCCGCCGGTTTTCCGGGGGGGAGGGCGGGGGGGCTCGCGACGGTAGCGACCCGCATCTGGTTTTCTGGGGGGAAGGTGGGCGGGCGGGGGGTATCGAACCGGCAGTCGGCAGTGGCCCCTCCGGTTTTCCAAAGGGGGGGGAGGTTCAGGGAATTTTCGGGGACTCCAGCCTTGGGGGGGGGGGGGTTCGGAGGGTTTTGGGGGGGGGGCGGGTTTCGGAGGAAGAGGGGAGGGAATATTCAACAGTAAGGCGGCGGTGGACCACGCTTTCTCATTGATTTGGAAAGCATGTTATTTGAGTAAATATACGAACGGCGATTGGAAAGATGAAGGCGACATGGGGTTGCGAGGGCCGTGGATGGGATGGATTGGGCCCTGCGCTCTCCGAAGGGAGGCGATGGCGACGAGCGACTGGCTGACGCCATTCCGCCAAGGTCTGCAGCAGCACATGGAGAGGCAGAAAAAGCCTGGACGCGATGGGAGGGGCGCAGAAGTTTAAGAGGGCGAAAAGGAGGGCGGACAGACGCATCACGGGAGTTCAGGAGCTGGAGGAGGCGACGGGGCCCGAGGGCGAGAACAGCGCGCAGCTAGTGCACCCGAGCAGGTAGACAACGCACATGATACTATGAACACCGATGGGGTGCGGACTGGTTGAACGAGGCGTGGGTCGACGCCGACGCAGCGGAACACGTGCCCAGTGCTGGCTTGGATGTCATCGAACATGTCAACGAAGTCAGGGGGGCCTCGGGTTCCGCGTCAAAGGCCAGCACGACGTGCAATCACATACTTCTGAAGCTCACTCGCCAGTCCGAGTCGCTGGCGCGGGGGATGCGTGGGGCCTATGCCGGGGTGAGCCGTGGACTGGACTACGCGCGATGAGCATGGGAACCCACGGCATTCCTCATGGGAGGCGACGCGAGCAATAATACAGAACAGCATTTAGAGCAAACCCGCATTGCCCTTGATAGCAAGACCACCGCGCGCAGCTTGCAGCACGCCGCAGGCCTTCCACTCGAAGACGCTCGGGTCAGCAATTCTGAGGGACAAGCGTGGCCGCGGGAATCTGCGTTTCAGGTTTGCGTTGGAACTGCGTGCGGCTCACAGAAACGAAGGATCCGATTTTGCTTTTTGAAGACACCGCGGCGGCCTCGAGCAGGACCGCGTCGTCAATGCAAGACATGATGAATTGCCGAGGGGCGCGCGAGCATGTGGGCGACCTGCGCCGCTGCAACCCGAAGCGCGTCGCGAAAGGAGAGGGCGTTTTCATTGGGAAGCCCTTTCGGCTCATGACCTGGCAGCCCGCGCGCCGGACGGGCCCTCAGCGCGTCGAGGTTCACGTCGTCGCAGTGGGTTGCTTGGAAGTGGCCGAACGAGGAGGTCCGCGGCATGCCCAGACCGACTATGTCGAGCTGAGCCCTAGGGCCCGGTTAACTAGATGACGGCCGACGACCGATCAGGGCCCTCCGTCAGCGTCTGCGGCCCGAAAGAACTTTGGAACGAGCTGGGCCAGAAATGGAAAAGAAAATGGCCAGGCGCGGGCAATCGCGAGAGTGGAACTGGCTCGGTGCTAATTGCGGTAGAACAGATCATGGCGCCTCCCGCTTTCTGCCCCAGGAAGCTCGCAGAGTCGCTCGGAGCTTGGGCGCGGCGCACGTGCTCGAGAATAGGGGGGCCCGCGAAATTATGGGGAAGGCGCGGTGGAGAGTGTTCGGCAATTGCCGGGGGGGGAGGAGTTTCACGTGACATGGGCTTTGGCAGCGGGGAAGCATCCCTTTGTGCGCATAGACATATGGCACGGCGAACTTGGCGAACAGCTCATGGAGACGCTTTCACTTCCCTGGGCAGTGATATCCGTGACTGGTCCGAAGTGGGAACCAATGCAAATCGAATGTAGATTCCAGTGCAGACTCAAGCCGCGACTGAATGATTTCAAGATGGCCAGGATTGTCAGCCGACTCGTAGAACGGACTCGAGATGCGTCGCGGCATGAGGCGGGCCATCAGTCCGATGGCATTTGCGTGGAAGAGCGAAGCCTGGATCAATTTACAGTGAGGTGGAATTCCAGGCTGCCAGGCGACAAGGAACCTCGCGAATAAGAAGATCAGGAGCCCCCACCAATTCACGAAGTCACAACAAACCCGTCGTGACACATCTGGCGAAGAGCGCTCGGACACAAAGTTCTCAGTCATGGGGCGCGCGCGCTCTGCGTCAGCCCCGCCCCGCCCCGAGGGGGCAAGAGTTGCAAGGGCCACGGCAGGTGTGGGTTATAGAAATGGCAGCAGCGACGCCTTAAGGAGCAAGATGCGTGGACTGACGCCGGCGATGCTGGATGCAAGATAGCATGTAAGCCACCAAACGAAACACAGTAATGTCGGGATTACATCCGAAAACATCGCGACATTCGACTCAGCGTGTAGTGACACGAGTGTCTATAGAAGCGGAGTGTTACGGAATCGTGCGAAGGCGGCTCAGTAGTTTCACGGCTTCAAACGGGCCCCGAAGTTTTCGGAGTTGATTGTAGCATTCCGTTAAAGAAGGACGCCAGCGCAGCCATTGCCATTGCAAGTTCGCGAGGGGCAGGACAAACCAGACACATCGAGGTCTGGAAGTCTTGATTACAAGAGGTTGTTCGACGAGGAGACAGCAAAGTGCTGTAAGCAAGGACTCATGCGAAGGCTGCAATTCATATGCCGAAATACGCGAACAGTGCTGGCATTCCTATGTGCGTGCGAGATACGATTGGACTTATTGCTCACTAGAGGCTCGAGTTGGCGCCCGCGATGGAGTATTGGCCTCGTTCGCATCCGGCTTAGCCATCGCGTGCCGCTTTGCCAAAGACTTGAGCTCAGGATGCAGTTGGATTCCGGTGCTCGCCTGCGCGGTGTTGAGCTGAGTGGCTGCACGTCTTCATCGTCTGGCATGGCCTGGTGTTTTGCGCTACCCCGAAATCGCTTGTACGGAAGTCCCTGCGCGCTCGCGCCCAAGCCAAAGTCGTTTTCTGCACACAACTGGTGCTCTTAATCCATGTAGTCTTCCACAGCCTGTTACATTGTGTATATGCGCTCTGCGCACCATACAATGCAATTCTAGATTTGCGATTCGCATATGGTACGGACCTCCTGTGCTGCGGCACGCATGTAACATAACCGCTTTGTTTCAGTGGCACATGTTGTTGGTGGTCCGCATATATTTGGCCCGCGTAGCGCATTCGTCCGGTGAAGCACGAACAGCAGCAGCATGTGCACGCGGACGAGGGGCGGCATGGTGAAACGGGGCAGGGAGGTGGGGGGCGATCCGGAGGAGGACGGAACATGGGGGAGGGAGGATTCGGAAGGATGGCGGCGCCATGGGGGGAAGAGACATGAAGGAGGAGGGGGTACTGACAGACATACAGGAGGCGTGCCCCGACAACGCAAAACAGCTGCGACAGGCAATGGCGCATTTAGGCATAAGCAAATCAAGTAAATAATAGATTGCGCAGCAGGCGGTTCGATTTAAGACCATTGGCAGGTTTTGTGCCCAATGCGGGACGGCGCGTTGACCCGCTGGCAATCCAAGGAAGGGGGAAGGAAGGAGGGAGGAGGAAAGGGGCGAGGGAGGACTAAAAGGAGGGAATACACATTTCAAGCCGTCCTTATTTGCCCATCTTGTGACGGCGGCGCGCCATTCAAATTGGTTCGTGAAAAGTCGTTGAGGCCTGTCGGGCTTCCCCCCATAAGACTTTGAAGGCTCGGGGACGCACATCATTGTTCCATGTCAGACGTGGCTGGACTCTTGATCGAGCGCTTCTTGGATCAGGGATGAGTGTGGCCACCAACTGCAAACAGCACGCGTGTTGGCAAGCTGTTCGTAGGGCCACGGCCGAGCCAGCCGTACAGGAGCAATTGGCGCCGCAGCACCAAGTCAGACAAACACCGCGTACCTGCACAATTCATTACGCCAGCGCGGAGTAGAGGGAGGTGTCGATGAACAGGTTGATGGGGAGCGGGAGGTGGTGGTGGAGGAGGAGCAAGAGCAGCTGATAGAAAGAAACAATTGGGCAGGGAATGCCCTCTTTTTCGTCTCCGCCCCCTTCCATTGATATAACCACTTCTAGACCACCCCAGCTCCCCGACAGAAACCCGTTGCCTAGATCCATCGAGCCGCCCAAAGCCACGATTTACTTTATAGCCACCAAGAACCCCCTGGTCACACCCCGAGCTACTCCTTAGCGGTTCGTTCCTGTCTGGGGCCGAGGTTTTTGCGAGAGTTGAACCTGCGCGGCAACTTCATCGACCGCATCGGCACCGGACTCAAGGCCTTTCGCGTGAGGGTGGTTTAAGATCTCAGCAAAGGATAGGAGGACCAGTATCAAGAGGCAGAGGAGGGAGAGGAGGGAAATAATGCGGAGGAGAGGAAGAGGAATCATGTAACATGGGATGATCGAGTGGCCTTTCGGATTCTCGAGGCACTCAAGGAGTTCTGGGACAGTGGAAGCATAATAATATTACTTAAAAAAGAAGTTCCTCGACAGGCGTCAAAAGGCTTCGAAGGTTACCGCATGGCTCCGGATGGGATACTGCGGGATTGCTTTCGGCGTTTTTTTCCCAGATAGGGCTTGCAAGAGGGGTTATCCTTGCGGTGTCTTAAGCAATTGGATGGGTTCGCCGAGAATTTTTCACGTTGACGCCCCGCGCCACCTTGTGATCGCTTGAAGGCGCCCCTTGCGCTGGGTGGATCCGCCGAGGTTGCGCCAAATTGCCGCCCGTGGTGCCTCGTGGGCGTTCGTTGGCGCCCGGTGAGCTGGTTGGTCCCGCCGAGGGCGCGCCACGTTGCAGCGCGTGCCACCTGTTGGGCGCTCGTGGGAGCCCCGTGTGCTGAGCTAATACCACAGAGCTTGCACCCCATTGCTGGCACGACATGGCTTGCACCATGTAGCTTGCACCACTCAGCTTGCGCAATCCAGCTTGCACTACATGGAGTGCGAAGCATAACTTCCACCTGCAGCTTACACCGCGTATATTACACGACATAGCTCGCACCGCATGGCTTTCACCTCCACAGCTTCCACAGCAGATCTTGCACGACATAGCCTTTACAAAATCTATTCGTATATATGTGTATATATAGAATACAATATATATATATACAGATATATCAGAGTGAGGGGGCCGAACGGTCATTCATTGTCCCTGGGTGCGTGGCTGAATAAGGAATTCGTGGTGAGAATTATGCTTGTTGCATTGTTGTTGATGCTGTTGTTGTTTGTTGTCGTTGTCCCACCTGCGACCCACCCCGCGACCCACTCCGCGACCCACCCCGCGACCCACCCGCGACCCACCCCGCGACCCACCCCGCGACCCACCCCGCGAACCACCCGCGACCCCAACCCGCGACCCACCCGCGGCCAACCCGGCGACCCACCCGCGACTCACCCGTGACCCACCCGCGACACACCACGCGACCCACCCGCGACCCACCCCGCGAACCACCCGCGACCCCAACCCGCGACCCACCTGCGGCCAACCCGGCGACCCACCCGCCACTCACCCGCGACCCACCCGCGACACACCCCGCGACCCACCCGCGACCCACCCACCCGCGACCCACCCGCGACCCAACCCGCGACCCACCCGCGACTCACCCGCGACCCACCCGCGACACACCCCGCGACCCACCCGCGACCCACCACGCGACCCACCCGCGACCCATCCGCGACCCACAAACGATCCACCTCGCGACCCACCCGCGACCCACCCCGCGACCCATCCGCGACCCTTCCGCGACCCACCCGCGATCCACCCCGCGACCCACCCGCGACCCACCCCGCGACCCACCCTCGAGGTAGGAAAAACCACCTGCACCCGACAATTGACGTTTACTAAACGTCTTTGGGCGTTGACTAAACAGCCCTGCCCTGTTCGATTCATTCCTTGTGCGTTTACTGAACGGCTTCGCTTGGCAGGGTGATTATTGTGGGGTGGATTTTCTGTCCTCTACACCCGCGACACACCCGTGACCCACCCGCGATCCAACAGCGACCCACCCGCGACCCACCCGCGACTTACCCACATTGGTTTAACCAAAGAATCGGCGCCCGCGGCGGGCTCGTTGTATAATTTGTTAAATTTTGGCGCCTGCGGCGGGCTTCTCCAGAGTCTCGCAACCTGCCGACATCTCAACTGCCCCCTCACTGTTATCCGCATATGCGGGGAGCTACATCTGTATACATATAGATATATACAGTGTTATTGTTATTCATGTTTTCTTCTTCGCGAAAGGAAGAGTGTTCTTTCAAGCGTAGAGTCGATATAGGTGTACACGAAAATACTGTATTTTACTATCCTCTCGCCCCGGATTTGTCCCCCCCTCGCATTGCAAACTACATATGATGCTGCATCGTTGCTGATTTTCCGTACGAACGCATACCATCCCAGCCAAACCCGTTGCACAGTCGTTTA
Source organism: Prorocentrum cordatum (assembly GCA_963575745.1). Classification (NCBI taxonomy): domain Eukaryota; class Dinophyceae; order Prorocentrales; family Prorocentraceae; genus Prorocentrum; species Prorocentrum cordatum. The sequence continues at coordinate 1,458,761 of CAUYUJ010014949.1, read as the reverse complement.
CCGCAGAATCTCATGTCCAAGAGTCCCGTACAACAGATGCTCCAAGTGCACACTCTCGCGCACATGCCGACGTCACGAGAAACACAATTTTTTCAAGCACGTCAAAGTACAGCACAAACGCTCTCGGGTTGTTTCATCACCCCCCTTTGTAGATGCTCGTCCCGCGCGCATTTGCTGGAATCGTCACACAGCGGAAAAACACGAGGGTTTAGCAACCTCGCCCAGGAGCCGCATTCGCGCATCGCCACGCGGTGTACTCGCGCTGATCCAGCATGCGCCCGGTGCTCAAACCTGTCGAATCATACCAGGCGGGCCACACGCCCTCGCCGGCACGCGTGCGCGTCGATACCTTCCTCCACCGGTGGTTTTCGAAGCATGTCAAGATAGAGCTCTGCAAGCGCAGTGTAAGCACCCCATGTTGCTCAGCAGCAAATCTGCCAGGTTTATTGAATGCTGCGCGCGCGCTTCCTCACCATCACCCTCAGCAGTGCCCCCGCACCGTGTCATGATCACCGACAATCGCCGCCATTGCCGCCAACATCATTCAAGCGCGTTCATCACCAGCACGTGGACACGATCATCATCGCCATCATTGTCACCAGCATCGACGCCGTCATTGGCATTCGGTCGTCATCGTCATCATCGCCACCACCGTCGCTACTATCATCTTCGTTGCCGTCGTTTCCGGCATACTCATGATTCCGCGCTCGCCCGAGTCTTATGCCCGGATTGAGGTGCCCGTTTTTTTTGACACGCGTTGGGAAGTTGCCACTGGTAAGCGCTACTGCGGCCGCGTCAGCTGTGCCAAACCAGGTGGCCGCTCCGTGCGCGACCTTGCGCGCGCTAGCGCAGTCGCAGAGATGTGCCAGCCAGCTCCAAGGAGTCATCATATTGTTTGTGCGCAGCAGGTTGCGGGTGGGAGGGCGGGGTGATTGTGCGAGCAGTGGAGTTGGCAATGCATTCTAGCGATCATTGGTTTATTACACCACGCAGTTCTCATTGATTGGAGTCCATGCTGGCGAGCTCGTCTGAGGTTTCAGTTTTTCGAGGCTGGAGAACTTGGAGGACGAGGCGGGGGCAGGGGCCTGGCCGCCCGGGGTCCCATCGCCGATGTGGCTGGATTCGCATTCGGATCATGGCCAGGACGCGGGTTTGGACATGTCCCCGGGGTCGATTCTTGAAGAAGGGTGTGCCAGATCTCTGGGCGTTCTGAAGAGCATTGCTCGGGGCTCGAAAGGCGGGGGTCGATGCCAACACGGCGGTCCGTCAGAGCTCGGACTCTTGCAGAATCTTGCAAAGCTTGATTGGCCAGGGTTGGGATGGACCCGGGTCAGTAGGTCCCCGAGTCAGGACGAGTTTTTGGACATGTCCCCGGGGTCGATTCTCGACGAAAGGGGGCGCCAGACCAGGGGGTGACTTGAAGAGCATTGCAGCGTGTGTGTTTGACCGTGGTCGCCTGGGGCGGGTACTGGAAGCATCGAAGAAATGAAGCATGGATTAAGGCGCGTGAGCCAGCGACGGGTTCCGTCTGTGTACGTACTCTGCGCGCTCCATCGCCAAATCAAGCGGCATTGCCCGCGTGTTTCGGATTCTATGTTCCCCGATGCTTGGGACTGGCGCCCACGCGCCAGATCCACGGATCCGTAATCCATGTGATCGTGCGCCCGTTTGAAGGTCTTCAGGAGATCTCTTGGGGTCTTACTGGGACCATTTTGTTCCAGCACGTGGCGCAAATCAAACGCCAGACCGCATCCCGAAAGGGGGGCCAGCTGTCCGGGGGAGAGATCAACTGTGATGGCGGAGGACGATGAGGACCGTGGAGGCGGGGTGGCGGCAAGGAGGAGGATGAGGAGGAAGAGAAGGAGAGGGCCTGGATGGAGCACGGTGGGGGATGAGGAGACCGATGATGATAATCCGGAGGATGAGGAAGATGAAGAGGCCGTCGCATCAGCAGGTTCTTAAGGGGATTCTACTCCGGCGCCTGGATCTGGCAGGCGCGCGGAGGTAGGAGGAAGGAGCAGGCAGGAGAGAGGAGAAGGTCGGGAGGAGGACAACCAGCGGGAGAAAGAGGGGGAGGAGGGAGGGCGGCCATGAGGACGAGGAGGAGGAGGAGGAGGAGAAGGATGAGAAGGAGGAGGAGGAGGAGCATGTTGAGAAGAAGCAGGAGAGGTGAGTGCGATGAATCGAAAGACAATTTCGAGGAGGAAGGGAAGGGGGGGAGCAGTGAGGAAAAAGGGTGACGGTCAGAACGAAGAGGGGACGGATGTATCGGGTATGAATTGGGCATGGAGGAAGAGGACGATGAGGAAAAGTGAGATGGGTGGGGGAGTTCGACGAGAACGTGGAGGCCACGGAGGCACAAGTTGGAGATAATGTTGTTGATTGTGATGATGGCGGTACTGATGATGATGGTGGGGATGAGGATGAGGAGGAGGAGGAGGAGGAGGAGGAGGAGAAGGAGGAAGAGGAGGCGGAGGAGGACGAGGAGCATGCAAAAAGGGATGGGGATGGGATGATTGAGAAGCAGGAGTATTGCGAACACAGCCAATGCTGGCAGATTAGCCTTGCAAGATCCTGGGAGGGCCTGCACAGGAGGGAACGTTGGAAGACTTCGCCTTGACCGGAGAGAGGGATGATGAGGACGAGGAGGAGAGGCCGGAGGAAGAAGAAATGTTTGAGGGGTGCAGGGGGTTCTTCGAAGAATTTCATGTACACCTCCATTAAGTCAAATAGTTGAACAGGTTCCGGCCGATTATTTTCAACTCTTGTAGGTACCATCTGAGGTCTGGAGAGGATGAGGATGATCTCGTTCCTCCAGCCTTTCTCTTCTTTTTTCTGATGCTCCTTCTCTCATTCCCATCCATCCGTCTCACTCTGATTGGTAAATTGTCCGTTGCAGGGGAACCGAGAGCTACGCATGTTGGACATGTCTGAGAACTACATCGGTCGCATAGAGAACCTTGAGGACGTCCTTCCCGCGACGATGCCTGCGGTCTTATTGTTGCGGCCTCGCGCGCACATGCTCACAGCCTGCCCAACACGCACACACACACGCTTCATACGCATGGCTAGGCAGTTTTGTCAACCCGAGCTTGGGTGCGATGCTCCTTCTCAGACTGGCATCGGAGGCCTAGCCTTGGCGCGATCACACCTACCCGGTCCAATGTTAGCGGGGGGCTCGTTGCAGTTCGTCGGAGTTCTCTGGCTGCCTCTTGTAGCAGCCCAGCTAACAGTTTGAGGTAAGTGTATATGTGTGTGCAGCATCACGGTGTTCTACTTAGCCTCGCCTTTTGATTCATAAACTGGTGTCCTCGTGTGTACGTGTGTCTGCGTGTAGGTGTATGTGTTTGTGTGTGTGTGTGTGTGTGTGTGTGGGGGGGGGGGGGGTCAACTGGTGATCAGATTGGCCATTATTGATTGCCTCTCAGGCTGCTTTGAAGGCGGTCTTGCTGACTCCTGCATGTTTTCCTCACGTGCTAAGTGAGTCTTTGGTGTTCTCCCGCGTCGCACCCAGATTTCTTCTCCGCTCTCCTTCTCCTTCTGTTTTAAGCACCCTCACATACAGCAGACAATACACAATAGCCTTCCCCACCTCGCCTGCACACATCAGGCAACACACCAGACGCACGCACACAGACACACCACACATCATAGACGCGCGCGCATGTGCAGGGCGTGGCAGGCGTGGCACTCTCTCGATACCAAAGGGGTTGCGAATGGGTGATTGCCGAGCTCGGTGGCTCATCACCAGGCCCAACAATACGTTCGCATGGCGTGGCAGGCGTGACACTTGCTCGACACCAGAGGGGATGTGCAGGGGGTGGTTGTCGAGCTCGCTCATCGTCCGACCAAAAAGGACGCTCCCATGGCGCGGCAGGCGTGGCATTTCCTCGACACCAGACGGGGTATGCAGGGGGTGGTTGTCGAGCTTGCTGGCTCACCGTCTGGCCCGACAGGACGCTCCCAGGACGTGACAGGCGTGGCACTCTCTCGACACCAGACGGGTTGCGCAGGAGATGGTCGCGCGGCTCGTTGGGCCATCGTCCGACCCAACTGGACGCTCGCAGGGCGTGGCGGGCGTGGCACTTTCTCGACACTAGAGGGGATGTGCAGGGGGTGGTCCCCAAGCTCCTTGGCTCATCGCTCTACCCCACAGGACCCTGGCAGGGTGTGGCAGGCGTCACATATCCTCGACACCCGACGGGGTGCGCAGTGGGTGGTTGCCGTATCCGCTGGAGGCTCGCAGGGCGTTGCGGGCGCGGCATTTTCTCGACACCAAAGGGGGTGCGCAGGGGGTGGTCCGTCCGTCTTCATAATTCGGTGGAGCCCCTTTGATCTTGCTCTCATGTATGTCCCATTCGGGCATTATCTAGAGCCCTCGTCCATTCTCGTTGAAAGTTCCTCGAGGGGCCGCAGAAACGAGTAGGGCCTGATAGACAAGTCGGGCATAAAGTATTGCATCGTATAGACAGATCCGCAGCCATTCTGGCCCAGGGTATTTGAGCTACCGCACGCCAAGCAGTGAAACTGTCAGACCCATTCCCCGCGGCCCTCTGCTCATGTTGCGCGTTCCGGTGGTGACTTGCTCTGGGCGCCAGGTGGTGGTTTTGGACGCCGACCCTTGCTGGTGCCTCTTGGATGTGCTCGCCGCAATGCCGGCGCAGGACGTGACGCCTCGCAGCAGCAGGCGGCTTTTCTTTGGAGAGGAGGAGCTCCGCGGAACAGCGTGCCTGGCTGACCTCGGCGTTGAGAGCGGCTGCGAGTTGACCTTGGTGCTAACAGCGCAGCCAGATGCCGCGCAGGTCTGCGCCAACGGGTCGGTGAAGATCTTCTGCGTCCAAGAGTGTCTGCACACGCTCGAGGGCCATCGGGATCACGTGCTGTTTGTCGTGCTCTCGCCGGATGGCCGGGAAATTGCGACCGCCTCGCAGGATTCGACGGCGAATTCCGACCCCTGCTCTCGCCGATCAACGATTCAGGCAATTCGATGGGCGTCGGGGGTAGGGCTCGGAATTCGTCGAACACGTGTCGAAACCCGAACCCTACCCCCCGACGCCCATCGACTCAGGAGATCGTTGGCTGGCGGGGGTACAGTCGCACCGAGGTATAAGATCGTGGTCGGTTTGGGGGAGGGTACCCTCATGTTCTTCGCGTTTGCTAGATGCTCTTGTGCATCCTGGGAGGGTACCCTTCGATGTTCTGTGCGTTTTGGCCGGCGGAAGGTCTCGTGTTCTTGAGCGATATTTGTCTGGCCTAGGTTCAAGAGACAATTGGCGGTCACTAGACGGCCCTGGGCGTTTACCAAAAGCACTGCCCTGTTCGATTCTTTTTTTGGGTGCGTTTGCTAAACGGCCTCGCTTGTCGGGGTGGTTGTTATTGGGGGGGATTTTTTTGTCCCCTTCAAGAGATTCGACTGTAGGGTCTGGATGTCGCCACCTGAGGACGGCACGGCGAGGGTCTGGTCGCTGGACTCGGGCAAGTGCCTGCGCACGCTGGCTGGTCACAAGCGTGCTGTGCGTTCCGCCGTCTTCTCGCCGGATGGGCGGTTCGTGGTGACCGCGTCGGCTGTCAGGGGCAATGTTGGGGAGGGGATGTGCTCAGTACCGTTTAACCGATCCCCATCCCCATCCCCATCCCCTTCGAGACCCCACCAATTTACCACCCCAGTTGGGCATACACCCCTCGAAACCCGAAGGGAACGGCCTATGTCCCCATCTTGGGGGGTAATTCGGCCAGTGGGGCCCAGGCCACGCCGCTGGGGATGGGGGTCGGATAAACGATGCTCAGGATAGGCTCAGTGGGGGATGCAGCAACCCCCAATCGCCCAGCGATCGCCGATTCGGGCCCGGTAGCCGACCCCTGCCGTCGGGGGCCTATCGCCGATCTATCGAGGATGTATCGCCGATTCCAGGTCGATGTTTCCCCCTGTTGGCCAGTTCCCCCTTTCTCGTTCCCCCTCAGGCTGACAGCACAGCGAAGATCTGGTCTGCGAGCTCCAGGGAGGCCTTGCGCACGCTACTGGGCCACAGCCGCGACTTGACATCGGCAATGTTCTCGCCAGACGGGCAGAAAGTGCTCACCTCTTCCATAGATTGCACGGCCAAGATTTGGCTGGCGGGCTCGGGAGAGTGCTTGCACACTTTGGCGGGCCATGGAGTTCCTGTGAAATCGGCTCTGTTCTCGCTCGACGGACAGCAGGTGATGACCGCCTCATGGGATCTCTCGGCAATGTTCTGGTCTGTGGACTCCGGGGAGTGTGTGCAAGCGATTGCGCGCCATCTGCGATCCGCCGCGTTCGTGCCGCAGGGAACCCTGTACTATTGAAGGAGGCCTGGGCCAGGGAGTACCAGTGTCCTGACAAGTGCCCGTTGTGCCTCCTAATTTTTACCTGCGCAGGCATCGTGTCCCATCCTGCTCCTCATTCCTCTTCTTTCCTCGTCGCGCGTCGTGTTAAATCGAACGGGGCCTGCTGCTGCGGCAGCGCACCGTTCCCAGCGTATTGTTTCAACGGCTGCCTAGAGCTCACGGCCTAGATGTATCGATCTGATCTCGCGTCGGCACTAGGAGCCACTCGCAGCAGACTCGCCAAGTAACGGTCTGGGCTTGTAGGGCACGGCAGCTACGGCCTCAGTGTCACTCATGAACGCCAACGTGCGAGTAGCAGTGCCGTGATCCATGGCGTAGGGCGTTATTAGGCCCTGCTGTGTCCCCCTTGCCCTGCGCGAGCTTTGCACTCGCACTGTGTGGGGGGGGAGGAGGGGGTAAGAGGGAGGAGGAGGAGGAGTGAGGAAGGAGGAGGAGGAGGAGGAGGAGGAGGAGAGGAGGCGGAGGCGGAGGCGGAGGCGAGGCGGAGAGGAGGAGGAGGGGAGGAGGAGGAGGGAGGAGGAGAGGAGGAGGAGGAGAGGAAAGGAGGAGGAGGACGAGGAGGAGGAGGAGGAGGAGGAGGAGGAGAGGAGGAGGAGGAGGGGGAGGAGGAGAGGGAGGAGGGAGAGGATAGGAGGGAGGAGGAGGGGAGGAGGAGAAGGAGGAGGAGGAGGAGGAGGAGGAGGAGGAGGAGGAGGAGGAGGAGGAGGACGAGGAGGAGGGGGATGAGGAGGGAGGAGGTGGAGGAGAGGGAGGAGGTGGAGAGGAGGAGGAGGAGGAGGGAGAGGAGGAGGAGGGAGGGAGGAGGAGGGGAGGAGGGAGGAGGGGAGGGAGGGGGAGGAGGGAGGAGGGAGGAGGGGAGGAGGGGAGGAAAGGGAGGGAGGGAGGAGGGAGGAGGGAGGAGGGAGGCAGGAGGAGGAGGGAGGGAGGGAGGAGGGAGGAGAGAGGAGGAGGGGAGGGAGAGGAGGAGGGAGGAGGGGGGGGAGGAGGAGGGAAGGAGACTAGGAGAGGAAGAGGAAGAGGAGGCCGCGAGGGGGGGAGGGGGAGGAGAGGAGGAGGAGGGAGGAGGAGGAGGAGGAGGAGGAGGAGGAGGAGGAGGAGAGGGAGTGAGAAAGGAGGAGGAGGAGGAGGAGGAGAGGGGAGGAGGGGGAGGAGGAGGAGGAGGTGGAGGAGGAGGAGGAGGGGAGGAGAGGAGGAGGGGGGAGAAGGAGGAGGATGGCCCCAATCCCTCCCTCTCCACGCATTTCCCTTCCATCCCGGGTGACTCTGATGCCAACAGCGCCCAGCGCCCTGGGAGGGAGGGATGTGGAGGCAGAGGCGGAGGAGGGAGAGGGGGAGAGAAGCGTGGCGGCGGGAGCGGGGAGCACAGGGGTTCGTCTTCTCCTCCTCCTCCTCCTCCTCTCCTCCTCCTCCTCCTCCTCCTCCTCCTCCTCCTCCTCATGCGGCCGTGGTGCCGCGCGCTGGCATCGTCCCAGCCTCGGCCTCGCGTGGCCACCGATTGTGAGCCGCGCCAGGCCAATGCGTCCTATGCGTGTCGTCCAGACTCTTCTCGACAGGAACGGCGGGTCACCTGTTAATTAACCGCGAGCCCGATGAAGGCCGCACCCTGCCCGTAACAGAAAACTGTGTCTGGCCGGGACGCACCCAGCTGACGAAGGTCGGGAGGGTGGACGGACCTTCTCGGCCCCGCGGCTCCTGGATGCCAAAGTACCCGAAGTCCACTGGCTGCGGCTCCTTGTGCAGCCGCAGTAGACTTACAGGCAGCCTGCATTCACATTCCTCACAGTGTGAGGCTGCCCTCAATATTTGTGTTCCGCACCCTAGCCGCGATCCCTCGGGTGGGCGAGGGTGCAGCCAGGAGCTTTGAGGGAGGCTGATGCGCCTGCTCTCCGCCTGTTGCGCCTGCCTGTGCTGACGCGCGGCGGCGCAAAGCAGCGTCTTATCCTCCTCCTTCCTATCCCCCTCCTCCTCCCCATCCCCCTCCCCCTCCTCTTCCTCCTCCTCCTCCTCCTCCTCCTTCTCCTCCTCCTCCTACTCCTCCTACTCCTCCTACTCCTCCCTCTTCCCCTCCTACTCCTCCTACTCCTCCTACTCCTCCCTCTCCCCCTCCTCCTCCTTATCTTCCTCCTCCTCCTTCTCCTCCTCCTCCTCCTCCTCTCCTTCCTTCCCATCTGCATTCCTCCCCACATGCGTGCGAGCAGCGGCTCGCATCTCTTCAGGAGCGCCTGCAGCTCCTCGCGGCTCGTGCGGAGGAGGGGCCTTGGCTATCTGTGGGCCTGGCTCCCTGCCTGCCGGGCCCTGGCGGCCGCCAGGAGGAAAAGCCACCCCGCACAGTTTTGCTTGAAGTGAGAGTCGCTTCCCCCCCGGGATGTGCCAACCTAGCCGCCCACCATCACTCACTTCCCCTCGGCCACGCGCAGATGGGGGTAGTGGGAGGGGGCAAGGCTGCTGAGAAAGTGCTTGCGTCTGAGGAAGCCTGGGCCTTATCTATAGATGTAAGGCCCGCGCCGTCGAGAAGCAGGCTCCTTCTAAGAAGCTTCCCCCCCCCTCCCCCCTACCCCCTTCTGCGCGCCAATCCCCCTCGCCGGCATGCTAGGGCTCCGTTCTGGGAGGCCGCAGACCGACAGCGTCGGTCGCACGCGGGCCTTCAACGATAAGTGAATAGCGTGCGTCTCGGCTCAGGACCTACGCCCTCTCTGACCCAAGAGGCGAGATTTCAGTCATAGCGCCCAGCCTGGCTGCAACAAAAAGCACGGATTGGGATGTACAAGTGCGAATGCTGCATGCTTCAACGAGGCCGCCGGCTGTTTGCTCCCCTCTGCGAGCCATTGATGAAGTCATGAGGGCGGGGGAGTGGAACGGGAGTCTTGCACACTGTTCTTGTTGCCGTCAACCTTTTTTCGTCAGCACCTTGTCCACATCCTCTTGCTCCTGCCTATTCTGCTCCTCCTGTGTCTACACTCGCCCAGTTGTCAGATTCGTACTTTCCTTGCTGGTGCCACGCGCCTCGTTTCTTTGCTCCATCTCCTGCCCCCTCGCCCGTGAGATGTTGCGACCTCTTTGCTTGTGATATGCCGCAAGCTCGCCCGCGGGGTGCGCATCCTCCGCGTCCTTCTCCTTGACCTTCCCTCACCCACTAGACTCAAACAGATCCGTGGGACACGCTTTCCAAGTCAACATGCCAAGTTCTTTCTCCTCACTGCTCGCAAGGCTATTCGACTTCGCTGTCTGCTGGTCGCTTCAGAAGGTTCCCCCGAGATCGGCACTACATGGATGCTGCAGCTTCCAGTTGGGGCCAGCCTTGGCCAGACAGTGCGACGGCCCGAGAGGCAGCACCGGGCTCGTGCCTGCGCTGACCAGTGCGTGTACATCCCAGGGGGTTGGCCAATGGCAGAAGCCGAGTGCTCCTCGGGTCAGTCCTGGGGGCCCAGCTATTCAGACCCTGCTGACTTTGAGAAGGAGCCGCTCTGCCTCACAGGCGGTCAGCAAGACGCATCCTCCACCCTCAATCGTCAGGGGCTCTAACCCCTGCGCAGACCTTGATGGATCATCGGCCCCACGGTGCTGTGGCAGCGACCAGCCATCCGTATCCCCATGGAAAGGCAATGCAACTTCTGCAGGTTGTGTCGAGGAATCGTCCGGTGGACTTCCCCGGGGGATAGTTTCTCATCCCGAGCTCGCTTCTGACGGCCCGGGGGCCCGAAGTCGGCCCCGGGAGGCCAATGATGACGAGAAGCCCCATCGTCCTCCCCCCTCCCTCCCTCTCTCCCTCTCTCCCTCCCTCCCTCCCTCCCCCACTCCCTTCCTCTTTCTCTCCCTTCCTCTCTCTCTCTCTCTCTCGAAGGCGGCGAAAACCGACGACGATTAGGGTTGCAGTGTGGGGCTGCCCTGGCGGTGAGCGGCACGACGTGCCGAACCGCAGGCAGCCCCTCCAGCGCGCCCCTCCCTCCGACGGGCCCCCCCTTGCCCTTGCCGGGGTGCTGCCGCTGGGGGCGCGCCGCTGGCGTGGGCCCCCAAACGGGGTGGTGACCACACCGTGTGGTGAGTCTCCTCCTCCTCTTCCTCCTCCTGCTCTTGCTCCTCCTTCTCCTCCTCCAGCGGTGGGGATTCGGGGCCACCGCACGGTTTTCGGACTCGGGTCGTTCCCCCAGGACTTCTCGGGCGACCGGGGCCTCCGAGGTCCCAGGACCGTGCGGTGACGAAACCGTGCGGTGAGGTCTTGGGGGATCTCGAGGACACCGTACTGTCACCGCACCGTTGCGGGACTCCAAGCTCTCCCGCGCTCGCCGCGCACGGCCCAGCAGCTGCCGCACCCCGATGCCGCCCCCGATGTATGAGATTCCCACCTACTTTGGCCTTGATCACTGGAAAGAGTTCTGAGCACCAAGAAGGTACCGAAACTTGATGGTTTTCACGTGTCGGGCCCTTGGAGGCGATACTCGTTCAACACTTTGCTAGCGTGAAGGGCAGACACTGTTTCGATAGTTTTCTGGGTGCTCGAAATTATTCCCAACCGTCCTGTGGTGTTGGGTCCTCGTTTTGAAGAGACAGCGCCCCGCGTTCTCCTCCTCCTCTTCTCCTCCTCCTCCCTCCCTTTCCTCCTCCGCTCCCTGCCTCTGCCTTCCGAACCAGTCAACAATTCACGCTTCGTGGCCCCACAGGGCGCCCCACCGAAGGCCCAAATGCCAGCGTTCGAGTGCGGCCACCGCACCAATTTTGGCACACCCCTCACACGTTTCGTGGCCGGGCCCAGAGGGAGCCACACCGAAGGCCCAAATGCCAGCGTTCGCATGCGGCCACCGCACCCATTTTGGCACACCCCTCGCACGTTTCGTGGCTCTAAAGGGAAGCCCACCGAGGGCCCAAATGCCAGCGTTCGCCTGCGGCCACCGCACCCATTTTGGCACAACCCTCGCACGTTTCGTGGCTCTATAGGGAAGCCCACCGAGGGCCCAAACGCCAGCGTTCGCATGCGGCCACCGCACCCATTTTGGCACACCCCTCACCTGTTTCGTGGCCCCACGGGGAGCCCCACCGAAGGCCTAACTGTCAGCGTTGGCATGCGGCCACCGAACCAATTCTGGCACACCCCTCACACGTTTCGTGTTACCAGAGGAAGCCCCATTGAAAACCCAAATGCCAGCGGTTGCACGCGGCCACCGCACCCATGTTGGCACACCCCTCACACGTTTAGTGGCTCCATCGGGGGAGCTCCACCGAAAGCCCACGTGCCAGCGTTCGCATGCGGCCACCGCACCCATTTTGGCACAACCCTCACACGTTTAGTGGCTCCATAGGGGGAGCCCCACCGAAGACCCAACTGCCAGCGTTCGCATGCGCCCGCCGCACCCATTTTGGCACACCCCTCACCTGTTTCGTGGCCCCTTCAGGGAGCCCCACCGAAGGCCCATATGCCAGCGTTCGCATGCGCCCACCGAACCCATCTTGGCACACCCCTCACACGTTTGGTAGCCCCATCGGCAGCTGATCCGAATGCTGTGCATACAACGACGGTGTTCACAACTGCGTATGGTTGGGTCCTTTGCCAGGCTAATTTCCGAGATGTGACCTTCAAGTTCGATGGACGCGTAAGCTTCCCGCGTAAGGTCGCGCGTAGGCGCCTCCTTCTCCAATGTAGCGTGCCGCGCAGGCGGCTCGCGTAAGCCGCGGCGTAAGGTCGCTGTCATCCCGCGTAAGACCCGTTTCTATTCGTCGCTCACACGTCGGGGTTTGCTAAAGGTGCCACTGGCCCAAAATGTGCCCCCAGCTTCTCGGTCTATTCTTGAGCCCATGGGGCCCCCCTGGGCCTCGCGAGGAGTGCTCTGGAGGCCGTGGAGACCTCCTTGGAAAGGGCCAGGGACACTTCCAGCAACACCCAGACATGGAGTCCGAATAGATTGGGGTTGGAGGGTCGCGCCGCATCGCCGATGCATCGGTGATGCGGCTCGATGTGGAGAGCGACTTTCTCCACGGCGACGTCGCCGATGCATCGCCGACGTCGCCGATGTATTGTCGATGCGTCGGCAGTGCAGTGGCTATGCGGTGCGACCCTCCGACAAAATCTGCTCGGACCCCGCGGGGGAGGCCTCTAATTAAGGGAACGAAGACTGACGTAACCATAAACTCTCGGAGGGCCACGCGGATTTCTCGGATCCACGCTGGACCCCCCTCCTTGGCGCGCGGAGCGAGCCCGGGGCGGCGCCGGAGGCGCCGCCAGGGGGGGTCCACCGCGGATCCGAGAAACCCGCGCGGACCTCCGAGTCATTTTGTTTATGTCATTGTTCATTCCCCTGTCTACTCGGGTTTTTTTCTAATCAGCGTGAGGGGGTACCCCTCCCGACGGGGGACAGTTTCGCTTCGTCGTCGCGCCGCGACGGGGGTCGGTGCGCCTTCGGCGCGCAGTGGCTGCCCGCGAAGGGTCGATGTGGGGCTGTCGGCGGGGGTGGCGCCCCCCCGACGCTTATGAAGCAACTCGGAGTAACGACTGCCCTGGGACCGGCCCGACTGCAGGCGTGGCGCCTACGAGCATTCCACCTGCCTCCTGCTGGCCCGGGCGGGTGGGGGCGCTTCCGGGTCGGCCGAGGATCGACCACATGCAAGAGTGACCCCTTTTCTCCTCCCTCCTCCTCCTCCCTCCTCCCTCCTCCCTCCTCCCTCCTCCCTCCCTCCTCCTTTCTCCCTCCTCCCTCATCCTCTCTCCTCCCTCCCTCCTCCCTCCTCCTCCTCCTCCCTCCTCCTCCTCCTCCTCCTCCTCCTTCGCCAGTGTGACCTTGGTGCGGGCTCATCAGGGGCCCCCCGATCGCTGAGCGCGACGCGACAGCGGCTGATTGCGCGCTTGGATCTGGCCACCTTGCGCCCCCTCTCAGGCCGCGCACCACAGGTCACTCTTGCCTGGGGTCACTCTTGCGTGCAGCCGAGAGGAAGGGGGGGCAGGGGGAGGAGGAGGAGGAGGAGGAGGACCAGTGTAAACCCAAGAGTCATCAACGATGTTGGAATACATCCTCCTTCCGAGCGCCCTCTTCATCGGCCCCTACAACGGTTCGTTTCAATTGAAGGAACTGCCTCTTTTGAACACAGCCGCTTGAAGACCCTGAAGCATGCCAAAACATTATTCCCGGAATTCCAGCGCCACGGATCAACCTGCATGTCGCGTCTTGCTAATCCTGAATCGTTCCAAAATTCCATTCCTGGGACTTCAACACAACTAGCCAACATAATTGCTGCACCCGCGTAAGCCTGAATCTGTTCAAAACACTGTTTTGGACACGTTGATGATGTGAATCCGCGAAAAGCTTGTAATTCTTTTTCAGCGAATTTGCGCCGCGCTAAAGCAAAAGCCACATTTTGAAAAGGAACCGCCCTCAATCCGCGAAACTCTTGCAAGTTGTTCAAACGAATTTGCGCCGCGCTAAGGCGACAGCCACATTTTGAAAACGACACCCCCTCGATCCGTGAACCTTTTCAGATGCTTGGAACACATGTGCGCCGCGCTGAGGCAAGAGCCACATTTTGAAAACGACCCGCCCTGAATCCGTGAAACCGTTGCCATTTTTCAGTTTCAGAGTCGTAAATGATCAGGAAGTCTTTTGGGGAAACGCCGAGCCCGCCATAAAAACTGGCCTCGGGGTGTGACAGGGAGAAGTTATGTATAAGGAAAAGAAATGGAGGAGGAGGAGAAGGAGGAGGAGGAGGAGGCGGAGGAGGCGGAGGAGGAGGAAGAGGAGGGTGCAGGGGAAGGGGCGGGGCACGGAGTCTGCTTCGTGCAGCTGGCTGCGGCCCCGCCAGCCCTCTGGCGCCGCGACAGGCGCCGGAAGAACCAACTACGTGAGCTGATTCGCTAAGCCAGCCTCCACTAACCTCGAAATGGAAAAAACGCCATAAACATAATCTGTTGGCGCTCCGCGCGGATTTCTTGGATCCGCGCTGGGGCCCGATGGCGGTGCCTCCTGCGCCTGCGCCCCCCTTCTGCGCGCTCCGCGCGCCAGGGAGGGGGGGCCAGCGCGGATCCAAGGAACCCGCGTGGAGCGCCAACAGTTTATGTTTATGGCGCTTGTTCTTCTTGTATCACCCCCCCTGTCTGACCCGGTATATACTGACGGGGGCCCGATGGCGAGCTGTGTTATTCACCGAGCGCGTTGCACTACTCGCAAAGTGCCGACTCGCAAAATTCAGAGAACACACGTGTCTTCTTCCATGTATTGTAATGTATCGTAGATACCCCGCGGACATTGCGAGTAGAGAAACTTGTTACTTTGCGACGAGTAGTGGGACGCGCTTGTCCAGTTGTGACAGCGGGCTGGTCGGTGGGGCCAGTTTGCGCAGGATCCGTTTTCGATTCGGAGCCCTGCTCTCGCTGCTTTTGGGTAGGACTGCTGCTGATGAAGCGGCTGCTGCTGCTGATGCTGGAACAGATCTGCACGCCGTCTTGAACGTAGCGTGACGCATGGCAACACAAGGCTACTGCGTCTCGTGACCCTCTTCTTCGTTCCCATCGTCGCCCCCAGGGGTTGGACCTGCGCACCCTGTACCTGGCGCAGAACCAGCTGGTCTCCCTGGACGGCATCTCGACGCTCAGCAAGCTGCAGGCGCTCAATATCAGGCTGCGCAGGGTACGTCGACTGCGCTGTCTCTGCGACCGAGGGGCGAGAGAAGATCGAGGAGGAACGGAAAGGGGGAGGAGGAGAAGGAGGAGGACGAGGAGGAGGAGGAGGAGGAGGAGGAGGAGGAGGAGGAAGGGGAGATTTTTTCAGCCTCAGGTTCCGCGTTCCTCCCCGGCGCCGGTTCCCTCCTAGGTGCCGTGTTCCCGCCGAGCTCCTTTGCTTATCTGGTCTCCCGTGCAGCTCCCCCCTCCGCCGCTTAGTGGGCACGTGAGCGGATGCACTCATCCTACTCGTACTACTTTGCATATAAGGGTATGTAAGTATCGAACACGACTACGGCGAATCACCGCCGCCCCCTGCCCTTCCGGAAGCGCATCTGTCACCGAACGTTGTGGCCAGAGTGTTCCCCGAATCGGTTTGGAAAGCGGTCGGGGAACACGGTGGGGAAGGAGGAAGAGGAGGAGAGGGAGGAAAAAGGAGAAGGGAAGACGAGGGCTCTTGGGAGCCTCTTGGGCTACTCTAGGTTACTATTGGGCCATCTTTGCGGTCTTGGAGGCATATTGGGACTGTCTTGGACGCCGTTTTGGGCCTATATTGGGGCTTCGTGGGACCATCTTGATCATCTTGGATGCATCTTGGAGGCCATCTTCGCCAACGTTGGCCGTCTTGGAGGCGTCTTGGGACCGTCTTGGAGGCCATCTTGTCCGTCTTGGAGTGATCTTTTGTGGACTTTGAGGACCGGCATGGGTTGTCCGTCGCTGTTGATGCCCTCTTGGGGCCGTTTTGTGGGCCTCTTGGGCCATCATGGGGCAATCTTGGAGGCCTCGTGGGCGATCTTGGGGCGATCTTGGGGGCCTCTTCGCCGTCTTCAGCCGTCGGAATGCCGAGAAGAAGCAAATGCCAAAATCCTTCGAACACCTAACGGACATCAATGATTTGGGCCTCTTCGGGCCCTCCAGGAGGACCTCTTGGAGGCCTCTTGGGTCGTGCTGGGCCGTCATGGAGGCTTCTCGGGCGACCTTGGAGGTATCTTGGACTCTCTTTGGCCGTCTTGGAGGCCGTCTTGGACCATCCTGGGCGGACTTGAAGGCCATGTTGGAGGCCATCTTGGGCCAACGTGGCCATCTGGGAGGCCATCTCGAGCCGTCTTGGAGGATTTTGGGGGGATTGAGGTTCTGAGCGATCTTTTCGGGTGGCCGGCGGGACGGGCCGAAGCCCCAGTGGGAGTTCTTATGGGAAAAGAACCAAAACCAAAACCGAAAGGGTTCAGCACGCCAGGCACCCCTGTGGTGAATCAACAAGGGGCGGCGGATCCAGTGGCCTTCGGCCCATCCCGCCACCGTGCCTGGGGTTAATCGCACGTCGCCTCGCCTCGTGACTTCGCACGACTCGTTCCTCGTCGATGCTACCTCGCCGAACGGAGGGGGGTGGATAGGGAAAGGGGGGGTACGAAATCTGCTGCATGCAGCTGGTTTCGGCCCCGCCGCCGGCCCATTAACTACTCGATACATGGGCGCCTCCGGGCGCGGGGAGGCGCCGGCAAAATCAGCTACGTGAGCTGATTCTCAAACCCCACCTTTGCTATCCACCCCTTTCGCTCGGCCCGAAAGTCTGCGCTAGTGGAAAGGCCTAAACGGGGGTGCCGTTAGGGCAAATTCCTCGGGGCGGGCACAGGCCGACACCTCGCCAGTGCACGAGGCGCCCGCGGACCGCTCACGGGAGGGCGCCGATCGACGATCCAGAGAGCAGAACCAGCGTTCGGGGCGCCCGAGGAGGAAAACACGAGAGTTGAGAAGGCGCGTGTTGAGCGCGTGAAGGCAGGATGAGCTGGAGCCCGCAGTGCGAGCCCTGTTTTGCGCAAGCGAAGCAGGCCGAACGACGGAGGGAGGGAAGAAGGAAGAGGAGGAGGAGGAGGACCGAGGCGGCAGGAGGCAGCAGGAGGGCGGGGCGCCCACGAGGCGACCACGGGCGGGCACCAACAGCGGGCACCACTCGAAGAATCCCAGGAAGCCCATCCAGGTCCTTACGCAAGCCCAGCAAGAGTCCCTGAGTGCAGGCACTGTCTGGGATGTATCTGTATCCCTTTTCATACATTTTTGTTTGATATTGATCTGGGGTGTGTGGACCCCCCCAGGAACTGGTTCCCCGGCGTCTCGGGCTCCTGGACGCCCATTTCAGAGGGTCCCGTGAAACGTCCGGGCCTCCGGAAGTTCTTGCCAAGCTTTGGAAGCGGTTCAGGGTCCCAAGAGACCCCCAAGACGGTCCAAGATGGCCTCCGGCGGTCCCAGACCCCCGCCGGACGCCCGAAGATGGCCCAAATCACTTCAAGAGCCTTTCGCAATGCAGCAAAGCTTGGTGTTCCATTTGTTTTTGCATGATTTTTTGAGCTACTTGGTTATTCGGTCTTCTGGGCGCCCGAGATCGCCCGAATAGTACCTAAAATCGCCCCAAGACAACCAGGATAAGATTCCTGACGTTCGAAGAGAGCCCCAAGACAGCCGCAAAGGGTTTGAAAACTGCCCAGAGGGCCCCATGGCAGCCCAACATTGCTTCAAGACGCCCTCCAGAGCATTCAAAAAGTGATCCGAGACCAGGGTCGCGGTATGGTGGCCCGAGGACTCCCCCAGAGGCCGCCAAAAGGCGCCAGGGACGTTTCCAGAGGCGCCCAAGGAGCCGTTGAAAATATTTCGCGAGGTCCTCCGAACGCTCGCCTGGGAGGAGCCTCCGCAAACAAATGTAGAGAGGACGGGAAAAGGGTTCGCGGGGCAATTAGAGCGAGAACGAGGAAGAGGACATAATGAGGACATGTGTGGGAAGGAGAAGGAACAAGACTATGTTAACAGTGACGACGGGCATTGCAATCAAGAGCGATGGCTGATTGATCTACCACTCTTCCATTCTGCCTGCACGTTAGACGTGAAGGACCAAGCAAGGTGCATGGCGCGAAGCGCCACATTAGCCTCATAAACCGATGTATCCATGTATATATATATATATATATAGCTCCTGGAAGCCCTTGCTGGGCCTAGGCAACGGGCCCGGATCGGTCAAAGGGCGGCCGAACGGCCCCGCGAGGGCTTCAAGAGGACCCAGACACCCATGAGACGCCCGGAAACGACTCAAGGCTGACCCTCAGATGGTTCGAAACGCAAGCAAGATTGATTCATGAGTGTTTCCAGTATGATCTGGAAAATGCTGTCTCTGCTCTTCAGTCTTCTGGGCGTAAACAGCCCAAGTGGCCCGAACCCCGCCCCACAATTATCCATCATGAATTCCAGGCGATCCAAAAGAGCCCCAAGACGGAGCAACAGGGTCCCAAGATGGCCTGAAGAAAGCCCCATGACGGCCCAAGATGGCCCCAAGACGCCCCCCGGAAGCATTCCAAACCGTGGTCTGGCCGTTCAGGGAGACCGCAGTTGGAAGCACGGTGGCCCGAAGAAGCCCCCAGAGGCCCCCAGAGCGCACACGGGAGGCTCCCATAATGCCCCAAGAAGCGTGAGTTCCCCAAGAGGCTCTCGAAGTAGCAACATCCGCAAAACATAATTGAGGATCATGAGGACACATCTCAGGGCAGGGCGACAAGGATGAAAGGGACAGAGGCAGCACGAACGAAGGATAACGCATGACATCCGTGTAGCGACGATGAAGGAACCGGCTTCAGGGAGTGTTCGCTACATGTTCGGTGTTACCTTCTGCCCGTCGATGTGCCACTGCAGCCGCACACACATATAGACATTGACAAATGTAGGTCTGTGACAATGTGCAGGCCTTCGTACACATATGAGGCCAATGGTTATTTCCTCCATCATCCAGCCTCTTCGTCCTTGTTGTGTTCATCCTCTTCGTCACCTTCGTGCGCCTGATCTCCGTCACGCTCGGAGCACGCCCCAGGTTTCGCTCACTCAGGGTTTGTTTTCGTGCACAGTTGTGGCGCAGAGCGCTTACAATTAATTGTCTGAGCAAAGTCTGGCCGTATCCGAGTTCAGTGTTCCCTCATCATCTTGTTGCTGCGAAGCCGTACAGCAAAACTTTGAAACTCCGGATACACGCAGGGCGCTTCCGAGTACCCTGGGAAGCCTCCGAGTAATATACAACATCCTTCAAACCTTTCGAACACATTCCCTTCTTCCCTCCTCCCTCCCTCGCCCTTCCTCGTCCCTCCTCTTTCTCCTCCTCCTCCTCTTCCTCCCTCTGCCCGGTTGAGTATGCGTGGGGGTGGGAGGGGGGTGTGGTTACAGAGTTCTTCTCGCGGACAGCGACGGAACGAAAAGCCAGGCGTGGACTCTTGGGGCGGGGGGAGAGCGGCCAAGGAGAATCAGGTTGAGGAGGGAGAGGAGGGCCCTCTTCTCCCCCCTCCTCCTTCCTCCTCTTTCTTCGTCCTTCCCCTTCCCCCCAATAAGCTGTCTCATTGCCTACAGCAACTCCGCCGCCATGTTGGACACATGATGAGTGAGGTCGCTGGCTTTGTTGGGCGTCGATCTCACCCTCGGCTAATCACGATGAGCTCGACGACCTCGTGCATCCCACCGATCGCCTCGCCCACCGTGCGCAGGAACGCTCCCTCACCGAAAGGAGTCATCAGTTCACCAAGTGGGCGCTCGAGCAATGGCGTCAGCATTCACATCGGCTGCATGCGATGGCTCGCGACCCCAAGCCAGTTGTTCACAATAGCTTTGGCAAAGGACGGATCATTGCTGACCCCGCGGAGTTCATGAGCGACAGAAGACATGACTGGATATCCTTGTAGGCGGACGCAGTCGACGACGCCGAGGCCATCACACACATGCTGCAGCAGTTGCGTCACGATGCGCTCCAAGAACCACCACCACCGCTAGAGCTGTCAGCGCTGGACAGAGTAATGGCCAAAATGCCTGCCAAGGCGTTTGGGGTGGATGCTCTCACACCTTATGATATTCAGCGAGTCCCTGGCCAAGGCCGGTTAGAATTTCTGGAGTTGCTCAGCCTTGTCGAGCAGGATGGAGAGTGGCCAGCGCAGCTGCTCACCACTATTTGTGCTTTCCCCCTAAGACCAAAGGGGGCGAGAGAGCGATTGAACCCTTGGTTGAGACCACCAAGATTTGGAGCAGATCACGTTATGGCGCCACGTCTGAATGGTCTGAGAGCTTGCGGGCTCATTGGGGTACGGCCATTGCTGGCATCAGTGTTCTGCGAGCAGCACTCCCCCGCTCGTTGTTAGATGAGACGGCGACGGCTTTGGAAATATCAGTAGCGACCTTGTTGCTCGACTATGAGAAGTTTTGCGACTCGCTGCTTTGGGTCTTGATGGGTTGTGCAGCACAACAGTCGTGCTATCCGCCCATCGTCGTTTGCCCCGGGGTGCTGTTATGCGCTAGCCCTCGGTTTTCGTTAGGACAGACAGGTACCGCTGAGGCGATTCTGCCGACACGGTCGCTGGTGGCAGGTTCCCCACATGGGGTGCGATCTACCAAACTGTTCTTGCACCCGTTGCCCCAGCGAGCCCAAAAAACGGACTGATTCGACAACGCGCTGGACCTTAGTCGACGACACCGTTCTTCGAGCAGAAGGACCGAGAGAGCTGGTTGAATCTCGCATGATATCCTCCGCCGATGATTTCAAGCAAGGGCTGGACACTTTGCGAGTGGTGTTTTCTCCTGAGACGGTGCCGTTGGCCAATGCTGTCAGTTTGGGTGAAAAGCTGGCCATGCGGCTTCGCCGCAAAGCCACTCCTGTGCAATACTGTCTGGAGGCAGTGGACATTGGCGTGGACGCAACTGGGCGTGGACGACGGTCTGTTCGTAAATCGTCGCTGCGTGTAGCCACTGCTTTTAGACGCGACGTCCGACCACAGCGTTTTCGTCGCCATGCTCGCCTTCGCAAGGTGTGGCAAATCCTTTGGTAAACGGGAGCGCTTCAGGGCATCCGGTGCGTAGGGGCACCAGGTGCTGAGTCTTGCTCCTTACCTTTTACTCCGTCTACGCCGCCAGGCTGCCGCGGCGGGTGCGGCCCCGTCGAAGGGCAGATGCTTGACCAGCACTTTGGAAGTGCCCTACGGAAATAAAGACTCAGCTCTAGAGTTGCGTCGCCAGCTCGTGGCCGAGTACCTTGCGGCTTGGCGCCTTCATCCTGAATGCAATCAACGAGTGGCGCAAGCTTGGCCACATACTTTAAAACGCCGGCTTGAGTTGTCAGGTCGGTCGGGCAGATGGCGAGTTGTCAAATGACCAGTGTCAGTTGTGATCGCCACTCTTCTCGACGCAGGATGGCCACCTACTCCAGCAGTTTCTTGGCGGCGCTCAGAAACCGCTGGACTTGCTGAGTGGAAGCTCACCATTTTGTCCTTGGCAAGCTGAACAGGAGATTAGATGGACGTCACTGGTATTCTTCGACGACTTGATGGATGATTTCAATGCTCACTCATGGGCTCAGGCTGCTGAGCATGATGGCGCCGACGACCTCCAAGGAGGAGCTGACCTCTGCTGGCCTTGGCGAGAATTCGTCAAGTTCTCGAAGAATGGGGACTGCGACAAGGCGGGCCAAACGCTGTGCGTGGCTGCTGGTGCTCCGTGGCCTCGCGTCCGCCAGTTTCCGACGGGCGCGGAGGAGCAGCGGCAGTGCCCGCGTAGCCGGAAATCACTTCATACGCTGCGGCATCACATTCTTCGAAGTGTGAGAGCAAGAGAGATCATGGGGACTGTTCCCTCTCCGCCTCCCCAGTGTCTTAGGCATTAATGAATTGTGCTATGAAGCCAGGCTCGCGGCTCAGAGGTGCCCCCCCGACCGACCACGTTCACCCCGAGTTCGTGGACCCACCAGTAGCCGAGGGATTTAAGCCCCTCGGCGCGACGCCCCCGATGGAGTTGTCGCCCGTCGGCGCTGAGGCCTTGGTTGTTTTCGGGGATGGCTCTGGAGGGCGTTTCTCTTCCGACCCTCGACGCCGGCGCTGTGGCGCGGCTTCTGCGGTGGTCAGAATCGCCCCATGGGCGTCGCCGTGGGAGTTGGGCAGGGGCGTTTCAGGCACTTTAGCTGGGAAGTCCCAAACCGTTCCTCGCCCCGGGCATCCGGCTTTCGCGCTGTGTCTCGAGGGCGCTACAGGCCCCTTCCATTCTGTCACGGACCACGACCCCCTGGTTGCCGGGTGGGGGCGGGGCCGGGCCGGCGCGGTTGGGCGGGAACTAGGATCTTCGGCTCCCGAAGAGTGGGGCGCGTCACCTTAGAGCGGGCGACTGCTCGCCTGGACCTCGAGGCCGAGGGCCTTTCGGCCCGTCATTTCTTCCTCAGGTCTCCAAATCATTTGGCGCACCAGGCGGGCTCTGGGGCCGCCCGTCGCCCCCTGCATCTTTCGGCCCGCTCTGATCCCAGGGCCGATTTTCGGGATGCTCAGATTGCCCTGATTCGGCGTCGCGCGCGCCGAGCCTTGATCGACTCGCCTCTCGCCGACCCCAGGAATGTTCGGCCGTCGGTTGCCCCTTTGGAGAGAGCGAGGCAAGGGTCGAAGCATGATCGAGCGCTTCGCGCCTCGCCGCGCAAATTCGCGACGCGCGGCAGCCCCTTCCGCTGCGGAGTGCGCGACTTGCCTTGTGACGAGCAGGACCTCTTAAGAGAGGTCTTAGTTTCACCCCTTCCCGTCGGATGTCGCTGTCGAGGTCCCTGGGCCCGTCTCGGTCTCGGGCGCGGTCTTGCGCCCTTCCCACAAGCCGGCGTTCTGGCAGTGGCACAGCTTGTATGGTTGCCAGGTTCGCGGCCGAACTGCCGCGTCGGACGGGCGCCGTCCGGTGCCCGAGTGCAAAGCGCCCTTTAGGAAGGGATGTGAAAACCTGGGCCGGATTCGCCGCGGTCTGTGCCCGAGCTATGCCGTCCAAGGCGAGTTCCCTGCACCGCCGCGCTCGAATTGCACCCGCGGCCGATCAGCAGGCGCGAGCGCGAGGGGGGGCCATTTGGGGCACGCGTGCTCCATGCTTGCTGCGCCCCCCCCCCTGCCCCGTCCTCTCCTGCGCGACGTTGCTTGCCAAAACGTTCCAAAACGAAGCGTTCCTCGTTTTGCTTCCTCGTCCTTCTCTTCCTCCTCCTCTTGGCTGCTCCGGCTCAGGCTTTGCCCGTGCTTGCAACGGAGTCAGTTTAAAAGGGCACGCTGCTGTTGTTGGCCTCGTTGACTCTCGTCTCAGTCCGCGGGCGCGCCACCCGCGAGCGTTTTCTTTTGGCCCCCGAGGCCCCTCGCCATCGCGCCCCCCTCGCAGGAGCCATGGCTGGCGAGGGCGGCGGGGGCGGAGGCGCGCGCGGCACCTGGCGGCCGCGTCGCGCCGGCTGGGCGAGCTCGCCGCCGAGCGGCGAAGGCGGCGGCAGCTGTGGCCGCGCCGCGCCGCGGCAGGGGCGCTGGCCCGCCCTCTCTCCCGGGCCGCAGCTTCCCGGCGCTGACGGCGGCAACGGCGGCGGCGGCGGCAAGTGGGTTTGCGGCGAGCGCGGGCGCGCAACGGACAAACTCGCGTATTATTTCTGCAAGCGCTGTGGCTCGCCGCGCGACAAGGACTTCGCTGCGGCGAGGGGTGCTTTGCCATGCGGCTCGAGTCTCGCCCCGGCGAAGCAAGCCCCCCAGGAATTCGAGGCGAAGGGCGGGCAGCGGCTGCGGCTGCAGGCGGGCGCGCGAAGTTCAGCGGCGCCCCAACGAGGATCTGGGTTCGCTGGTCTCCCTCAGCGAGAAGCCGGGCAAGACTGAGGACGCTGGCCGTGCTCGCGCTACACTGGCTGCTCGCCCCCCCCCCCCCCCCGACCGCACCTAAGATCGGCCTGGAGGAGCATCTGGCGCGCGCCCAGCGCGAGCGACTCAAGCACGGTCACCGCGTGGATAAGGACATCAAGAGAGTGGCATCTATGGAGTCGAGATTGGATGCCCAGCGAAAGCTCGTTGGGACCACCCGCGCGGAGCTGGGGCAGATGGACAGGAGCTACGACGAGCTGGCGCAGCAAGTGGCCAGTGCCAGGGCAACCGGAGAGGTCTCGTCTTCGCCCACGGCTGCCCCCATGGCGCGGCTCGAAGACCTGCTCGACGGCAGGCTGGATTCGTTCAATATCGACCTGGGCTAGCTGTTCAAGGCTTCGGAGGACTACGGCGAGGAAGACCTTGAGGGTTCGACAAGTGCCGCGACCACCTCCTGCAATCAGCGCAGCGCATGGCCAAGGACCTGTTCGCCCAGGCCGGGGCGGCGCGACGCCCAGACCGGTCGCTTGGAGCAAAGCGGCGGCACGCGGACACTGGCGAGGCGGCTGGTGGCCCCTTCGACGGCTGCGCTGATGGCGCGGGTGGAGCTCTGCGAGACGCTGGCGGCGCGCGCTCTGAGGCCCCGCGCGCGGGATCAGCCCCTGGCCCCCGGCCTTCCGTTGGGCCCGCCGCGCCTGCAGAGGGCGTCTCTGGCGATGACTCCGTGGAACATCAATCGCGCGCCCGAGCAGCAGCGGCCAAGGTCATTGCGCAGGCGGCCCCCCCACAACTACTGCGCGTCGGTTCGGGCAACTTTGTGGGGAGTTGTGCGTCGGGGGATTGCCACTTTCTATCGGTTGAGCATTTCAAGCTCCCCCATCAATATTCGCAGGCCCCGTCGTCGCCTGGGGCGGGGCATTCCAAGACAAGGCCTCCTTCCCAGTCCTCGCTGCCTGGTGCGAGACAATCTGTCAAATCCATGTGTTTTGCGCAGTCCCCGCTGCCCGGCGCGGGGCAACTTTCTTTCGAAGTTGCCATGGCCCCAAGGCCCCCGAGGCTCCCCCAACGGATCAGTTCTTTTTTGGGGTTGAGACGGTCAACGGGAATTTTTGGTCTTCTAGCAAGGATTGGTTGCCGACGTGTTCGGCCCGCGTCGTTTCGATCCAGGGGCGTCGCCATCTGGGCGGGGGGGCCCGTGGATGTGGCGTCCGCGCGGTGCATGAACAATGGCTGGAAGTCCTTTTGGGCTTCAGGAAGGCGGGGGCCTGCGGGGGCTGTCTAGCGGGGTGGCCATTATGTCCAGGGCCTGGTTTGGCATTCACTCCCCCTTCGAGGGTCACGTTGCCTCCCCTTCGTAGGGATGTCACTGGCGTGGTCCATCATCCTAGGGGTCAACCTATCCTCGCCTCGTCCCTTTTATCTCCGTGACTCCGTGGGATTGAATGCCGAAAACTTCGACGTCTTTGGGCAGCTTGGATCCAACCTCTCGGTCTGCGGGGTGCCTTATTCATCATTGGCGGCGGTTTTAACAATGAGGCAGATGCGCTGCAGCAGTGCGAGTTCGTTCAGGAGCTCAAGGCCCAGCCCGCGGAGACGGGCAGGCCTGCGCGCATCGGCGCGGGCGATCCCAAGCGCTGCGGTTTCTTCGTGGTCTCCAGCGGCCTGTCCCAGGCTATCGAGATGGTGCACTCCGACCCCTGGTCGTCGGCGCTCGCTCTTCGCGCGCCCACCAGGGTTAAATTCTGCGCGGGAGCCGCCGGTTTCCACGCCCCCTCCTTCCGTGAGCCGCCCCCGATTTTGGCGGGCCCCCTCTTTGGCCCTTCGCCCGAGCCACCTAGTTACGAGCGGTGCATGGCTCTGGTGAGGAAGGCCCTGGTGGGGGCCCAGAAGGGGGAGCGGGCTCTTCTCGAGAGCCCCCTCTGCGGCGTACAAATGTTGGGCTAATGCCTCGGAGCAAGAACTGTGTAGAATGGGCGAAATCACCCTCCCATGTTATGGTGCCCGGGGAAAGGGGGCGCCCCTGTTGCGGTGGCCCGTCTGGGCGCGCGACCGCGGGGCCCCTCGCTGCCCTGAGCTCCGCGGCATGAGAGGGCTGCGCTCCAACTACCAGGTTTCTGCGGCTCCGATCTGACAGGTCGGCTGGCGCGGACGCGTCTTTCAGGTATTGGGCGCTTGCGCTGCCCTCTCCGACCAGCCTCTTCTGGTGCGGGATAACCGAGGCCCGCAGCTTATGTTGCTCGAGGTAGTCACTATGTCGGTCAAGGCCTGGCTTTTGGACCCCTCGGACCTCTCTTTTGACTCCGACGCGGGCCAAGCGCGCGCCGTGTCCAGCAGATTGTCGCGGATCCTGCGGCTTGGGGGTCGACCAGTGCGCTCGGTCGCCTTGGCTCTCATGTATCCGACCCCTCCGAGTTCCCCCTTGTCGAGTCTTCGAAGTTCAAGGCCTTCTGCAGGGCCAGGTACGTGCCAGGGAAGTTGCGGGGCAAGAAACTGCCCCCCCTTCCGCTGCTCCTGACCGATTCCATCAGGTCAATTTCCAAACCTTTCTCGAGGCGCTCGGCTGTGGGCCTTGATGGCTCCCGCGCGAGGCGTGGCTAATTTCTGTATGGCGCCTCGCTCAAGTGCCTGGCTCTGCTGCTTTAAGTGGTTGCGTCTTTGGCCATCCTGCCCATGAAGCTGAGGGCGCTCGAAGCTCTTATCCCCAAGAGCGTCCCAGGTTTCCGGACCAATGGGGCTTTTCCGGGCGCCGCCACCACTGGGGGCGGTGTCGGCGGCCTCTAGCGGAGGCCTGGGAGCTCGAGCGCGACGACCCCTACCGGGCCGCGGGGAGGTACCATTCGTCGACGGACACGGCGCGGCGTCAAACGGTGAGGTCCGGAACCGGCGCCTCCTCAAAGTTTCACTCTGGAGGAGTGTTTTTGGATATGTTGAAATGTGAGAAGATCCCCCTCCTGCAGCTGGAGGACAGGGGCCACCGGCTTACCTTTCCCACGGTGTTGCTCAGGGTCTGTCTTGCCGCTTACCGTGGAGCGAGACACATGCGGAGTGGTGTCCACTGCGCTCCATGCTAAATTCGGGGTGGTCGCAGGATGTTCGATGGCGACGACGGTGATCAGGGCGTTCGGATAGGATGTTTTCGATTATGTGCCGCTGCCGTTATGTATTGCGCTCGATGTTCACATTGGCGACACGGGGGCCAGTGGCGAGGGCGCGGAGGAGCACGTCATGTCTTGCATTTCTGTGGCCGCCGAGGCCCTCTGCGTCGCCATCGCACGGATGATGCAAGCGCAGATCTCCATGGATGAAGTCGCTTTTGCGTCCTCGACTCGGGCCATCCACGCCCGTCAGCAGGAATCTGTCGGGTGCCTTTTTTTGTCCTAGGCGCGAGGCCGCGGTTAACCTCGGAATCGATGTCGCTGGAGGTTTGCCGTTTGCCGCGACGTGTCCGCGGCCACAGCGTAAGGCGAATATTGTGGTGTCAGCTGCTGCCCGCAGGTCCAGGCGCTTTGCGCGCGGGCGCCCTGTGCCCTGTCGTCGGGCAGCGGAGGTTTTCGATTCGGGGCCTCTCGCTAGCCTGCTGGGCGGCTCGGAGGTGCCTGGGAAGTCCGACGGGGAGCTGGCCCGCGTGCGCCGCATGTTTGTTTCTGCCATCCGTTCTGCCAGTGGAGAGCGCAGTTTATCCATTCTCGCGCGCTGCGAACATGATCCAGCATGGCATAGCAGTGCTTCTCCCATTCTGCGTTATTGTCACGAGCTGTGGCTTCTGCAAACAGCGGTGACCTCGCGGGCACTTTCGCGTGAGCAGATCGGTCGGGTTTTGTTTGCCACTTGGGCTTTTCGTCCGAGATCCTGGCGGTCTGTGAAGGGCCTTATTGGTGCTATGTATATGTCGGAGAAAGGATCAGCTGGCCCATGTGAGATCCCTTTCCGTTGGTGGATGAAAGCGGCAAGTCCATCCCTGTGATCACTTCACCTCTATGTTTAATAAGAGAAATTCCTGAAGTTTGTGGTCCTGAAGTGGCTCCAAGTCGAAGTGTGCTCCAAATGTGCAGATGAAAACCGCGTTTGGTTTGATTTTTGTCTCGGGGGCGCTGTCCTCTGGAAAATTCACCCCGAGTAAAACGGTGCCATCAGTCCGGTTGCGCCTAGAGTTGTTTGGCCCGTGTTTAAGCTCGTGGCTAAGGGATATCAGATTGAAGACCGAGGCCCACTGTGCGATCCGGCAGGAGACACGATAATTCATCGGCGCTGGTCCTGCGAGATCTGCGGGGGGGAGCGGCTGACCATTGTCGGCCAGACCCTCGCGGAGCGCGGTCGGTCGCGTCTCGCCGAGCCGCCGCCAGGATTTAGCTTCGCATGTGAGACAGGCCTCTCTGTGCACCCTTCCAGGGGGCCCCGCGGCCTCTCAGCATAAAGCCGCCGTTGCAGCCATCAAATTCCAAGTGCTCCCAGCGGCTGCTGCCGAGGAAGGCCTTCCGCCGCCCGACCTGGCGGGCTGTGCGGCGACGGTAGTTGTTGGCGGTATGTTATCAAAGATTTGTCTCGATCGGGATGGGGGTTGGTCTAGCTCAGTGAGGCTGGGCGCATCCTAACTAGACGCTTCGGGCCCAGTCTCGTGTCACTGCAGAATTCGCGGTTCCTGTTGCTGCTGTGTCGCTTCTGGTCGGGGATTCGGCTTCCCATTCCGATTGCCTTGCGGTTGTGAACAATTTTTCGGACCCCCCCACGAATTGCTTGCATCTTCCTCTCGGCCTTACAGTGGGCCGGCGATGCAGGCTGGTTCATCTGGGCAAGGTTTTTGTTGCAGTCAGTGGGTAAGGTTCGAGCCCGCCAGCAGGAGGATGATACCCTGTCGCTGGAAGACAGACTGCGCGTCATAGGTAGCAATGCTGTTGACCAAGTGGCGAAGGAAAGAGCCGCCCTTCACCCTCGCCTCTCCGGGCGCAGAGGCTGAAAGGATCCAATGTTTGTGTGTGTGCGTGTGCGGTTTCGAATGGCGTGGCCAGGTTCGCCGCCAACCTGATTGAGAGGTGGCCTCGGACCGACCTTGGGGGTGGTCTTCGTGTGTCTGAGGCCCTTCCCCCGATTGCGGAAGATCCGAGGCCATCTCACGAGTGGGAGCTAGTTGGGCATCCGCCCCACTCGTTTTGGCAATGTTTTCGTTGTCTTCGATGCGCTCGTTTGCTATCGAAGCCTTCGCCGGGTTTCTGCGCACGGCTGCCCCGCATTCAGCCTCAATCGCTCCGCGATCTGGATCACAGACGCGTTGTAGTCGACTGTTGTGATTCTTGCTTTAATTGCATATGCCAACGGTGTGACTCCTTTGCCACTGGTGGAAGGGTCGCTAAACTGCGGCCGCATGCGTTCCTCTCACGCAGCCTCAGAAGTGCGAGAGTTGGAGACTGTTGGGCAAGGGCTTCCGCCCCAAGAGTTCAGGAATCACAGTCGACGTTTCAACTTTGTGCCATCTGTAGATGGGGGGCGGTGGCAGTGGATGTCGAACAAAAAATCCTCCTCCTCCCCCCTTCGAGGGGGAGGGGGGAGTTCAGGGAGGGCGGAGGAGGCCCCCTTCCGCAAGCCCCCGCTGCCAGGCACAACAACATCACGTCCATCGCTTCCCTTCGCAGCGAAGACCTTCCGCGTTTGCGCAGGCTGAACATCTCGGACAACAGGCCGGAGGGCCTGGCTGTCCAGAGCCGTTGTCGGAGGTCGCTGTCAATGCCACCAGCAGCCGCCGCTGTCGTCGTCGTCGCCGTCGTCGTCGCCGTCGTCGTCCTTGTCCAATTGTCCCGTTGTCATCGCTGTCGCTGAAGTCGTCGCCGGCGTCCCGTTACTGTCGCCGTCGTCGTCGTCATCGTTGTCGTCGTTGTCGTCGTTGTCGTCGTCGTCGACGTCGTCGTCGTCGACGTCGTCGTCGTCATTGTCAGGGGAGGGGAATGGGGATGAGGATTGGGAGGGGGGAAGTGAGGCAGGAGGGTTTTCAGAAGAACTCTGATGCTCTGCTGGTTCTCGGACATTTTTCGAGGTCATCGGAGCTGTTCTTGCGTTTCCGCTGCAGGCTCGCGGAATCCTTCCAGAGACGGCTCGGGGGAGCGTGAGACCCGGGTTTGCCAGGACTCGGGTTCGCCATCGTTTTTTGACGACCGCGACTCGGATTTTGACGAGCAGGAGTTTCGTGGGATGTCTGCAGCGGGAGGCCCCGTCAAAATGCAGGCTCAGCCTCGTCATTTTTTTGACGACCTCGTCGGGGATTTCCGAGTCCCCTGTGCCCGAGTCTTACGCCCCCCTGAAATTTCTGGGGCCCACACGGTGCGAGTCCTCAATAACGATAGCCGCCCCCCCTTTTGAACTCGAACGTATCCGTTTCCTACCTGGAACGCTCAAATGTGCTCTGGGGGGCGACCTGGCCCCCCTGACAGAGGCGCCAAATACTTCCAGCTGCGGCTAGCGATCCGTGCGCCAGTGATGTCCGAGCCTCGGCGACGGGGGCGGCGAGGGCGCCCCTGGAGGCCCGGGCCCCGAGCCGCCGCGAGGTGGCCGATCCTCTTGGCGGCGGCCGCCCCTTGGCCACGCCGGCCGTATGTCCAGCGTCCGGAGGAGGAGGAGGAGGAGGAGGAAGAGGAGGAGGAGGAGGAGGAGGAGGAGGAGGAGGAGGAGGACGGGGAGCAGGAGGAGGAGGAGGAGGGGGAGGAGGAGGAGAAGGAGGAGAAGGAGGAGGAGGAGGAATCTCTGGCGACCGCGTCCTTGCTGCGGTTGTAGGCGACAGGCTGCCACGGGCCTGGACACCCTCGGCCGAAGGCCTGCGAAGCAGCGGATGGTGGAGAAGGAGCCGGCCAAGAGTCGCCTGAGGCCCCTCCCGGCCGGAGCCATAAGAGCTGGGACGACAGGCGACCGATTCCTGGAGGCGAGCTGTCTGTGGCATGTAAACACGGTCACCCCGTTCTATCTTGGTAATGGTTCGGTGAAGTCGGGCGTGTCCCTGGACAGGAAGAATATTCAAGAATAGTCAAAATATTGTCTGGCACAGTGTCTGTACTTGCATTTGTTGGCCATTTTGAATTACTTATAGATTATGATTTCTTCAAAAATCCGCCTGAAGGAGCACATGCCCGACCTAAGAGTTCGGGTTCCGCGCAAGCAGCCCCTCCAGATTAGTCCCCGCTGGCCTCAGCAGGCCCCCGGTTGTAGTCTGGGGCGGTCTCAACACCCCGACCCTTGGGCGCGGAGCGCCCTAGGGGCGCCGCCGGAGGCGGCGGCAGGGTGTTAAAACCGACCCGAGCTACTCGGGGGGGCTTGTTGAGGCCAGCTGGGACTACTCGGGGGGCCTGCTGAGGCCAGCCAGGACTCCCGGGGGAGGGCTGTCTGTGCGCAACCCGAAGCTTTACCATCCCACCTCGTCCAGGCTGGGGGACATCCACGAGGTGGCCAGCCTGGCGGCCTTCACCCTGCTTCAGGACCTGCGGCTCGCGCCCAACCCGGTGGACCAGCTGCCGCACTACCGGGCGCAGGTCCCCTGGGGCTGGAGCTTGCCTCGCCGGTGCCGCTCGGCCTGCTGCGGATCCTGCTCCTTCCCTGCGACCTTGGCATCTCGACTCTCCGAGCTGGGCGCTTTCGCCTGATTTGTCGCCCTGGGCTTAAGTCGGGCATGTCCCTCCACAGGAGGCACACTAAACAAGAGTAAAACAATAGTATGGGGACGATTTGTTGGAATATTTCTGGGCATCTTTGAACAATTTTCTATTGTTCGTCCAAAATCTGCCTATAGGGGGGCATGCCCGACCCAAGGCTGGGTGCAGGAAGATGGGGTTCAGGGCCGTGGTCGTGATGTTTTTTTTGCTTGTTAATACGATGTCGCATTTTCGCGCCACGTCGGGTCTCAGGGTTCTGCCGCTGCGCCGCTGCTCCTCCCTTTGTGTCGTTCTCTTTCTCTCGTTCTGCGACTCGTCCTCCTCCTCCATAGCTTCTCTCCCTCCCTTCTTGCCTCTCTCCCCTCCCCGTTCTCCTCCCTTCTTCCTCCGCGTCCTCCCCCCCTCCTCCTGCTCCTCCTGCTCCTCCTCCTCCTCCTCCGCCTCCCGGTCTTTTTCATCCTGCTCCTCCTCCTCCTCCGCTTCCCTCTCCTTTTCCTCCTCCTCCTCCTCCGCCGAGAGTGACTGCGAGCGTTGCCTGCTGGGAAGGGCGAAGCGCATCAATTCACTCACACGGCTGGAACGCAATTGCTCCCAAGATTGCCCCATTTACCCTTTCGGGAGCTTTCGAAATCAGACAGAGATCAGGTTCAGTCAGGTCAGGTCCGACCGGAACATTATATATCATCGCACACCCCTCTAAGCACGAAGTTGCTGGCAACACACCAAACCAATCCCCCAGCCGCCGTCCTTGCCCTGACCGCCTGCCGTCCCCCTGTCCACCTTCGTTCTCCTCCCGCAGATGCTGTGGGGAGACTGCGGCGGGATGTCCGCATTTGCGGGTGAACCCGCCCCAGTTCCTTTCAACGAACTGTTTTGTTCTCCCAGCTCATCGGGCTTGCTGCGAAATTCGTCTTTCGTAGCTCCTCCTGTTCTTGCTAATCCTTCCCCCTCCTCTCCCCTGACGTACTCTCCCCGCTTCATCACCAAACCTGCAATGTTCAGATGTTGTTCGACATGCGACCCCCAGATGTTTCGACCCTTCTTCTGGCATCGTTTTTGCCCCCTGGATCGTTGTTGATTGCTCGCCCTGGTGTTATTGAGGTCACCGGGGTCGGAAGGCGCGCCCCGAGGCCGAAGGTTGCGAATGTCAGAGGTTGTTCTGTTCCAGACGCTGGTGATCAGGGCCCTCCCTGGCTTCTCCCTCGAGGAGCAGAAGGAGGAGGAGGAGGAGGAGAAGGAGGAGAAGGAGGAGAAATGCCTCGCCTGGCTTCTCCCTCCCTCGAGAAGGAGGAGCAATGCTTCGCTGGTGATCAGGGCCCCTCCCTGGCTTCTCCCTCGAGGAGCAGAAGGAGGAGGAGGAGGAGGAGGAGGAGGAGGAGAACTGCCTCGCCTCTGCTCTGTCGCCGCTGCCGCGGCGGCATCGCGGTTGCTGCCATTGGCGCTGTAATTGCCGCTTGCCACTTCGTCACCATCTCAGAGGTGTTCTGAAAGGGCCACCACTTATTGGAGGAATCGAAGGGTCGACATCTCGCCCGCAGGCGAGGCCAGGACCTGGGCCTCAGGATTCAAGTGTTCCCCACCCGTCAGATTTTGGTTAATTGGGTTTACAGAACACGATGCTGCGACCGCCCAACCCATGTGCAAACATTGGCGAGAGCAGTCGGCCCAAATTGGTGTGAAAAGTACGCGGCGTAACGACAATGCAGGGACCGTCATTTGTTACCCAACCTTCATGGGATGCGCGCGCGTTGCATGACTCCCATGTTTGACATGCTTCGAAAAGGTGCAGGTCCGAAGGACAATTGGTTAATGTAATGATCAAGGCCAACGTGGCCCAGGAGAGCTCAATGACGCCCTGGGAGGTTCCAAGATTGAGCAGTGATTCCGCTGGACCCCCGCGCAGCCCTCGAATGTTGGCGACAGTTTTGTTGTTTTCAGCACACCATGGAAGGCCTAGTTCCGTGGCCTGTCAGACGCCATTGCGCTGGACCCCAGCGGCCCATGGAAATGCCACCAGTTTTACAGTTCGCGGCCCCGCAGAGAGGGGAGGTCTAGTTCCAACGCCTTTCAAGCGTCACTCCGATAGACCCCCTAGCAGCCCTCGAAAGCGGAGACGATGTCTCAATTCGCAGGCTCCCTGGGAGGCGATGTCTAGTTCGGACGCCTTTAAGACGTCACTCCGCTGGGTCCCCATGTGCAGCCGTAACGAGTGGCAGCAGTTCCGCAGCTCGTAGCCTCCAGGGATGGCGAGACACGAGGTCGGATAGCAGGCAGGTGGGAGGCAAGATGGGAGAGGAGGGGAAGGGCAGCGGGAGGAGGAGAAAGTGGCGACAGCAGTGCTCTGTGCAAAACGACGAGGGCCTAACACGGGATGGCTGAGGCGACCACAACAAGTCCCGCCAGCGTTGCAAACAGTCGGGGCTTTGACTTAAGGAACCCTAGACAAGGAACGAGGGTTTTTGACGGTTCCATCGATAAAACTTCGACTTCCCATTGAAGCCCTCAGGACAACCGAAGGCGAGCTGTAAAACAACCAAGAAACGCTGAGCACCTCCCAAACGAAAACGATTCCTTCTTCAGCGCCCGGACTGCAGCATGGCCGCCAGGCCCAAAAACTCTGGAGCGGCCCAAGCGTCCCACCCGCCAGTCCTGCATAGCTCATCAAGGAAAGGCAGCAACTGCAGACATCAATAATCACCTGGCAGGCGGCACGGCGCCGCGGCGTCCACAGACATTCCGAGCATACGCCGAGCACGCGCTTCAACGGCTTAGATCAATCACACATCACTAACAGGCGCTATCGGTATACATCAGGAAGTACTCAACACGTCGGCACCGTAGATCAATCACAGACATCTGCGCCAGTCAGTGATGGCACACCAGCAACATCCGTCCATCAGGTAAAGCCAGCAGCATCCCAACATCACACGCGAACATTATACGCCACCACCACACGACCATAGCACACAGCATGAACGTGCACCAATCGCACGGAACACGAGCACACAGCAATACACACGCGCGAGCCGCACATCACGTGCACTTGCTACCCACACACGCCGGCCGTCGGGAGTAAGTACTTCTGGATATTCAGGTCCCCATCTGCTTCAAGCGCCTTCTACTTCAAGAATCCACATGTGATGTTGTGTTTGTTCTTCTTTGTTCGGGCCAGGACCAAATCTAGAACACCCACCAAACCACCCCAACCCAACCCGAAGGCCCCAATTTGCTCTCCATTCCCAGCCGGGGGGGCGACGTCGGGGAGCATTGAACAAAAACACATGTGGAACCCTAACCCCCCCCAAGAAAAACGAAATCTGGGTCTTCGGGTTGGGTTGGGATGGTCTGGCAGGTTGTCGATCTACTTCGTCCGTCCTCTTGCTTCAAGCTTCCACCTACTCCTTCCGACGGGCGGGTGCTCACCAGGAGGCCGCCGCCGCCTCTCCTTAAGTCGGGCACGTCCTTCTACAGGAAGGATATCAAAAACTCTAGTTTTTACCTAACAGCGAAGACTGATAGGTTTCTAGTTGACTCAAAAGAGCTCACAGATCACTCCACAGGGGGGTCCGGGCAGGTGTTGGGGAGTTGCCGGGCGGCAGGGTGCCGGGCTCGTTTTTCACCAACAGTCACACACTTCGTGCTCTTCGACTTCCCAGAACTCCATTCCCAGGGCCACATTCTGAATACCCGGATGCAACAGTCACACACTTCGTGCTCATCGACATCCCAGAACGCCATTCCCGGGCCACATTTAGAATAACCGGATGCAACAGTCACACACTTCGTGCTCTTCGAGTTCCCAGAATTCCATTCCCGGGCCACATTTTGGATGCCCGGAGCCAACTGTAGGCCACTTCGTGCTCTTCGAGTTCCCAGAACTCCATTCCCGGGCCACATTTTGATGCCCGGAGCCAACTGTAGGCCACTTCGTGCTCTTCGAGTTCCCAGAACTCCATTCCCGGGCCACATTTTGAATGCCCGGAGCCAACTGTAGGCCACTTCGTGCTCTTCGAGTTCCCAGAACTCCATTCCCGGGCCCACATTTTGAATGCCCGTAGCCAACTGCAGGCAACTTCGTGCTCTTCGACTTCCCAGAACTCCCATTCCTGGGCCACATTTTCAGCAGGGGCAAGAGCACGACGAGGAGGAGGACGAGCAAGACCAGGAGGACGAGGACGAGCAGGAGCAGGACGAGGAGCAGGAGGAGCAGGAGAAGAAGGACGAGCAGGAGGAGGAGGAGGACGAGCAGGAGGAGGAGGACGACCAGGAGGAGGAGGACGACCAGGAAGAGGAGGAGGAGGAGGAGGAGGAGGAGGGGAGGGGGAGGAGTACCAGGAGGAGGAGGAGGAGGAGGAGGAGGAGGAGGAGGAGGAGGAAGAGGAGGAGGAGGAGGAGGAGGACGAGGACGAGGAGGAGGAGGAGGAGGGGGGGGGAGAGTACCAGGAGGAGGAGAACGAGGACCACCAGGAGGAGGAGGAGGAGGAGGAGGAGGAGGAGGAGGAGGAGAGAACACCAGGAGGAGGAGGACGAGCAAGACGAGGAGGACGAGAACGAGGACGACCAGGAAGAGGAGGAGGAGGAGGAGGAGGGGAGGGGGAGGACTACCAGGAGGAGGAGGAGGAGGAGGAGGAGGAGGAGGAAGAGGAGGAGGAGGACGAGGAGGAGGAGGAGGAGGAGGACGAGGAGGAGGAGGGGGGGGGAGAGCACCAGGAGGAGGAGAACGAGGACCACCAGGAGGAGGAGGAGGAGGAGGAGGAGGAGGAGGAGGAGGAGGAGAGAGCACCAGGAGGAGGAGGACGAGCAAGACGAGGAGGACGAGAACGAGGACGAGCAGGAGGAAGAGGAGGAGGAGGAGGAGGAGGAGGAGGAGCAGGAGAAAGAGGAGGAGGAGGAGGCAGGCTGAGGCTGAGGCTGTTACTGCGACTGCCGTTGCCGCTGCGACTGTCATCGCGAATGCGACTACGACTGCGAGAACAGCAGAATTCGACAACTGGATTTTCATCTGAATCTTAAGGGGAATGCTTTCAGATATGCTTCTACACATCGCTGTTAGGTTGCTTTGCCGGGATAATTCTGTTTTTAAGTAGTTTCATTTTGTTTCGACTATTTTTGATTTTGCTTTTGATATCAAAAAATAGTTGCGATTTTGTTTCGAATTTGTTTCGATACCAAAAAATAGTTTTGATTTTACAAAAAAATTACCTAACAGCGTAGACTGATAGGTTTCTAGTTGACTCAAAAGAGCTCACAGATCACTCCACAGGGGGGTCCGGGCAGGCGTTGGGAGTTGCCGGCCGGGCCTGTGCCGGGCTCGTTTTTCACCAACAGTCACACACTTCGTGCTCGTCGACCTCTCAGAACCCATTCCCAGGCCACATTCTGAATAACCGGATGCAACAGTCAAACACTTCGTGCTCTTCGACTTCCCAGAACTCCATTCCCGGGCCACATTTTGAATGCCCGGAGCCAACTGTAGGCCACTTCGTGCTCTTCGAGTTCCCAGAACTCCATTCCCGGGCCACATTTTGAATGCCCGGAGCCAACTGTAGGCCACTTCGTGGTCTTCGACAGAACTCCATTCCCCCCAGAACTCCATTCCCGGGCCACATTTTGGATGCCCGGAGCCAACTGTAGGCCACTTCGTGCTCTTCGAGTTCCCAGAACTCCATTCCCGGGCCACATTTTGAATGCCCGGAGCCAACTGTAGGCCACTTCGTGCTCTTCGAGTGCCCAGAACTCCATTCCTGGGCCACATTTTGAATGCCCGGAGCCAACTGTAGGCCACTTCGTGCTCTTCGAGTTCCCAGAACTCCATTCCCGGGCCGCATTTTGATGCTGATGCAGAGGCTGAGAATGGTGATGCTGATGCTGAGGCTGAGGCTGAGGCAGGCAGGCTGAGGCTGATGAGGCTGAGGCAGGCTGAGGCTGAGGCCGAGGCTGAAGGCAGGCTGAGGCAGACGCTGAGGCAGGCTGAGGCTGAGGCAGGCTGAGGCTGAGGCTGAGGCTGAGGCAGGCTGATGCTGAGGCAGGCTGAGGCTGAGGCTGAGGCTGAAGGCAGACTGAGGCTGAGGCAGGCTGAGGCAGACGCTGAGGCAGGCTGATGCTGAGGCAGGCTGAGGCTGAGGCTGAGGCTGAGGCTGAGGCGGATGCAGGCTGATGCTGAGGCAGGCTGAGGCACAGAGGCTGAGGCTGAAGGCAGACTGAGGCTGAGGCTGAAGCAGGCTGAGGCTGAGGCAGGCTGAGGCTGAGGCTGAGGCAGGCTGATACTGAGGCAGGCTGAGGCTGTGACTGCGACTGCCGCGGCCACTGCGACTGTCATCGCGAATGCGACTGCGACTGCGAGAACAGCAGAACTCTACAACTGGATTCTCATCTGAATCTTAAGGGGAATGCTATCATATATGCTTCTACACATCGCTGTTAGGTTGCTTTGCCGGGATAATAGTTTTGATTTTATTTCGACGATTTTTCTTGTTCCTCCCCAAACCCGCCTGTAAGGGGACATGCCCGACCTAAGCCTCCGGCTCCCAGGCTCAAGGGGCGCAGGCGGCCTGCAGCCGGCGGCCGCTCACTGTAGTCTGCGCCGGGCCTGGCCTGGCCGGTGGCGCCCCTGCAGCGCCGAGGGGCCCATGGCCTCCGCCGCCCCGGCGCCGCCGCGGCGGCGGCTGGCGCTCGCGCTCTGCGGCGCGCGCCCGCCGCCGCCGCCGCCGCCGCCGCGGTCCGCGCCGGCGTTCCGTCGGGCGTGTCCCTCGACAGGAGGAACATTCAAGAGCAGTCCCAACATACTCTTTGGTGACGAGTTTGGGACTATCTTGGGCAGTACCGGGGCATTTTTTTACCATTGTTTGTTTCTCGTCCAGAATCCGCCTGTAGGGGGACATGCCCGACCTAGCGCCAGCGCCGCCGCCGCCATCGAGGGCGCCGCCGACGGCGTCACGGCTGTCGACGCCACCCTCGTCGCCGTCGCAGCGCCGCTGGCTCCGTCGGCATCGTCGTCGTTTCCGCCGCCTCCGCGTCCCCCTTCCTCGTCGGTGCGCCTCCTCGTCGTCGTCCTCCTCCTCCTCGTCCTGAATCCTTCGCGTCCTCGCCCTCGCTCATCCGCCTTTTCCTCATATTCTGTCGTTACTCCTCACCCCCCCTTCCCTCCTCCCTGCCCTCCTTCCCCCCCCCCCTCTTGTCCTTGGCTCCCCGTCTCGCTCCTCCTCCAATCGTGGGCAGGTCGACTGAGCCATTCGCCTGTCACCAGGTGCCCCACAGAAGCTTCGATCCCCCCCCCAATGGCCCCGGGGACCCACAGAAGCCCAGGGCCTCCTCAGGGAGCCTAACACTCGACGTCAATGGTGCCCCTAGACTTCGTATCTCAATCCTCCTCCTTCTCCGCCTCCTCCTCTTCCTCCTTCTCCTCCTCCTCCTCCTCATCCCCATCTCTTTGGTGGAGATGGGGAGCGACAGATGCTTGCCCAGCCCACGTTCGGAAAGCCTTGCCCAGACCTCTCGACCCCTCTTCGTGGGACTGGTCCGCCGTCGTGGGTACTGCATGAGCACACACTGCAGCACCGGGAACTTGCCTCCATCTTTTTTTGGTTTCCTCCATTTCAATACATATCGGACGCTAGCAAGGCAGTTGGGTCACGGTGCGCGAAAACAGCCACATGCGCCCAGACTTCCCAAACAAGCTCATCCTTGACTTTTTGGTGACGCTGCAGGTCTCGGTCCCGCCTCAAAGTCACCCCCAAGGTCTAGGGGGGTGTGCTCCGGCTAGGATTTGGGGGTGGATCCTGCGGTGGCGAGGAGAATCTTCGCGGAAACCCAATACGGGCGAAACCCGCCCAACGACATCGACCCTCGACTTCGGTCCTGTAGACCTGGCCCGGCACAGAAACGGAAAGAGCGCTTCCGAAACAGAAACCGAAATTACTAACACCACTGTTCGTACTGGGAGCCTTGGCGTTGAGAGCTTGTTACGTCACCCCTCGCTCTTGGGAGCCTTGGTGTGCAGAGATTGTTGCGTTGCCGCCCGTTCCTGAGCCTTGGCTGGGCCTTTGTGTCAGGAACTTGTTGCGTCACCGCTCTCTGCTGGGAGCCTTGGTCTTATCAGCTTGTTTACGTCACCGTTCGCTCTTGGGAGCCTTGGTGTGAAGAGCTTTTTGCGTGACCGACCGCTCTTTATTTGGCGTCTCTGTGCCTTCTTGGGAGTCCTATTGGGGCCCTTTTAGAGCTCGGTTGGAGGCCTCTTGGGAACCTCTTGGTGGCCTCTTGGGGCTTCTTGGGGGGCTCTGGGGGCCTCCCGGGAGCTTCTTGGGGCGAAAGGCTCGACTTTTCGGTTCGTGGTCCCCCTCTTGGGCCGTCTTTGGCACCTCTTGGGTCGTCTGGGGGCCCTCTTGGGCCGTTTTGGGGGCCTCTTGGGAGCCTCTTGGGCCGTCTTGGGACGGACTTTGGGGCCTCGTGGACCGTTTTCAACGCAGTGAAAGCCGAAGAGCCGCGTATGCTAAACATGTACCTTTCCCCTTTCGGAAATCAATGATTTTGGCCTCCTGGCGGCCTCTTGGGACGCCTCTTGGGGGCCTCTTGGGGCTTCTTGGGGGGCTCTTGGGGCCTCCTGGGGCCCTCTTGGGGCGAAAGGCTAGACTTTTCGGTTCGTGGTCCCCCTCTTGGGGCCGTCTTGGGGCCCTCTTGAGCCGCCTTGGGCGCCTCTTGGGCCGTCTTGGGGCCCTCTTGGGCCGTTTTGGAGGCCTCTTGGGCCGTCTTGGGGGCGGTCTTGGGGGCCTCTTGGGCCGTCGTCAACGCCGTGAAAGCCGAAAAGCCGTATATGCTAAACATGCACGCTTTCCTAAGGAGAAGCAATGATTCTGGCCTTTTGCGGCCTTCTTGGGACGCCCCTTGGGCGCCTCTTGGGGGCCTCTTGGGCCGTCTTGGGCGGTCTTGGGCGGTCTTGGAGCGCTCTTGGGCCGTCTTGGGGGGGAACCCGACAAACATACAAAAAAACTGGCGGAAAACCCGAAAACGGCCATTAACACCCATTCCCTCCCCCTACCCCCCCCTCGGCACTCCCCCTTAAGGGCTTCGCCCAAAACACATTGTCATCACTCGTACCTCGCTCTTTACGTTACCTTTGGCGGTCTCCAGGGGTAGGCTCCCCCGGAGACTCTTTGTCGAGGCTGCAAGCTGCAAGAGGCGCACGAGGGGCCAGCAAGCGACAAAGCAGCAACAGCAGCACCTGAGCATACAAAACGTCCATCCCTGATCATTCTCCACCCTCGAGGCCCGATCGTCGAGCCTCGCTGTTCCTCGTCCCTCGTCGTCGTCCCTCGGTCGCGCGGGCTCGGGCGCAGTACGCGCGGGGGCATGCAGGCGGAGGCGGCGGCACGCGCGCGAGCTTGGCATGAGGGAGGGGTTCCCGCAGGAGCTCCTCCCGCCTCCCAGTCGCTCACCACCCACCAAGCCACCCCAGCCCGACCCGAAGGCCCCACTTCGCCCTCCATTCCCAGTAAGGGGGGGGGAGGGGCGTCGGGGAACATTGGAAAACGCACGTGGGGCCTGTGCCCCGCCAGCCCGAAGTCTGGGTCTTCGGGTGGGGCTGCTTGGTGTCGCTCGGACGTGTACTTTTTTTTATTTCTCGGCGGGGACTCTTAAGGAGCATCCTTGACACCCACAAAAAACACAGGGAATGGACGTCCGAGCGATGGCGAGGCTGTAGGATGGTCACAGGGGAACAGAAAGTGGCATAAACATAAATAGTCGGAGGTCCGCGCGGATTTCTCGGATCGGCGCTGGACCCCCCTCCCTGGCGCGCGGAGCG
Organism: Prorocentrum cordatum; assembly: GCA_963575745.1. Taxonomy (NCBI): domain Eukaryota; class Dinophyceae; order Prorocentrales; family Prorocentraceae; genus Prorocentrum; species Prorocentrum cordatum. The sequence continues at coordinate 1,417,697 of CAUYUJ010014949.1, read as the reverse complement.
CGCCAGGGGCGGCGCTGGAGGCGCCGCCGGGGGGCCCCAGCGCCGATCCGAGAAATCCGCGCGGACCTCCGAGTTTTTATGTGTATGTCACTTCCTGTTCCCCTGTGACCATCCCACAGCCTCGCCATCGCTCGGCCGTCCACTCCCAGTGGGGGGAGGGGGGAGGGGCGTCGGGGAACATTGGCAAACGCACGTGGGGCCTGTGCCCCTCCAACCCGAAGTCTGGGTCGTCGGCTTGGGCTGTGGGATGGCCACCAGGTTGTCAGCCCTGGTGGCCCGAGGGCCTAGGTGCGGAGGCGCACGTCTTACCCGCCGGGCCCGCGGCCGGAGGCCTCGCGGCGCGGCCCGCCAGCTCGGGCCTCGTGGAGGTCGGCACGGGCTACTGCAGGAGAGCCGTCGCGGGCCCTCCGCCGGCGGCCGTCCGGCGGCCGTCCGGCGGCCGTCCGGCGGCCCTTCGGCGGCCCTTCGGCGGCCCTCGGCGGCGGCGCGGAGGTCGTCGTCGTCGTCGGCGCCGTCGTCGTCGTCGTCGTCGTCGTCGTCGTCGTCGTCGTCGTCGTCGTCGTCGTCGCCGTCGTCGTCGTCGTCGTCGTCGTCGTCGTCGTCCTCGTCGTCGTCGTCGCCGTCGCCGTCGCCGTCGCCGTCGCCGTCGCCGTCGCCGTCGCCGTCGTCGCCGTCGCCGTCGCTGCCGCCCGCGTGCGCCCCCTCCGAGCGCCACCGGCGTCGAACGCGCCTCGCCGCGCCCAGGCGGCTTCGGGTAGCCCTGGGCCCTGGGTTGCCCTGGTTGGTTAGTCTCGGGTAGCCTCGTCAGCCTCGAGAGTGAGGTCGAGGGCGTTGGCCAGGACGACGGCGGCGAGGATCACGACGACGATGGCGAGGGCGACGGTCCGTGGACCTGTCCTGGTGCGCTTCCCGACCACAAGTCTCGAGGCGGACGCAGCCGTGGCCGCGAGAGCGCCTCTGGAGGTGCAGGCGGGGCCGACAGAGCCCGAAAGGACACTATGCTTAAGTCGGGCCTGTCCACAGGAGAAATGTTCAAACATAGTGAAGATAGTCAGGTAACGATGTTCTATTTGTATTGAGTATGCTTTGGTTTGTTTGTTGAATCTGTTTTCTTTCTCGTCCAGAATCCGCCTGTAGGGGGACATGCCTGAACGGGGCCCGCGATGGGGTGTCAACGACGGGGGCGCACGCTGGGCCACAGATCTCGCGGGCGCCAGCATCCCTCACCGGAGCGTTCGCCGAAGCATACCGGACTCTAGCAGGCAAGCCGTTTGGGGAAAAACCGCGGTTCCCGAGCCTCGATCCTCGAGGTGTCCAGACGTGTCCGGAGGCTCCCGAGGTCGCCCCAGGCCTCTCGAGGCCCTCAGAGGCGCTGCGTGAGGCCTCCCTGGAGACCCAACACTGCCCGAAACGCCGAGTAATCTCGAGTCTCCTCCTCGAGCCCCTTCTCCTCCTCCTCCTCCTCCTCCTCCTCCTCCTCCTCCTGCGAAGGGAGGGAAGGGAGGTGACGGTCATCCGGTCATTGTCGAATCTTCAGGTTTGGCGACGACTCGGCCTTGTCCCAATTAGCGTCGAACTGCGGGCCCAGAGGTTGAAAGGCTGGCAGAAAATTGCTGCTAACCCTGCATGGCATGCCCAGGAACTTTCTGCTGTTTTCGGTACATTCAAGTTCGAGGACCCACGACCCCAGCTTTTTCCGTGGATGCCGCACGATCTGGGGGCCCCAAAATCGACTGCCATGACCAACCCGTGGGCCCGGCTATTCGTGCAGGACCTGGAGAGCCTCCGAAGCCTGGAAGTGGGGAGGGATTTGTGGGATGCTATCGGTACGGACACCCTCAACGTGTTCCGGAATGGTGAGGCGCGGAGGATCTTCCGACTGATGGATTTCTGAATGGTTGCTGACCCCACCACCGCCAGCTGGCCCAGACGAGGTGGAGAGGGGTGAGACAGCGGATGGGGATCATGAGTGCTTGCTCCTGGATGCTGACGGTTGTGCGTGCCACAGGCGGTTCAGGACTCGTAGGGCACTGTTGGTACACCAGCGGCAATCTAATGGGGGCCAACACGGGAATGGTGGGCTTATTGCTTCCCTGACCATGACGAACCAGTGTGTCGCGTGCCGGTCTACTTTCAAAGACCGAACGACAGCTTTTAGGCACTTGACCCACGCGTACCAACATGGTCGATGCATCGTCGGTGCATCGGCCCGCAACTACCCTGTTGTCGACGTGGCCGACGCTACGTGCCCCGTCTGCCTGCAGCCGCTTCGGGAGTACAAGCTCCTGCAGGTCCACCTGCGCACCCACTTGCCTGAACCGTTGCCCGACTTTTCTTGGCATGTTCAGTGCGATGCCAGCGGCGGTCCCGATGGACGTCAACGAGGGCAGCCAGAGGCGGCCAAGAGGCTCCGACAGCGGCAAGGGGGGCCAGGGGGGCAGGACCAAGGTGCCCAGGGTCCGGCAAGGCGCGCCCGCCAAGGGTACCGACAACAAACGCCTCGGCAGCGAAGAGATGGACGCGCTGGAGACCATGGAACCCGCAGAGATTGGCAGATTGTTCCCAGTGCTGATGAAGTTGGTCCTGAACCTGGCGCTCCGGACGCGGCAGGTGGAGGCAATCACTATCATCACCCTGCTAGCCCCGATCGGGTTGAAGCCTGTGACCATGGCGCGGCAGCGTGTTCGAGGTTGGCTGGAGCGTGTCCAACAGGCGAGGGCCGAGAACAAGAGCGAGGGCGATCTCGCTCAGTTCGGCACGATATCGTGCGCGGCGGTTGTGGGCCTGGTCGAGGGTCTCCTGGCAGAGGGGGAGGGCGTGGGGAGAGCGAACCTCAAGAACCTGCAGGAGCTCAAGGGCCACATGGACCAGATGAGCATAGACGCAGCCGGAAAAACCTTCGCCCTGGTCAAGGTGTCCAACGCGCACAAGGAAACGGATGCCAAAATTCAGATGTGTGTGAGCAAGGAGACCCATATCATCAGCAGCTGCTTGGAGCAGCTCGGCGCCCAGCGGAAGGATGGAGTGGCGCCTATGCACCACCTCGAACGGATCATCCACACAGGCCTGTGCAAATGGGAGGAGTGCTGATTCCAGAGCGTCCCAGCACCCGGAACCGGAGGGCGAGTGAGCGGGGCGGGTCTAGGGGCCGGCCTGCCAACATGCCTCCCCCCTCCGACGATCCTCACTCTGCTTCCCGTGATGCGGCTGCTTCAATGCGAGCCGCCGGGTGGGACAGCACCACGATCAGAAGCATGCTTGGATTGCTTCAGGGTAGGAGGTAATACCATCTCCGGGGTTGGGGGCCCCGCGCAGTGATTGATGGTTCCCGGCGTATCCGTTTCAATTTCTGTTTGCGCAGAGGGGGCTACTCCACGTTTGTAGCTTGACAGGTTTGCTTGAGGGTCGGATGCAACTATTGACAAGATGTGGATCCTCATAGGGCGTGCGCGTGCACGAAATCTTCGGTTGTAAGCCGGTCCTAGAGCGTCTAGTCTGCCCAGACATCGAACTGTGCCCCAGAGGCGTGCGTCGTCGTCCTCCTCCTGCCCCTCCTCCTCCCCCCGCTTCTTCTCCTCCACATCCTGCCCCTCCTCCTGCCCCTCCTCCTCCTTTTCCGCCTCGTTCTCCTCCTCATCCTCCTCCTCCTCCTCCTCCTCCTCCTCCTCCTCCTCCTCCTCCTCCTCTTTCCTTTTGACGTTGCAACGGCTGACTAGGATACGGGTCCGCCTCCTCCTTCTCTTCTTTCTCCCACTCCTCCTTGAGCCTCGATCCCCGACTCGGCGGCGGCGGCGGCGACGGCGGCCGCCGCAGTGGCAGCCGGCGCGCGCACTGCGAGGACCGGCAGCGGCTCCGGCACGAGCGGGGACCACCCTTGGGACCCGAAGACGGAGTGCCTGGAGCTGCAGCCCTGCAAGGAGCGCCTCCCTCGAAGAACAAACAACGGTACATCTGTATCGTCTCCCCAGCAGTGCAGCTGCTCCGTGTTTGGCTTCACTCCGCGGCCGCTCCGGTGGCCATGGACAGTCAGGAGCAACCAAGGCGCCTTCATGAAGATCGCTGCATTGAAAACAAAGGCCAAGATCTCTCACCAGTCCGCGCGGATTACTTGGATCGGCGCTGGGCCCTCTGGCAGGCCCCCCCCCTGGCGCCGCGCTCCGAACGCCAGGGAAGGGCGTCCAACGCCGATACAAGAATGTCCGTGCGGGCCTCCGAGCTCTTATGTGCATGCAGCTGTTTGTGCCTCTGCCTGCATCCTACCTCCTCGCCTCCCTCCTCCCTCCTTCCTGTATCCGACCTCCTCTCCTCTCCTCCCTCCTCCTCCTCCTCCTCCTTCTCCTCTCCTTCCTCCTCCTCGTCACCCCCTCCTCCTTCCCTCATCCATCTATCCCTCCTCCCTCGTGGGAGGCTGGCGCGACATCCGTCGACCCGTTTGCTTGGGTGGACCGTTTCGCTTGCCCTGGCTTTGGGTTTGGTCGGGCACGGGCTTGCGGAGCTACAGAATCGATCGCGAAGGGAGCGGGGGACTTAAACCTTTTGCGTGGCAATTTGGGTTATGCGTGCAACGCGTGCTCCTGGAGGAGGCCCCGCAAAGAGTGCCGAAGAGAGTTCCAATAGAGCCCCCTTTCGCGATCGTGCTCTTTCCTGGGGCTCTATTTGAACTCTCTTGGGCACTATTGGTGGCGTTCAGGTGCCCTCTCGGACCGCCTTGGTGCTCTGGAAAACTTGGGAAGCTCGGTGGCGACCTGCCTCGAGCTCGAGCCCTGCCTGTGCCGCAAGGAGACCCCCCGAGGGCAGAATCTGTTCGATGGTATTCGATGCGTCTTGATGGGCGTCTCGGGATTTTCGAATGTTTCAGGCGATGTTGAGGGGGATTCTCGGAAGGAGTTCCGATTTCCCGGCGGTTTCCAGATGGGCCCCTGCGGTTTGCAAAAAGTATGCGGAGGATTCAACAAGTTTCTTAAGAGCCAGTTTTTTTTTGTCAAAACGGAGGGGAGGGAGCAGATAATGAGGATGATGAGGAGAAGCATGAGGATGAGGAGGAGAACGACGACGAGGACGACGACCACAACGACGGCCGCAGGGAATGGAGCATCTTTGTTTGAGTTGAGATGTTCTAGCATTGTTTCCATGTGTGCTGAGCGTTGTTGTGGATTCTTGAAGGTTTTACGGGGTCCCATAATGGCGGCGGATAAGAAGAGGGGAACAATAGGTATGGGGGATGGATGCTGAAGAGGGACGAACACGCTGATGAAGGTGATGATGATGTCGTGGATGAGGAGAGAGGAGGATGAGGAGGGCTGGTGATGATAAGGATGGGGAGCAGGGGGAGGGGGAGAGTCAGGGAAGGAAGCTCAAGAGGAATGCAGAGGCAAAGGGAGAAGCCCTTCAGGAGGAGGAAGAGAAGGAGGACCCTCGCCCCTGTTCTGGCCCCCCCCCCCGAACCCCTGTTCCCATCGGCAAGACGCAGTACTGCCCAGGATTTTGACCGTCACCCCGGACGTCGATGGACCCCGGGCGGCTTCCCAAGGCCAACCACAATGGCAAAGTGGCAACGAGCACGTCCAAACACATTGGTTTTATCCTCGATGGCCGATGGTGGAACTTAGCAGTTCCCATCCCCCTCGCCCCCCTCCTCTTCCCCGCGACCCCAAATCGCCTAGGGGCTGGATAGCCCACCCCGCCGACACCGCCCAGGACCTTGCGCATTTGCTACCCGGGGGCCTGCGTGCCGTTCTGCCGGCGACGCATCGCCGTTCCCAGCCCGATACCCCCCCTCCCCGAGCCCGTCGCCCCCTGACGTCCCCACTCCGCCTTGGCCCAGCGCTCCTCAAAGCAGCTCGGAGGAGGAGGAGGAGAGAGAAGAGGGAGGAGGAGGAGGAGGAGGAGGAGGAGGAGGGGGAGGAGGAGGAGGAGCCCAAGCTCGCGTGGCACGGCTGGTCTGGGCGAGCGCTGGGTGCCTGGCTGTCCTGCGATATTCACTTGCGGCGCGGTCGTTCTCTTCCTCGATCTCGGCCCTCGCGAGGCCCGCTTCGGGGCCCCGGGGACCGTTTCGAATGGATCCGGGACGCTCGGGCTGTGGTTGTCACACATCTTTCAGCCGTTCCTCCTGCGCCTCGCTCTCACCTCTTCTGCCCTGCCGCTGCTCTGGCTCGCAGGGCCCTTGAGCTACTTGTCGCGCTGGCGGCGGGCGCGCGCGAGCCCCCGCACAAGGAAAGTTGTCGTGCTCTCTCTCTCAGCACGGGCCCCCCTAATTGTACTACGTGTCTCTTTGTATTCCATACAGCTACTCCCGTACGTTCCACATGGGCGGATGGGCATGGGTTGAATAGGGTCGAGGGTCGGAGAGAGCCTTCCTCTGCATGACCACCAAAAATGGGACGCGAAGGTGGTCAACCGCCTCGCTGGTGCAGCCGACGAAGATGTGCGAAGTCCAACCAGTCGCTTTCATGTCAAAAGTTTAGGCTTGACTCCGGGTGTAGTGCATCAGTTTCAGCTTGACTGGACAGGTTGGTTGCGCCCGTTGACGTCCATTTGGGGTGTTATGCAGACCTGACCCCCCAGCCCTATTCAAGTCAGGGGGGACAAAGACATGGGTACGATTCAGGCGTTTGGTAAGGAACAACCCCAGGAGGCGCCAGTGAAGGCGGCGGTGGTATCCATGGCCGATCCACGATTGAAGATCCAATGGCGTCCAGACCGTGGATTCCTTATCCAAGGGTTCCTTATCCAATGCCCAGTCCGTACGAAGACCGACAGCAGTTCCTGCTCATTTTGAGCCGGACTTGCTGGCGGGGTCGCCGCGGGCGGTGTCCATTTGAGACAGCAGACCGCCTGCCCAACAACGGCCGCTGTCGCTTTGATGTCGTACCCTCGTTTTTCCAGTAACCGTTTCGGGCGTCCAAATAAGTGGTGGGTGGAGGACAGGGCCCTTGACGCAAGACTGCCCCCCCAGGGGAAAGGGCTGGGTGTCCCGAGGCCGCGTATTGGAAATCCACAGGGTTCCTCAAGGGCCCGATTCAGGATCTCTTTCGGCACCCCTCACTTCGGCCACCCTCCATTGTGTCACCCGCCCGAAACGCAGGACAGTCCCCCCTGAGGAAAGGGCCGGGAGCTTTGAGGCCGCGGACTGGAACCGTCATGCTGGCAGGCGTCACGACTTCCAGCGCGCCGCCCCTCGCGCGCCAGGCCACCCCGCGTGATACCACCCGCCCGAGCCGCAATATTGCCCCCTGGGGAAGGGGGCGGGAGTTCCGAAGGGCCGCGGATTTCGGACAGGGCTAACGAGGACGAGGATAAATTCGTTCCAGAGCGTTCCGGAACGCTCCCAGAGGGTTCGCTCCCGACCGCTCTGAGAAGGCCGCGGCGCCCGGGACATCGTCCAGAACCGCCGGATTCCAAAGGTTCCCGGCTTACCCTCACCCGTCATGGTGTTCGTCCTGGCATCGTCTTAGGCTTGGAGGCGTCCTGCCGGCGGGCGTCAGGGCCTCCAGCGCTCGCCCCTCGCGCGGCCAGAGGCCACGCTGGCCTCGAGACCGCTTGCGTTTGCCCTGCGCTCGGCCTCCGCGCGCGGGTGCAGCTGCCTCCCGGGCGGGGCCAGGACGAGGACGACCGCCCACCAAACCACCCCGACCCAGGCCGAAGGCCCCAATTTGCCCTCCGGTTCTGGAGGGGGGAGGGGGGGGGGAACATTGAAAAAGCACCTGCGGAACCCGTTGGGTATTCGGGTTGGGTTTGGGGGATGGTTTGGTCGGCAGTCAGAGGCTACATTCGTTCCAGAGCGTTCCACAAGGCTTTCAGAAGGCCGCGGCGCCCGAGGCATCCTCGAGGGCCGCCAGGTCTCAGAGCTCTGCGATGCAGCATCTTTACGCGATATTGTCCTCGTCTTGGCCTCGTCTTGCCTTAATTCGGGCGTGTCCCTCTACTGGAGGAAGATTTCATTAAGCATGGTCAAACAATAGTTAAGGACTATTTTATTGTTGTTCAGTTGTTTGACTATTTTTCATTGTTCGTCCAGAACCCCTGCCGTGCTCGGCGCCTGCTCAGCCTTCCTCGACCTCCTCCGCCCTTTGCACCCTCCGGACGGCGCGGGCCGCGCAGCGGCCGCCGCCAGCACGGCCGCAGAGGCGGCCGCCGCCGAGGCCGCACAGGCGGTCTCGGCGGTCGCCGCGGCCGCGCCGCGGCGGCACCTGCTGCGCGGAAGGTTCGGAAGGTGGAGGTCTCGAGCAGGCAATCCACTGCAGAGTCGATTCGCACCCCAAATTGTTTTTTCTCGTCGCGGCCAGGAAAACAAAGGCTAAAGGCCGCGCCTCGTCTCTAGATTCGACGAGGAGGTCAAGTCTGGGGCAAACCAATTTCGTAGTCCATCTCCCACTCGAAGGTCCAGGGCTGCCCCTGCCTCCTGCATGCTGGGCACCGGCCGATGCCCGCCCCTCTGCGCGCCGCACTTCGGACGCTCGCCGCCTCTCGGCGCGTCTCTCTCGGGCTGGCGGCGCCCCCAGAGAGCGGGCGTCGGAGTCGGGTGGAGGGGTCCTTTGCAGACTCAGACCCCCTCGAGTCATGAAAACATCACGGCGGGAGGACCAGATTCGGCCTCGGGGGGCTTTTGCCAGACTCTGGAGGCGTCAAAAAACGACTCACGATGCAAAAGCGGTCCCCGGGAATGGGTCGACCTCTCTGAAGGACGACGTTCTGAATAAATCGCGACGTCGGAGGTTTGGAAAAGGGGTGTCAAAAAAGTACGCAATAGTTCGTGCAATCGTTCGTGTGGGCTACGCACGTCGTAGAATACCAGCACGTCGGACGCACTATGGCTCGCAACTCCCTCTCTCGGTGCCGATCGTATGTGTTCCTTCCGTTTCTGAAGGCACACCTTTGAGATTGTGATTGCGCGACCCCTCGCAGGATCTCTGCGAGGCAAAGGAAGGGTGCGCTGGCATCGCCTGGACCGCGATGTCCGAGGAGGTCACCAAGTGCAAGACTCTGCAACTGCCGAGGTGCAACCTATACCTCGGTGACGCACCGGTGGAAAAGACTACCTCGAAGTACCAGGAGTACACCTGCTACAGGTCTCCACCTGGCCCGCTCCAGACGCCCCCCCACCCGGAGGGCATACTTTGCTTCCACAGCCCTCGCCTCCAGGACTGTGGAATCGGCGAGCTGCCTCCAGTGCTATTCTCTCGGCTCGCCACGAGGTCCAGGTTGAGTAATGTCGATCCTGCGGCCACCATGGGAGGCGAGGCGCTTTGGCGAACACGCCCAAGAACCAGACATCTGGCGTTGATCATACAAGTATATGTGTATGTGTGTATTTATATGTATGTATCTAGATATACATATACATATATGTGCGAAGCACCCGGGAGGCCACGGACCTCCCGCACCCTTTCTGGGGCAGCTTTTTCATGCTGAGCAGTCCATTCTAATCGTGCTGTGGCCCGAAAGCAGCCGCTCCAGATACCCTAATGCACATGTATGGATGTATGCATGTATGCGTATATGTATATAGGTATGTATGTATGTATGTATGTATGTAGGTAGGTAGGTAGGTAGGTAGGTAGGTATGTATGCACACGTATATATCTACACATAGGTTACGTGTATCGAATTATGTGTGTTAGCCAACGTGGACCCCAAATTGTGTGCTTCGAGCAAAATATATTGTCAAGCCTACGCCGTGCAATGTATGTTGTGCAATGGTTGTGGTGCAACCTGCGTGGTACAACATATGTTGTGCAAATTACGGTGTGCAACGAATTCGTGTTCGCAGTGAGTTGTCCACTCCCAAACTCGCGCAAACTTCCCACCCACCCACCCGCAACTTGGTTTGCAAACCTCACGCGGCGGCGATTGCGATGAGTGTTTGGCGTTGGCTGGTGCATCTCCGCGGCCGCGCCAGCCCGCGCATGTGTGCGCAGCGGTCAGGCAGTTTGGTGCGTCCGACGCGGCCGCGGTGATGCTGACCGCTCGGCGCATCCAGGCGGGCACTTGAGTACGAGTCGGCGGCTTGGGGGGGTGAGTACCATGGCAACGTCGACGCTTGTAGACACGATGATGATGGTAGTATCGATTTTGGCGGCGCTGCTGCCAGCGACGGCGGCACGGCCCGTGACGGCGCTGATACCGTTCACACTGACGACGATGACGGCGTCTTCGCGTCGGTGACGCAGGTTTCGAAAGGAATTCAGAATGCGCGCGCGGCAGACTTGCGAGAGTTGCTCGAATGGTATTGTTTGGCGCGGATCGTGCCACCCCAGCACGCGCGCAAGGGCCGCCGAACGATTTCGACATGCGCGCGCGAAGCCCGTTTGGTAGTAGCATGTTATGAACATGTTGAACAAGTTACAGCTGTCCCACACATTCGCAAGAGCGCGCGGGCACGCTTTTGTTGAAACTGTGCGTTGCAAAACCTTGTGTGTTTGCGTGCTGTTTGGACACTCGCTTTTGCAATCTTTCCAGGAACCAGAAGTTTTTGACGGATTTCGATATGCGCGCGCGACGGCGCGCGCGCGCGCACTTCGTTCCATTTGTTGCCGAGGATTTTCGCGACGGCGCGCGCGCAAGGGCGTTCGACCGATTTTGACATTCGCGCGCGAAGCCCGCTTGGTAGCATTTTATGAAAATCGTTAAAACACTTAAAACTTGCAGGTTTTTCCCAGAATTCGCAAGAGCGCGCGCGCATGTTGTTTTTTGGGGGGTCCGCTTTGCGAAAATATCGATTTCGAATTCCTTCCGGCACCGAAGGTTTCTGAAGGATTCGGGCATGCGCGCGCGACGACGCGCGCGTGTGCACTTCGTCACACTGTTCGCAAAAAGGATTCTTAAATTTTTTGGCTGTTGATAAACAGTGCGCGCGTTTAGTATTTGTTGCAGAGGATGGCGCGGTGGGGCGATACCGGCCTGGATGGGATAGTATGCGCTCACAGGTAGGATGGACATTGGGTCAGAATCCGATGCGTTTCGCATCGGTTCCCCGAGGGGTTTTCAGACCCCAGGGGGGATGGTTGTAGAACCTTTTTCAAAGACGCGAGAACGTTTGTGGTGTAGTGTTTTTCGTGTGCTCGTAGTGGTGTAGAATATGTTGTGCAAGTGTGACGCGCTGTATATGTATGTAGGTGTGAATACATATCCACACATATATCAAAATATATGAGCATGTCGAAATTATGTAAACGGACATCCGCGCATCCGGTGCCAGCGTCTGACGTATTCCGCCACCCCTGCATCGCCCGCATTGTTCGTTTTTCAGGTCTGTGGTGGAGCCCGTCCCGGAACTGGGCCGCGCCAGCCGCGAGCGTGGCGGCCCTTCGACTCCCGGTTGCGTCTTCGCTTGCTTTGAGGGGGCATGGCGGAGGTTGTGGCGATCCCTGGGCAGGCTGCGGGGGAGCGTGCACGAAGGGCTCGGTCGGGTGCGTCGGGGGAGCTCCACGCAGGGCCGCCGGCCAAACCCGCCCCTGCCATGGCCCACTGCCGGGGGCCTTGCGCGCCAGGAACTGCTCCCTTCGTCAAGGCGCCCTCTTTCGGCTTTGATCAGGCGGTGGCGGTGAAGGAGGCTGTCCACGACGACGGGTCAGTCGGACCTGCCGTGATGCGGGGCGGCAGGGCGACCCCGCCGCTCGAGCCGTTCCGAATATTGGAAGTGCGCGTGCGTTGTTTCCTCACGTCCTTGGTGGCCAAGTGGCGCTACGAGGTGCGGGTGACTGCGCCAAACGATGGGCTGCGCCAGTCGCCGACGGCACAGGACCGCCCGCTTGCGCAGTCAACCTTGACCTCGGCTGACGTGTGTTCGTCAAGGTGAGAGCGGACGGCGATCGCGAGCTGGTCGCCACTCGTCGGCTGCGCGGCGGCATGGGCGACGATGAGCGTAGCGTCCCTGGCGGTCAGCTCACGGACGGGCCCGCCCGGGGAACGCGGGAAAGGCGTGCGACATCTCGACTCCCTCGTGCTGGGAGGCCGCTTGTTGGCCTGCTTCGAGGCGACGGCCCAGCGCTGGGTCGACTTCGTTGTTCCCCCTCTTCCTCCGCACTCCTCCTCCCCCTCCTCCTCCTCCTCCTCCTCCTCCTCCTCCTCTTCCCCCTCCTCCTCCTCCCCCTCCTCCTCCCCCTTCTCCTCCTCCTCCTCCCCCTCCTCCTCCTCCTCCTCCTCCTCCTCCTCCCCCTCCTCCTCCTTCCCCTCCTATTCCTCCTCCTCCTTCCCCGTGCCGTGAGATTTGTTTGGTGTCGTTTCCCATGGCACTTTCCCGCGGCGCCCTCGCGCCCTCGGTCATCTCGCGCGTCCGTTGCAGAGGATTCCTTGCATGGCGGATGAGAAAAAGGATGCCCTTTACGGCGGGCTGCAAGAGGTTATCGGTGTGGCGGGATACAAGACATATTCTTCCTACGGCGGCTTACAGAAGGAGTCCTTTTGCGGCGTGGCTGGTGGCCCGGGCGGCCGTTCCTGTTGCTGTCCACGTTTTTATTGATTCCCCGACCTTGAGGAGGGGCCCCCGCTCAGTATCCCTTTGGGGGATTCCGCGGGGGGCCCCCCCGGCCCCGCCGGCCACGAGCGAGGCGCCTGCGGAAGACGGCCCCTTTCAACGGGTGCGCTCGCGGGCGGCGCGCGCGGCCCCCAGATGGTCCGCGACGCGGCCCAAGAGAGCCGCGAGTCACCAACGGGTCGGCCCAGGCCGTCGAAGATGGCCTCCAGACCTTTGTGGGCCCTTGAAACGGCAGGGCTGTTTTTCAATCGCATTTTCAAAACGTCCTCTTTCAAAATGGAAGCGGCAAAACAACGACGACCGGGAACGACAAAAAACGGCTCCAGGATAGGAACTGGAGCGGGAACCGGCGGAAAAACGGCGACGGAACCGGCGAGCAAAACGGCGTCGGAGGCGGCTAAAAAAAGAGAAACACGGAACCGGTAACAACACGGCCCTGTCGTTTCCAGGGCCCACTAAGCTCCAGACGGCCCAGGATGCCCCCGAGACGCCCCAGGGGGCCCCCAAGAACCCCCAGAAGAGACTCTAGAGATTCTCAAGATAGCAAGAAAGTCCAGCTAGGTGTGTGACGGTTTCTCCTCGCATGCTTAGCGTTTTTTTTTTTTCTCCTGAGGCGTCGCGCCCGCGTCTCCTCCCGCGCGCGCCCCCCGTTTCCCCATCCTCCTCTTCCTCTCCTCGTCTTCCTCGCCGCTCCCGCGGGGGGCGCGTGCGCGGCGCGCGCGTGAGACGCGCGTTCTGCACGCAGCCGCGCGCATGCACACACACACAATGCAAATGCGCTCAAGATTTGCAGGGCGCGGTAGGCGCGGCAGACGCACTGCGCCATGCACTCGAGACGCAAGCGCGCGGTCGCCCAGGGCGTCGCGGGCGCGGCAGATTCTAGCCACAGGGGGTGCGCTGGGGGTGGGGGCGCCATGCGCTGCAGGCTCGCAGAGCGCGACAGGCGTGACACTTCCTCGGCGCCACAGGGGGTGCGCCAGGGGTGGGGCCGCTATGCGTCGGAGGCTCGCAGGGCGCGACAGGCGCGGCATTTCCTCGACGCCGCAGGGGGCGCGCGTGGGGGCGCTGCAGGCTCGCAGGGCGCGGCAGGCGCAGCATTTCCTCGACGCCGCAGGGGGTGCACTGAGGATGGGGGCGCTATGCGCTGCAGGCTCGCACGGCGCGGCAGGCGCCGCATTTCTTCGACGCCGCCGGGGGGGCGCTGGTGGTGGTGGCGCTACGCGCTGCAGGCTCGCAGGGCGTGGCAGGCGTAATGATTCCTCGGCGCCGCAGGGGGTGCGCTGTGGGTGGGGGCGCTATGCTCTGCTGGCTCGCATGGCGTGGCAGGCGCGGCATGTCGTCGACGCCGCAGGGGGCGCGCATGGGGTCGGGGGCGCTATGCGTCAGAGGCTTGCAGGGCGTGACAGGCGCGGCAGTTCCTCGACGCCACAGGGGGTGGGCATGGGGGCGGGGGCGCTATGCGCTGCAGGCTCGCAGGGCGCGGCAGGCGTGGCATTTCCTCGATGCTGCAGGTGGTGCGCCGGGGTTGGGGGCGCTATGCGCTGCTGGCTCGCAGGGCGTGGCACGCGCGGCATTTCCTGGGCGCCACAGGGGGTGCGCAGGGGGTGGGGGCACTATGCGCTGCAGGCTCGCAGGGCGCGGCAGGCGCGGCATGTCCACGACGCCGGGGGGGTGCGCCGGGAGTGGGGGCGCCAGGCGCTGCTGCTCGCAGAGCGTGACAGGCGTGGTAATTCCTCGACGCCACATGGGTGCGCTGGGGTTGGGGGCGCCATGCGCTGCAGGCTCGCAGGGCGTGGCAGGCGCGGCATTTCCACGACGCCGCAAGGGGGCGAGCCTGGGGGGGGGGCCCATGCGTTGCAGGCTCGCAGCGCGAATTTGGCCATTGAGGCCGCGCTCCCGGCATGCTGTCGAAGTGCCCTGGCGCGCGTGACGCAGCGTGGCAGGCGTAGCACTTCCCGACTTCATTCCGCAACCTCAGGAGTTCTCGAGTTCTGCCCGCGCATTCGGTTTGTGATCCCCAGGCGCGACTGGCGCGGGACTTCCATGATCCTTCAGGGCTGCGCGCGGGGCGTGGGTGGGGTGCGCGGGCGAGAACTGGCGTCTTTTCCAGAAGCGTGAACACCTTGGCTCAAGCCGTCTCGGCGCGCTTGCGCTTTCACGCAGACGCTCATGTAATATTATTCCAGGGCGCCTCCTTACCTGCGCGCGGCAGCCATGCCCCCCGGGCCCCCGAACAACGCCGTGGACGCGCTGCCACCTCCGTCTCTGGCGACGAAGACTGCGACCGTTCAAAGGGCGACAAGGTCAGCGTCGAGACCTCGCGCGGATGCGCCAACGGAGTGGCGCAGTGCGCTTTCAATGCCCACCGCCGCCAGCCTAACGTTTGGTGAACCGATGCGTTCTACGCGAGGTATTCCGAGATTAGCGGCGACGGCAAGAAGCAGTGCCTGGTGGCGCACCCGTGGAACCCAGCGTCGGGCGGGTTCCCCCGGGGGGATCTTTTCGACGACGACCGAGGCCCGCCAGCGAAGGTTCGGCGAGCGCGCGAGGCCAGCAGCACCGCTGCTGACACGGAGGCCACCTCCGCCCGCTATCCGTGACCGTCGTCCAGGGCGTAGCGGGCGTGGCGCATTCTCGACGCCTTAGGGGGCGCGCGGGGGGTGGTCTCTCAGGGTGGCTGCTACCCGTGACGGTCGCCCAGGGCATCCCAGTCGTGGCGTATTCTCTTTGGCCTCCGCCTTGCTGTCCTGGGATCCTGGGCCGTCTCAGGCTTTTGCCCATTCCAAACCGCCTTCGGGAACATTCATTCTGCAGCGCCCGCGTCAAAATTTTCCTAGCCAGCTGGCGGAGTCAAAGTAGCGGATAACCAGTGATGCCCCGGCTTTTGCCTTTTTTTGGGCCCCCATCATGGTGCTCAGGCCGTCAAGGCTTGACCAGTGCCACCAAGAGCATCGGCGAATCAACGGCCACCGGCATCACTCTCGCAAGTTTCACGTCAGCTATCATCACGCCAAATATATTATAAAAGCCCCTCGGTCGCGCAATTCGCGCGGTCGCCTTGTCACTCCCTGACGCCCCAAACATTTGTTTAAAGGTCCCCAAAATCGCCCCAAGACTGACTCAGAGCCCCCCAAGAGACCGCCCAGCCGGCCTAAAACAGCCCAAGGCGCTTCCCAGACGGCCGAGGAAGCCTCCAACGCAGCCCGAAAAGGCCCCAGGAACGCCCCAAGAGGCCCCCTGGGGGAACCGAGACCGATTTTTCGAGTTCCCCACCCGACAAGCCCCCCAGGAGGCCCCAAGAGGCGCCCAAGAGCCCCGTAGAACCCCCCACAACGCACCCAGGAAGCCACAGAGGGCCCCGAGAAGCAAGAAAACGCCCCCAATGAACCCCCAGAGGTCCCCAAGAGGGCCCCCTGATTGCCCGAGAGGCCCCGCCGAAAATGGCCGCAGACGCCCTAACAAAACTTCACAACTTCAAACGGACAACACGGGAACCAACACAATGCGTTCCATATAGGCACCCTCTCCTCTGTTGTTCACTTTTCTCGCAAGTCATGCACGCTTGTCCTCCGCCGGTGGCTCGCATGGTTGCATGCAAAAAAAGGCACAAATCCCCAGCAAGGCCCAACGACTGCCCAACACCGCCCCGAGGTAACCGGAGACGGCCCGTAATCAAACGGGTTAGGTTTTGTTGCGGATTGCCAAACACATGTTGTTTGTATATAGACCTAGGTTTATTGATCATCAATAGAGCACAAGAGCATGGGAGGTACATACATATATAGCGCAACATAGGTACGCACGCATCTATAGTGTATATGCATACATATACATATAACGGCGCACCGGGTCCGGGGGCCCGGGGCCGGGACCCCGACCACAAATGTGGGCTCCGGGGGGCCCGGAGGCTCGTCGGGGCTTGCCGGAGGCCTCCCCGGTCAGACAAGACGGCCCCAGGAGCGCCCAAGACGGCCCAAGAAACTTCCAAGAGGCCTCCAAGAGGGCTCCGAGATGCTGAAGATGGCCTCCAGACGTCCAAGGACGCCCCCAAGAGGCCCCAAGAAGCCTCCAACATGCGTCCCAAGAGGGCCCCTAGACGCAAAAATTTGCCCATTCCCTTCGTAAAACGTACATTTTCAACAAAGTTGTCTTTTGGGCTTTCCGACGTTACAGGACGGCCCAAGAGGCGCCCAAGACCGCCCCAAGACGGCCCAAGAAGCTTCCAAGAGGGCCCCAGGACAGCCCAAGAGGGCCCCAAGACGGCCCAAGAGGCGCCCAAGATGGCCCAAGAGGGCCCCAAGACGGGCCCAAGAGGGGGCCCAGAGGGGGACCACGAACCGCAAGCTCGAGCCTTCCGCCCCAAGAGGCCGCCAGGAGGCCCCCAGGAGGCCCCTCAAGAGGCCCCAGGAGACCCCAGACGTCCAAGGACGCCCCCAAGACGCCCCAAGAAGCCTCCAACATGCGTCCCAAGAGGGCCCCTAGACGTAAAAATTGATCCATTCCCTTTGTAAAACGTACATTTTTCACAAAGTCGCCTTTTGGGCTTTCCGACGTTACAGGACGGCCCAAGAGGCGCCCAAGACCGCCCCAAGACGGCCCAAGAAGCTTCCAAGAGGGCCCCAGGACAGCCCAAGAGGGCCCCAAGACGGCCCAAGAGGCGCCCAAGATGGCCCAAGAGGGCCCCAAGACGGGCCCAAGAGGGGGCCCAGAGGGGGACCACGAACCGCAAGCTCGAGCCTTCCGCCCCAAGAGGCCGCCAGGAGGCCCCCAGGAGGCCCCTCAAGAGGCCCCAGGAGACCCCAGACGTCCAAGGACGCCCCCAAGACGCCCCAAGAAGCCTCCAACATGCGTCCCAAGAGGGCCCCTAGACCCCTAGACGTAAAAATTGATCCATTCCCTTTGTAAAACGTACATTTTTCACAAAGTCGCCTTTTGGGCTTTCCGACGTTACAGGACGGCCCAAGAGGCGCCCAAGACCGCCCCAAGACGGCCCAAGAAGCTTCCAAGAGGGCCCCAGGACAGCCCAAGAGGGCCCCAAAGCGGCCCAAGAGGTGCCCAAGATGGCCCAAGAGGGCCCCGAAACGGGCCCAAGAGGGGGCCCAGAGGGGGACCACGAACCGCAAGCTCGAGCCTTCCGCCCCAAGAGGCCGCCAGGAGGCCCCAAGGAGGCCCCTCAAGAGGCCCCAGGAGACCCCCAAGAGGCCCAAAGGAGGCCCCGAGAAGCCCCAAATCGGCCCCCAAAATGCTTCGAACCTGCTTCCAGGAGGCCCCCGACACGTTCAGAGGCTCCCGAGAAGCTACGTCAAACTCCCAGCGAGCGACGGGACGAGGCCCCCCACAAAATCACAAGAGGCTCCAAGATGGGCCGAGAGGGATTCCACGCAAGTTGTTATTGTATGGCTCGGGAAAGGACGAGGATGAGGAGGAAGACGAGGAGGAGGAGGAGACGAGGAGGAGGAGGAGGAGAAGGAGGAGGAGGAGGAGGAGGAGGAGGAGGAGGAGGAGGAGGAGAGGGAGGAGGAGGAAGAGGAGGACGTTCGCGTGACCGACCCGAGACCCATTTTGTTTTGCCACCTTGGAGTCCCAGTGGGGGCCGAAAGTGGCCCCACGAGGCCGTCGAGAGAGCCCTAACAGAAACCCGAAAGGACTCCAAGTGCGCCCAACAGGTCTCGAGTGAGCTCTAAACAGCTCCCAAGAAGGCTCCAAGATTGCCAAGAGCGCCCGGAGGAGGAGGAGGAGGAGGAGGAGGAGGAGGAGGAGGAGGAGGAGGAAGAGGACGAGGCGGGGGAGGAGGGAGCGGAGGAGCAGGAGGAAGGCGGCAGAGGAAGAGGTGGAGGCGGAGGCAAAGGAGGAGTCGGACCCCTCTCCGGAGTCTGAACGCAGTGGCCGTCTCGAGGCACACTTTGCCGCCGCCGCCGCCGAGAGCGCGTGGGCCGCACCCCTCTCGACATGGAGCCCTTTCGGGAGGGGTTTCAAAGTTTCCTCAAGGCCGTGTTGGGCACCCGTGGAGCCCTCTTGAGGTTTTGTTAGGGCTCTTTGGAGCCTTTCTTGGGTCCAGTTTCGGCCCCCACTGGATGTCGAAGACGGCAGAAAAAAGTCCTCAGATCGGTCACGCGGGAACTCTTTGGCGTGACCGATGTTGGAGCCCTCTTGGAACCCTGTTGGGTCGCTCTTGGGCGACCTTGGAGCTCCCTCGGGGTCCGGTTAGGACTCTCTCGAGTGGCTCTTGGGGCCACTTTCGACCCCCAGTGGGACTCCAAGTAGCAAAAAAAAGGGTCTCGTATCGGTCGCGCGAACGCTCTTTCGCGTGACCGATGTTTGGGCTCCCTTGGAGCCCTCTTGAGTCCCTGTTGGGGCATTTTCGGAGCCGTCTTGGAGCCGTCGTGGATTCCTTTATGAGTTCAAAGGTGGCTGAAACAAAGACCCAAGATCGGTCACGCGAGAACTCTTTCGCGTGACCGATGCTGGGGCGGACCTGGAACCTTCCTGGAGCCTTCTTGGAACTCTCTCGGGGCTGTCTTGAGACCATGTTGTGGGAAGCTTTGGGCTCTCCGTGAGGTATCCCCTGGTTTTCATTCCCCTGGAGAGAGGCAGGAGGAGGAGGAGGAGGAGGAGGAAGGAGGAGGAAGAGGAGGACGAGGAGGAGGAGGAGGAGGAGGAGGAGGATGAAGAGGAGGGAGGAGGGGGTAAAGGCCCCCGTGGTCACCCGTGGAGCTCTCTCGAGCACTCCTGGGGCCTTCTTGGAGCTCTCTCGGAGCAGTCTTGGGCCCGTGTT
This sequence comes from Prorocentrum cordatum, assembly GCA_963575745.1. Classification (NCBI taxonomy): domain Eukaryota; class Dinophyceae; order Prorocentrales; family Prorocentraceae; genus Prorocentrum; species Prorocentrum cordatum. Next base: position 1,398,447 of record CAUYUJ010014949.1, on the reverse strand, counting down.
GCGGGGTGCTTTGCGCCATAAACGACCTCCGGAGGCGACGTAATGTTGACGGACGAGAGCTCGCAAGCCCGGGAGACCCTGCCAGGGTCGGCGGTTCTTTAGCGAAGAGTTGGTTCCAGCAGCCTTGAGGCGAACGCCTGGATGGGCGCGGGACTTTTCCTCAACCACCGCGCCAGATCCGTTCCCAAACACTGCGTCGGCCGCCGCCATTCCGCCATGTTCGCCCTTTCTTCCCTCTCGTCGTCAACGTCAGTTTTTCCTTTCGATTGTCATCCCTTTCCTTCCTTCCCAGCCTTCGACGTCGAAGTCACGTGAATCGCTGTTCCGCTTTCATATTTTCCCTCTCGACGACCTGGGCGCCGACGCGGCGGGCGATGTCGACGTCGGCGCTGGCAGGTCGACGACCGCGGCGACGGCTGCAGCGACGTCGTCGACGACGCGCCACGAGGGCAGTATAGTAAGGATTGCATCCTCTGGCTGCCATCGCGCCGACTTGTTTCCAGTGCGCGGTAGCTTCCAATGCGGAGCGAGCGGGCACTGACTGGCCTCTGATGTTGTGCAACCTGGCGGTCGCAGTGACTTACGCGGCGCCAGGGGTAACCCGGGCGTGCCTAGCTTATCTGTTCGCCTTTGGCACATTCCGCCACAATGCCCAGAACGCGGGCATGCTGCTTGGAGGCGTTCACGCGTCAGTTGTCCCCCTCCGCCCATCCACGAAACGATGTTTAGGACGCTTCATACCTATTGCGACTGGCTTCGACTTCGAAGCTACCAGAACGCCCTTGCTTCGCTTCTACGATGCGATGGCGCACCAGACAGTAGAGTGCCTTACTCACCGGGCCAGCGAGCTTCGAGAGAGCAACGCCGCTTCGCGATTTCCCCCGCCCTACAACGTCGCACACGCACGCGACCTCCCACCGACGCTTCAGGTCGAACGACGCCGGTTGGGACAATGTGGCCATTCCTTCCGTTTCCGAGTGTCCACACCGGACCGTCTGCTTGAAAAAAGAACACACGGTGGGCCACAGGTGCCAAACAACTGAATGTCTCATGCGCGCGCGCACCTCGAGCGGGCTGCGGATTCATTATCCTTACGGTAGATCTTGCAACGCTTGCCGCGTCGAGAAGATTAACCCCGTGCTCTCAGTCACGCTGGCGCAATCCCGCAAACCCCAAACATCACAAACTCACGTCAGCCAAACTCAAAACATATATACACTCCGACCCCTTACGTGCACGTATATCATGCACTACTACAGATGTGGCGTCGCGCTTAGACCTTGCGTCGGCGGGGGCGGATTGCCAGATAACTGGCCGCGCTGAGAGCCGTCGTGCGCCTTCTGTCGCGCGGCGGCTTGGGCGGCGAGGAAACGGAAGATACGGCGGCGGCGGTGGTGGAGGTGGCAAGCGGGGAAACAGGAGGGGGAGGAGGGAGGGAAGAACGTGGAGGAGGAGGAGGACGCAGGATTCAGGCATGAGGACCAGCAAGCGGGACGACAGGGACGAGGCCATGCTCATGAGAGAGAAGGGAGGGGGCAGAGGGGCATTCCCAGGCGAGCTAAATATATTCTCGTATCGCCATCCCTTGCGCAGAGAGCCGCGCGCAGCTGGCACGAGAGTCAAGTAACGCCCTTCTCCTCCTCAACGTACTCTTGCTCCTCCTCCTCCTCCGCGTCCCCCTCCTCCCCCTCCTCGCTCTAACCGATCAGGGCGGTTGGAACATGCCTGCTTTGTCAACGCCACGTGCGGGCTTGAGAGAGCAGATCCTTGCCTGGACTCAGCTTCGGTCGTGGAAATAACGGCTCTAACGGTTCGCCCATATGGTCCCCCAATGTATCCAATTCACCCGGAGGGGGAGCGGCAGGAGAAGGAGGATGAGGAGGAGGGGGCGGAGGAGGAGGAGGGGGAGGAGGAGCAGGAGGAGGATAAGGAGGGAGGAGGGAGGAGGAAGGAGAAGGAGGGAGTCTCGCCCTTCTCCTGGGTAGCCGAAGGCCAGACTAACAGATTGCCTTGGGATCCAGGGCCACTCTGGCGTGGCCAGGTTGGAGATTTCTACTTGCTCGCCAGTCTGTTACATTGCTGGCTCCCCCGCCAGATTGCCAGTTTTTGCCCGATATGGGCCGCTAGATTAACGCCAGATTGGCTTCGACTTCGCGTCGCCAATTTCTTCTCACAACGATTCCTGGGTCTGTGACTCGACAGAACCTAAGCGCGCGAAGCGCGCGCGTGGTTCTAGTTTAAGATATATACATATATATGTATATTTATGTATATATAAATATAGATGTGTACACATATATATATATATATATATATATATATAGAGTCGAATGAACACAGCGTGGAACAACACGCGGCCACATATACTCGAAGTAACTCCCTCCTCGGCAGCTCACTTCCCCGTTTCCAGTCCCCGGGGCCTCCGCGGACGGGCCCGTCGTGCCGCTCGACAACAGGGCCCGAGGATGGGGTCAACAGGCCCTTTTGCGGTTTGTGTTTCACGATGACGCGGCGAGTCCCAGGACATCGGGCCTCGCGGAGGTGGTTCGACATGACTCGAGCAGGGGTTCGTCTACACAATTATTTGATGTGCACCAACATCGATTGTTCGCCGCATTCATGACGCATGCAACATGTTTTGTGTGATTTTTTGACGAAGATCTCAATATTGGGGTCGATCCATTCGGTGGTCGATCCCCGACTCGGCCGACAGAGCTTCCTCTTGCAGGTGCGCTGTTTTTTTTTGCCCCCTCGCGAGGCCTTCCCTGGGCCCCGCGAGGAACAGAACACGATGCAGGCTTGGGAGCTGGATCGTCTGTGATTTTCCTGTGACTATTTCGTATGTTCCCTACACACTCCGCCTGTAGGGGGACATGCCCGACCTAAAATTGGTCCCATGGGGAAGCCCCAGGGGGCATCTGGAGGCTTTTTTCTTCAGACTCAGGCAGGTTTCTTGCATGGCGTTCCCGCTTCCCCCGTACTCCACAAGCCACCTTTTCCCACAGCGCTGGGCCGACAAAACGTACAACTCAATCCCGAACTGTGTAGGTCCAGGAATTATTTTCGGGCGTGACCATGGCTTTGAAAGCCACTCCGTGTCGTGGGCCGCTTTCGGACCCACAGGCCACAGGGGCCATGGGAAATTGTACGAGACACAAGACTTGCCTCAGGCTTTCGGCTTGTCGAGGCCCCCGCGTGATGAAGGCCACCAAGTCGGAGCCCGGGTACAGTCAGGACGCTGAGATGAGGTCCGCTTCGGCTCCAGGATGAGCTGTGGTGTTCAGGCCGTTCCTAGATCTGGGCTGCGGAACGCATCTGTGGCCGAGGCTCGCCGTGGCCAGGAAAGCCACTTCGTTTCTCATGCAGCGCTCCTGGTGGTGGAAGTCGGGGTGCTGAAGAAGGAACCTTTTTTTTTCGTTGGGGAGGGGCTCCGTATTCTTCAGTTGTTTCACAGTTTGCCTTTGGTGTTCCTCAGGTTTTCCATGGAAAATCGAAGTTCAATGTGCGGAGAAAAGGGGCATCGTTTCTTATTTAGGGTTCCTTGGTCAACGCCCCGACAGTAGCACGATGACTCTAAGTCGGAGTTCTGGGGTGTCAGATCTTGAACGGGATCAGGATCAGGATCCCGCCATTGGCCAGCCATGATCCGCGGGCGCGCGCTAAGCGGACCCGTGCAGGTCCGACTCGGCGCCGGGGACGCCCCTGGCGGACCAGGCGGCGGTCGGGAGAGGGAACGTACAGTCACACCACCACCACCATCACGCGGGCTTCGGTCACGCGTACGAGTGACCCTTGGCCCTTGGCTGGTGCGGTCCCACGGGGGACCCCCCCGTCACGGCTGTCACGCTTAGATTGCGAAGGCCTTGCGGCCGGTACCGCCGACCTTGAAGGGGGAAGACGACGACGACGACGACGACGACGACGACGACGTCAGCGGCGGCGGCGACGACGAAAAAATTAGATAGAAACTCCAGGAACATCATTGGTTCTATCCTTTTGGGGTTGTCTGGGTGGCTGCTCTTGGGGCACTTCTGGGGGCCTCTTGTGGGCTCCTTCGGCGCCTCTTGGGGCCTCCGTGGGGGCCTCTTGCGGCGGAATGCTCGAAATGTCGGTTGGTGCTCCCCTTTCTCGGGAGCCTTTTGGGGCCCTATTCGGTTGTCTTTGGGGCCTCTTGGGCGGCCTTGGTGCCGTATTGGGCTGTGTTCGGACTCTCTTGGCATCCTCTTCGACGTCTTGGGGCGCTGTTGATGGTTTCCAAGCTCGTCTTGGAGGGTCTGAAGCCCAGAAAGGCGAGGACGCGAACAACATAAAGCAAGTACATGGAAGTCGTTGATCCCTCCTGGAGCTCTTTTGTGGCGTGTTGGGGGCTTCTGAGGCGTCGCGAGACAATATTGTGCCGTCTTGGACCGATCTTGGGCTGTTTCAGGGCCCTGTTGGACCATCTTGGATTTGAACTGCCGAATGAAAAGTATCAGACTCGCTCGGTGCGGGCACGACAAGGGACGGGGGGAACGGCATTCTGACTTGTGACCCACTCCTGGGACAGCCCCCCTGCCGGGGGAGGGGTCAAAGAGAAAGGGTTTCCCTTCGACTCGATTGCGCATTGCTCGATGTCCCTTGGCTGGGACGTTTGAGGAGGAGGGCCCAGGTACAGGGATGCAGCGGCGACGGCGACGACGACGACTCAAACGGAAAAGCTTCAACGGGGGGAACGGCGACGCCGACTCAAACGGAAAAGCTCCTCATATACGCCGACAAGGTCGGCGGATTTGGGATGCCTTGGGCCCCCCACGGCCCCCTGCAGGCACGCAACAAGGGCCGCTCCTGCCTGGGGTCGCTAGTGCGCGTAGCCAAGGCCTTCGCACGCCCATGTCGGGCGGTACCTTTCGGCGTGAGAGCGGCCTGGAGCCGACGCACACAACGCCTTTGCCCGAAGTGGGTTTGCGGAGGCCATGGTGGTGGTGTATGCCCAGACCTCCTCGCGTTGTTGAAAAATCACGACATGAGGTTTTCGCTATGGCCTTTCCCGGGTCTTGGGAATGTCAGAGAACGACTCTGGATGAAAAACCTCTCCCAGGGAAGGGGTCCAGACCTCTGGGTGTCGACGTTGGGAAAAAACCCGACGTCGTGGGTCTCGGTATCATTTCATTCCCCAGGCAACCGCCACGCTGACCGGCGCTTCCGCTGCGGCGCCGTACAATTGCACGGCAGGCCTCAGCAACGCCGCCACTGGCTGGTCGAAGCTGAAGAAAGATTGGTGCTGCAGCCACGAGACGCTCGGCTGCGAGGCCCCGCCCTCGCACCTGACGCCAGCGGCGACGACGCCAACTAGGGGGCCACATGCGAACCCTACCCCTATCCCCCACGTTTGCTCAGAGGGAGGGTGGGGTTCACTTCGCTCGAGAGCTCCCGAACGAAGTGACCCCACCCTCCCCCTCAGGAATCGTAGGGGGTTAGGGGCAGGGTTCGCATGTGGCACCCAAACAATGTCGACGAGGACGCTGCCGGCAGTGGCTGCGGCGGCGGCGACGAAGGCAATCTTCACGGCGGCGACGGCGAGGAACGTGAGGCCCGCGCTGCCCCATGCGCCACCCGGAGGGGCCAGGGCCAGCGGCAGCTCCTCGGGCGAGCTAGACATCGGGATGCCTTCCTCGTGTTCCTTCCTCGCGCTGTCTATTTCCCCCCCCCTTCCCCTCGCCCCCTCCCCCTCACGTCCACGCAGGTCCTCAGCCGTCTTTGATCACCGTGGCTGACGGCAGCACCCCGAGCGCCACCAGCTGATCTTGGTTAGTGAGGCCGTCGCCGCCGCCTTCGCCGTCGCCAGTGCCAGCGCCGCCACCTCGCGGGCGAAAAGCACTTGCGTACTCCCAGATTTCGTAGTAAAGGGAGGGGGGTCTCCTTTCGGGGGGGGGTCTCTTCCAGGCTATCTTGGAGGGCCTGGGGGAGTCTGGGGACGGTTTTGGAGGGTCCCACCACGGGGGGGGGTCTAAAACTTCTCGTCTGGGAGGGTTGAGACCCCCTGCCTTTTATTACGAAATCTAGGGTATCCGCGGCCTCGCGGGCTGGGCCCCTGGGCCGAGGCCCCGTGGACACGACCGCCTTCCCGCGCCCGCCCCGCGCAGCACGCATCCGTGCGACCGCGTACGTACCCGTGGGACCGCGCACCCGTGGAGGCCAGACCGCGAGGCGCGAGGGCGCGGATGCAGCCACGGTCGCCGCCCGTGACGCTCGCCGCATTCCATACCATTCGCCCCTCCTCCTCCCTCCTCCTCCTCCTCCTCCTCCTCCCCTCCTCCTCTCCTCCTCCTCCCTCCTCCTCCTCCTCCTCCTCCTCCTCCTCCTCCTCCTCCTCCTCCTCCTCCTCCTCCTCCTCCTCCTAGTCGCTGTTTGAGGTGCCCAAGAGTCGACCGACCGCACCTCAGGTACAATCGTACACCAGCGATTCTGCGCCCACACCCGCAGGCCTCGGGGGCAGGGGAGACTGGGGGGCCCGCATGGCGAGCCCGTGCGCCTAGGCATGAGAATCTGCTACTACAACCCACAAGAGGCAGCGAGCATAGAACGACTGGAGGACATCAGCGCGGAACTACACAGCTGGGACGTCGTTCTCCTCAGTGGAACATGCAGGTGGGCGGGAGCAGAAGCAGTACAGAGACACTACCTCCCGAATCACTACGTGTTACAATTCGGTGCTCGCAAAGGGAAGTGGATCAACAAAAGCTGTGGCTTAACGATCCTCATCAGCCAGAGAATCGACGAGCGCAGCTTACGAGAAAGCTACACCCCACCAACCAGCCTCCAGGGACGGGTTGCAGGAATTCGCCTCTCGACTGGCCAACACGACTATGTTTTTTTTGTCTATTACTACGCCCCAACACACTTAAAGTACTACGTGCCACTAGCAGAAGCGATAACTAAATGGTTGGAGCAGTGTGTCGATCGAGAAGGCAGCCGTCCGACGATTGTGATGGGCGGGGATGTGAACAGCGACTTTGGTTGCCAGAGAGAAACAGACGGGACTATTGTGCGGAGCAGAGGACCGACGGTAGGAGACAGGGAACCCAAAATAGAGAATTCCAACGGCACGAGCCTTAGGACCCTGTGTCAGACCAGCGACCTCAGTATAGTCACCACTTACCACATCGCCGAACCTACGTTCTACGGACATTCAGGTTGCAACAGTCGTATTGACCACATTGTAGTACCTACAGGGGCCCTGGGACTCGTAAAAAGGTGTGAGGTCCTCCATCGGTCAGGCAAAAGGCTCCAAAAGGTCAAAGTACGAGGGCACAGGGACCACCTCCCCATCGGCCTCACCCTCCTCGTCTCTACCTCCAACACCTCCTTCCCCACGCGCGCCCGCCTACAACAGGGGCTGTGCAGGGGCGGACTCATGGAGTGTTTGCGCAGCGGCCACAAGAGGGAGATGCTGCTTACCGAACTCGACAAGGAGGTGGAGGAGGTGGGTGGGGAGCAGTGGGAGAGAGCACTGGGAGCGGCGACGCCAGACGAGACCTGGGACCTTCTGGGAGGAGCAGCACGATCGGCCACGCTCACGACTTTCGGAAAAAGTAGCACACTCGACGAGATCGACCAGCTTACGAAGCGAGCCAAGCAATACCGACTCGAGCTCCTTAGGAAACGACGAACACTGCGACAGAGCCTAACACCAGAACAGTGTGCCGACGACTACGACTGGGTACAAAACGAGCTGAAAGAAGTCACGGCGGCGCTGAAGCAGGCCCGAGAAGGTGTAGAGAAACAAAGACGGGCGCTCCTGGTCGAACGCATATGGGAGGCCTACGAAAAACGGAACCTCGCCGAGATGCACCGACTACGCATCCAGTACCAGAGGAACGGACGCGGGCCAAAGAAAAGGTACTATCGATCTGCTCGAACCCACTGGCCTTGCGACTACTGGTATCAGGAGCTCGCCCATCCAGCTTTGGAAGGGGGACTAGGAGCAAGACCTATCGACAGAAAAGCAGAGAGAGCAGCACACGAGGCCTTCGTCCAGGAGCACATCGACCGATTGCCGACCGACCACGATCTCCTTTTTTCAGGTCGAGGCCGACAAGCGAGCGATGCGTAGGTATTGCAAGCGAGCCAGTAAACGACGGGCCTGGCCACCATGGGGCATCCCGATTGAGATGACATGGTTGATGATCGATCCCACCCTCCATCTTCAGGACCCAGCAGAGCTCAGCAGACGACTAGAAGAAAAGCGAGTAGCAGCTGCAGAAAAAAGGGGGGACGAAGATGAGCTTGCACACTACACGACACTGGGGCGATGCAAGAAGGGGAGGGAACTGCTTCGACGGATGGGGTGGACGGAAGGTACCAGGTTGGGACGTGTGCCGACAGCGACTGACGGGACAGAAGGAGCCGCCTGGGAGCAGCAATCTTATGCAGTGGGGAGGGGCAGGTACGCAGGACTAGGTGCAGACACGATTGCGGACCACAGCAAAGGGCACGTGAAGTACCTGGACCAATTCTTTGCACAATGCCGAAGTTGCCAGGTCACCCCGTTGGACTGGCACCGATCGCAAGCATTCCCAGCAGAGAAACACAACAACAAAGAAGGGATACTAGGGAAGCGTATACTACACGTCAACGATTCCTTTGGAATGGCTTGGCACTCAGGCATCCACGCACGTGGTTCACCCACAACGCAGGCGCCCTGGGCCCAAGGAGGCCTCCCACACCGCTGCAGGGAAAACGCCATCCTCTGCGTACAAGCGGCCCAATGGAGGGCTGCACAAGGGGGGGTGAGCACAATCGCAACCAACTACGACGGCACCAACGCGTTTGCAGCCACCAACCGAGCCTTACTCAGAGCGGTTGCCTTCAGGCAAGCACACGAGCACGACCAGCGCTTCGCCATGGCAGCAATTGACCACTCTACCCTGACGCTAGAAGCTGCCGACGGCACAGTCGAAGCTGAGAGCACCACAGGCGCCCAGATGGGCTTCACCCTCTGCCCAAGGCAATTCAACGACGCATACAACCTGTACGTCACAAAATGGTGGGAACAAGGCCGCAAGGACCCAGACCAGACTATCCACGACACGACCAACCCAGTAGCAGGCAACACTCACGACTTAGCTCTCAACACGTTCATGGACGACATCACCTATGTGCAGACAGTTCTACCCGCAGCGACGGCTGGAGATATAGAACAACAACTCAACAGCAACACAGAACGCCTTTCCCAAACAATAGCAGCAGGAGGATGGGGACTCAATAATGCCAAGACCAACCACCTACTATACCTAGTAGGGCAAGGCTGCTACGGGAAAACCAGGCAACTCAGACGCAGCAAAACACTGCAAGGTCAGGCGCTAAGGGAGATGCGTGTACTTGGCCCCTACCTACCAGCGGGCCAGGGCATCACTGGCGAGGTCGTGCGGCGCATCGCAGCCATCCGCGTTGCATGGCGACAATGCGGGATCTTCTGGGCCTCTAAGGTACCCCGGCAAATAAAACGCATGATGTTCATGGCCTTCGTGGTAGGTGCGGCCCTTAGCGGATTGCCTGCGCTAGTTCTGACAGACGCCCACACAACAGCAATCGACAGCGTACTAGGCAAGTACCTACGGACACTAGCGGGAGGAGCAATGTCGTGGACCAGAACAGATGGGACAGTGAGGTGCAACAACTTGCGACAGGTGTTCAGATACTGGAGACTCGAGCGCACATCCGTATCTTTGCTTGTGCGACGCCTACGATGGTACCAGAACTGGTCAAGGCACCCTTGGGAGCACGGAGCAGTCATAGCAGCGGTGTTCGGAACATCCAGACTAGACGCGGCTCAGGACATACGGCGACTAGAGGGGCAGGGATTCGTGGGGCCCGCCTCCACCCCGTGGGCACAGCAGTTTGCAGCCGACATGCACGTGATAGCAACAGTGGGCGAGAGCATGGGATGGTATGCAGACAGGGAATCCGACCTCGCCATATTCGAACAGGGGAGTACGGAACAAAAAAACTGGTTACAAACAGACCCATCAATACTGTACAGTTACGAGCGAAATTGAGATGTGCTCACGGCACGAGATGCGACGATACAGGAGGAGGAGGGCAGGGAGGAGGATACATTAAAACCTTACTGGTGCGATCATACGACGAAGGGCGAGAACGACACAGAACAGAGGTGTGGCATGCGCTTTGCGACATATGCAGCACTAGCTGGGCATCGCCGAGAGACCCACAACATCAGACCAGTGGTGGCGTCCGTAATCGTCAACAACCAGTGTCCCTGGTGCAAGAGCACATTTATTAATCGTAAGGTATGTGTCGACCACGCAGTCAGGGCTGTACACGGCCATGGTATTTGCCACCAAGACAGGTCGATGTGGTCCCACCCCATTTCCGACCCCAGCTCCCTTAGCTGCCAGATCTGTAACCACGAGGCTCAAACTCTTGAGGATTACCACGCACACATACGTGAGCACATAGCAGGGCCAGAGTCGATCAGAGCAGCACGGGGAGAAGGAGCACATGTCGCACGGGGGCCACGGCGACTGGCGCATCAGAGCCAGCACGAAGAGAGGAGGGGGCGCAGCCGAAGGGCAGCGACCAGCACAGCGCCCACACCTCGGCGGAGGCGGAGTCGGCTCGTCGGACACGCAGCAGTCGCAGCAGACGCCGCAGCAGCCGCCCCCCACCCAGCGCCGAGGAGGAGGAGGTCGAGGACCCCCAGGAGGCGGCCGTGGCGGTGGAGGAGGCGGCCAGGTGGAGCTACGGGACCAGCTGAGATCGCTCCAGAGGCTCACCCTCCAGAACTCGAACGAGATTCGCAATTTTCTGCATCTCACGGGAGAGTTCTGGCTGACGCCGCTCGAGCCAGAATGGGTGCAGGCGCCGATGGAGACAGGCAGGGAGTACGGGCGGAAGGTAAAGCAGCTGGGCAAGGGGCACGGCCTCGGCCCACCGCATGGCCAGGTGGCGGCGAGCTTGGTCGAGGAGATCGTGGCGGTGCTCGACACGGAGGAGCAGAAGCTCGATGCGTCCCTCCTCCACGTGAGACAGCTCCTGAAGGAGTTCATGAGCCAGCTCGACGAGCCCTGGGGACCAATCTTCATCACGGAGGTCTTCTTGCAGTGCAAGATCCAGGAGGCATACAACAAGACGGGCGAGGACGTGGAGATGGACATCAAACAGTGCAAGGCCAAGCTCATCTACACGATCAACACGGCGCCGAGCTTCAGGGCCGCGCTGTACGACCAGAAGCTGGAGCAGGAGCAGTACGACAAGATCGCGGGCTTCAAGGGGGACATATTCAAGCAGGGCCTGGGTTCGCGCGTTGGCGCACCTCGGGGCCACGAAGAGCCGCTCAGGAGGCCCGAAGACGGGCCTGGAGAGGGCAGTGGAGGCGCAGCTCAACAGGAGGTGAGCCAAGGCACACCCCAGCCAATGCCCAGCAGCTCGCCCCGCCGCGAGCGAGAGAGCCCCGCGGGCCAGCTCTCGCCAGGCCCGCAGCCCAGCGGAGCCAGCAGCTCGATGTCGAGCAGCGCCGTCGAGCCACGCCTCAACTCCATGGGGCGCCCTCGTGCCTGGCCACCATCATCGCCGCCAGTGAGCCGAGAGGAAAAAATTGCACAGCAGATTAGTGCAGACCTTGTTCGTATGACGAGTCTCAGAAGCCAGGCCGAACAACACGGAGGCCAGGTGGCATACTTATATCGGATGGCTACGTACTATCGGGACTTACGACCAAGGGGCTATTACCAGCCTATGGCAAAAAAATGAGGGGGACGGCGGACCTTCTAATTATTCAGCCGTCACCCCACCATTACACGGGCTCCCACTACCTACGCCCCCTCCCCCCACCAACTCCCACTGCCCAGCCTACCATCTCTTCCCCAGGCAATCAGCCCTCTACTAGTCCCACTCACAGTCGGGGTTTGTCTGTCAAGCAGTATCGTGGATGCACGCTCGAAGTCGACGTATCTGCGACCTCGTACCGGACAGTATACACAGTACATGCTACAGGGTACACATCGCGTACTATGACAGAATACACTGGGAACTACCACACCACAACATCCAGCACAGCCATGCGATTGTGATCCGACCACGGTTCGACCCCTCCTCTCCCGCTCAGATACATCCAGCTCCTGCCCGCTTTAGCTATCACAACTGTTACCTTTCTCGACCTCCAGAGGATAGAGTGAGTAAGAGTCGCACACTAAGGAAAGGCATAGGATTCCGACAGCAGCAAACGATTGTGCCTACGCCTACTCTCACATCAAGGTCCTACTACGGTTCCTTACGGCCCAACCACTGGGAACTAAGGAAACTATTACAATATCTAAGGTGCACAACAGTATGTGGGAACCACTAAGGTAAACGAGGATCGGCACACAGCTCGACATACTACCAGAGGACATTTGCGACTCGAGCATCTTCGCGGCCTCTCTATCCATTGTTGGCGGACACTCCGCCTACGCCCAGAGCCAGCGCCCCGAGGGCGCACGACCAGAGCTGCGATGGCGGCGCAGGCGCACACGGAGAAGGGGGAGATGGCGCAGCAGCCAGCTGCAGAGGAGCATCTGCAGCCGACGATAGTGCAGAAGCCGCACGACAGAGGAGGCATGGGAGGAGTGGCGGACCAAGTCGCGGGCACGGCGGCGTACAGGCTCGAGATCGCTCACAACACACTCCAGAGCACCGCCGTCGCGTTCAAGATGGCGACCGAGCACTGCGAGAAGGCCCCCCACGCGCTCCACAAACAGCGGGAGAAGGTGGTGACCACCCTAGGCCGCATGAACGCGAAGAGCCTCAACCCATATGAAGAAGCTGAGCGTAGCCAAGCGAAGCTCTACCTCAAGGAGCAGCTCCACGACATCAACTGCGCCATCAGTTCGATGAGGAGCGCCATCGGCATCACCGACGACAGGATGGGCAAGACGATGCACGGGCCGATGCCATGGGAGCTGGACTATACGAGGCGCCAGGCCGACGAGATCGACAACATATACACGCGCTGGACGAAGGGCCCGCACGGCTACGCCTACGACGAGGCTTTCTTCGACGGCGACACGCAGACGGAGCCGATGGTGGAGCCGCAGATGGAGATCAAGGACTACCTCCAGCCCGCTCGCAGACCGCCGTGCACCAACCCGAGCAAGAGCATAGAGGGCTGGGAGAACCGTGGCAAGGTTCTGTGCAGTGAGGCCAGCTCTAGCACCCCAGCTGCCGCCCCCGCAGCCACTAAGGCCGACGGCTCCGCTCAGAGCAGGGACGTCAGGCTCTCTTCGCCAAGGGCGGCAGCGGCAGCAGGCTGGGGCATAGGGCAGCAGTAGAGAGCAGATTGCACCAGGCCTGGCTTCCCCCTTTTTTTTTCTCCCCACTATCGCCAGAGAAGGGGGGGCTCGGCAGCAAACACTTACAGCATGGGCCAGTGCGGCCATGCACCTCCATAAGTCGAGTACAGGGAGAAGTATCAGGCCGCCTCTTCTTTTTTTGCCTCTCTTTACCGACTAGGGAGTGGGGGAGCGGGGGGGAGGACGGGGAGCGGTGGTGGGCGGGCTCTCAGCGGTGAGGGGTGCGCCCAGCGAGGCAGCCCCACACCGCCTGCAACAGTCGACAGGCCGAAACCGAGGCAGGGTCTCCCTGCTAGCGAGGCTCGGGGACCACGTCCAACAGACGGACGGGCCCCGTCGCCTCAGGCGGCCCCCCCAAAGCTAGGGTGGGCTCGCATCCGTATATTCCCCAGGGGTCAGCATGCCTGTCGGTAGGCGAAGTTGACAGACCCCCAAGGGCCTTATCCTTATCCTCCTCCTCCTCCTCCCCGTGACTCTCGCCGCCCGTGACTCTCGCCGCATTCCATGCCATTCAGGAGGGGAAAAACACACACAGACACAATTAACCGTCGATTCCTCCGAAAATATGGGAAAATATGGGAAGTGGGCGGGAAGACAGGAACCCAGAGAATATGGGGAAATATGGGGAATCTTTTTATTTGTGTGTATCTATTTGTGTGTCCTAGGGCCCCTTCAACCATTCGCCCCTTGCGGCCGCCGCGGCCGCCGCCGCGCCGCCGGCGACGGCGGCCTCGGCGTCGCAACCGCCGTCGCTGCCCTCGAGGCCCTGGCGCGGCGCGGCCGCCGCCGCCGACGCCGACCTCCTTCCCGGGGGGGGGGGGGGGCCGGGGGGGGTGCAAGACCTCCCGCAAGAAGAGGAGGGAGAGGAGGAGGAGGAGGAGGAGGAGGAGGAGGAGGAGGAGGAGGAGGAGGAGGAGTTCCACCTGCTCCTCTCTCCTCCCCCCGGGCTCCTCCCTCCTTCACATGATCCTCCCGCCCCCCAGCTCTGTCCGCCCTCCTCGGAGGCTGGCGCGACTGGTGGCGCGTCCGCGGCGGCGGAGGCGCTGCAGGTCAGCGCCTTCGTCAACGCGTCTCAGGCGCCCGCGCAGCGGGCGTCGCCGTTGCCGCAACCGCCGCTGCCGCAGTTTTCGTCATCGTTTTCGTCGTCGTTGCCGTCGCCGTCGTCGTATTCACCGTCTTCAACATCGTCGTCATCTTCAGCGCCTTCGCCGCCGTCGTCGTCGTCGCTGTCTTTGTCGTCGTGTTCGGCGCCGCTTCTGGCTTTGGTGCGCCGTGGCCGCCGCCGCCGCCGTCGTCGTCGTAGTTGCCGTGGTCGTCATCTTCGGTGCTGTTGTTGTTGTCGTCGTCGTTGTTGTCATCGTTTTCGGCGCAGTCACAGTCGTCGTCGATGTCGTCGTCGTCTCCACGGTTTCCGTCGTCGTCGCCGGCGTCGTCGGAGGGAATGAGAGGGCGGCCATGGAGGGTGGAGGAAGAGGGGTAGGATAGGGGTCGAGGAGGAAGAAGGGGACGAGGAGATGGAGGAGGAGGAGGAGTAGGAGGAGGAGTGGGAGGATCGGGAGGGGGAGGGCGAAGAAAAGGAGGAGGGTCCTACAGAGGTCCCATGGGGCTTATGGAAGAAATTCCTTAGGG
>CAUYUJ010014949.1:1347591-1372591 GCA_963575745.1 Prorocentrum cordatum | reverse complement strand
CCGCCCTCTCCAGGTCCAGGGGAGGGGGTAGGGGGAGGGGTAAACCCCTCCCCGAAGGGGAAGAAGGGGGGTTGAGGAAAGCGAGAGCTCCCTAAACCACTCACGCCCAAAGGGCTGGTGGGAGTGACCCCTCCTCGACGTGTGAGTCGTTCGGCGAGGGGCCCGAAGGACTCACAAGGAGGGGCCCGAACGACTCACACCAGGGCGAGGGGCCCCAACGACGCACACCACTTGCATTCTGATCCAGGACGTGCGCACTCTGCGTTCCGTCATTCTACCCTTGTCGAACTGAAATCCTGTCGCCTTCTGTCTTGCCTCCCATCGCCTTCTCTCCCTCCTCCTCTTCCTCCTCTTCGACTCCTAGTCGTAGTAGTAGAAGTAGTACCAGTAGGATCAGTTGTAGCACTGGTAGTGGTAGTAGTAGTAGTAGTAGTAGTAGTAGTGGTAGTAGTAGTAAAGTAAGTAGTATAGTATAGTAGTAGTAAGAGTAGTAGTAAGTATAGCAGTAGTGGTATTAGGTAGTAAGTAGTAGTGGTAAGTATAGTATAGTTGTTTATTATTATTATATAATTAGTAGTAATAGTATTATAGTAGTGATGTTAACAAAGAGTAGTCATAATTAAATACAAAGGAGTAGTGGGAGTAGTAGTAGTAGTAATCAAAATAAGTAGTAGTAGGTAAAGGTAGTATTGTAGGATTATTGAGTTAGAGTATATAGTATAGTTATATAGGGAGTAAGTAGTAGTATTGGTAGTAGTATTATTAGTAGTAGTAGTAGTAGTAGTAGTAGTAGTAGTAGTAGTAGTAGTAGTAGTAGTAGTAATAGTAGTAGTAGTAGTAGTAGTAGTAGTAGTGGTATTACCAGTATCAGCGGTAGTAGCAAACGTAGTCGTCAACGTCGTCGTCGCAGTAGTTGTCTCAGTAGCAGTGGCAGTCACTAGAGCAGTGGTCTATATGGAAGTAGTAGTAGTAGTAGTAGTAGTAGTAGTAGTAGTAGTAGTAGTAGTAGTAGTAGTAGTAGTAGTAGTAGTAGTAGTAGTAGTAGTTAGTAGTAGTAGTAGTAGTAGTAGTAGTAGTAGTAGTAGTAGTAGTAGTAGTAGTAGTAGTAGTAGTAGTAGTAGTGGTAGTAGTAGTAAGTAGTAGTAGTAGTAGTAGTAGTAGTAGTAGTAGTAGTAGTAGTAGTAGTAGTAGTAGTAGTGGTAGTGGTAGTGGTAGTAGTTCTAGTAGTAGTAGTAGCCTCGTGGTGTGAGTCGGTCGGGCGCCTCGTCCTGGTATGAGTCGTTCGGGAGTCTCCTTGTGGTGTGAGTCGTTCCGGCTCTTCGTGGTGTGAGTCGTTCGGGCCCCTCGTCCTGGTGTGAGTCGTTCGGCCTTCTCGTGGGGCCTCTTGGGGGCCTCTTGGGGGCCTCTTGGGGCCTCTTGGGGGCCTCTTGGGGAGCTCTTGGCGGCCTCTTGGGAGCCTCTTGGGGGCTCTGGGGGCCTCGTGGGGGCCTCTTGGGAGCCTGTTGGGAGCCTCTGGGGGCCTCTTGGGGGCCTCTTGGGGGCCTCTTGGAGGCCTCTTGGGAGCCTCCTGGGGGCATCTTGGGGCCTCTTGGAGGCCTCTTGCGACCTCCTCAGAAGCGCATGTGAGCGCTACCCCCTGAGAAAGACAAAATGAGCCCAACACCTTCGTAAAAGCAATGATTTTGGGAACAAGGAAGAGGAGCGCTGCCCCCTGAGAAGGCCAACATGGGACCGAAACCGTAGTAAAATCAATGATTTTGGCTTCACAGAAGAGGAGAGGGTTTTTTTGGTGTCCCCCCGTCGGGGCCAGAATCTGCACTACGTACTATTCAGTACTCAGTACTCACTACTCACTATTCCCTACTCACTACTCACTACTCGCTACTCACTACTCACTACACACTATTCACTACGCTCTACGCACCACCCACAACTCACTACTCACTAATCACTACTCGCCACCCATTACTCACTACCCACTACTCACTACCCAGTACTCATTACTCCCTATCCCTATTCAGTACTCACTACTCGCTACTCACTACTCACAACTCACTACTCGCCACTCACTACTCACTTATAAGTACACACTAATTACTCACTATTCACTACTCACTACTCCCCATTCCCTACTCCCTACTCGCCACTCACTACTCACTGTTCATACTCACTACTCACTACTCCTCACTACCCAATACTCATTACTCACTACGCACTAACTCACTACTCACTACTCAACACTCCCTACTCCCAACTCCGTACTCCCTACACGAGGGGGAGGGGTCCGACCCCCCCCCCCTTTCCAGCGCCAAGGCGGGGAGGGGGGGGGGAGTCCAGAACCCCCCCCCCGCCCTTCAAGGGAGGGAGGAGGGGGGGGGGGGGGTCGGGACCCCCCCCCCCTCTGGGGAGGGGGATGGGGGTCCGGACCCCCCCCCCCCTTGAAGAGGGAGGGGGGGGGGGGGAGGGGTTCTGGACCCCCCCCCCCCCCGCTTTAGTGTATTCAGGGAGATCCATTGGCGCACTTTCCATAATAAGGTTTTCGAATACCGTCCTCGCTCAGGCGGCGCCGCCCTGGAGGAGTGGGAGGGGCACGAAACATGATAAATAAAATGGTTTTCGAATATCCTCTCTTTCAGGCGGGGCCTCCCTGAACGGGTGGGAGGGACACGAAATCTGATACATACCATGGTGTTCGAATACCCTCCTAGCTCAGGCAGGGCTTCCGTGGAGGAGTGGGAGGGCACGACACTTGATAAGTAATATGGTGCTCGAATAAGGCGGGGCCTCCCTGGAGGAGTTGGATGGGTACGAAACCTTCTAAATAACATGGTGTTCGAATCTTTCCCTCGGTCAGGCGGGGCCTCCCTGGAGGAGTGGGAGGGGCACGAAACCTGATACATCACATTGTTTTCGAAAACCATTCTCTCTCAGGCGGGGCCGCCCTGGAGGAGTGGGAGAGGCACGAAACCTCATGAATAACGAGGTTTTCGAATACCCTCCTTGCTCAGGCGGGGCCTCCCTGGAGGGTGTGAGAGGGGCACGAAGCCTGATACATAGCATCGTTTTCGAATGCCTTCACGAAGCTGATAAATAGTATGGTTTTCGAATACCTTCCTCGCTCAGGCGGGGCCCTCCGGAGGAGTGGGAAGGGCACGAAACCTTGTAAATAGTCAGGTTTTCGAATACCCTCCTCGCTCAGGCGAGGCCTCCCTGGAGGGGTGAGGTGGGCACGAAATCTTGCAAATGGCATGGTATCCAGATACTGTCCTCGCTCCGGCGTGGCTTCCTCGGCGTGGTAGGTACGGTATGGTCGTTTTGGTATTGTATGGCAGCTTTGGTATTGTAGGTGTGGTATGGTATGGTATGGTAAGTGTTGTGGTATGGTATGGTAGGGAGGTTGGTATTGTAGGTGTGGCATGGTATGGTAGGTGGTGTGGTATGGTATGGTAGGGAGGCCAGAGAACGAGAAGGAGAGGGTGTTCTAGGAAAACGAGAACCCCACTCAGGATGTGGGGAAAAAGTAGCAGAGGTTGACCAGAAGGTGCAAGTCAACGACGAAGAACAACAGGTGGACAACGAAGTAGGCATAAGGGGGGGGACAGGAAGGACAGCAGGAGAGAGAGAGAGAGAGAGAGAAAGAGATGATGCTTTCTTCTCCTCGCCATCCCTCCGTGTTCGATTTCCTCGGCCGAAGGTCCTCCCAGGGGGGCGCGGGCCCCAAGGGGGGGGGGGGGCGCTATTGTGTTGGGTATTGTTTTAAACGCTCAAGGGCCATACGTCTTGACACTCGTTTCCTTAGACAACGCATTGGACCTCCTTTGCGTTTTTTCTGTGTTCTTCGCATTACGTATCCAAACATTGTCTCCCTGCTTCCCTCTGGTCTCCTATGCGGCCTCCTCTTCCTCGTGCTCCTCCTCCGCATCTGCCCTCGAGGGTCCTCCTCTGCCATAGAGCCAGAGAGCTGGATACACATGCGCATGATGCGGCCTGCCCGCGAGAAGAGCCAGATGCACTTCGCGTGTTGTCGCATGTTCTTCCGGCGCCCTCGGCCCTCGCACGGGGGAGCAGGCTGGCCTTCCCTGGCGTTCGGCCCTTCCTGGAGTTGAACTTGGCATCGCTCGGACGTTTGCGTTTTTTGTCGGCGAGGACCATCGAGGAGCATCCTGAATCATCTGGGGGAAAATAAAAGAGCACGCGCGAAACCGAAACATGCACGTGAAATGGACGTCCGAGCGATGGCGAGGATGGAGGTCGGGCACTTTCGGCCCTTCTGGGATCGTCGTTGTCGTCGCCGTCGTCGCCGTCGTCGTCATCGTCGTCGTTGTCGTCGTCGTCGTCGTCGTCGTCGTCTCCAAGCTGGCCGCACCCTGGCCGCCTCCGCGCTTGCGGGCGCCACGGCGCAGCGCACGAAAGGGGAGGAGGCGGCGGAGGAGAATAAGGACAGCCCGAGAAAGCACGATGGACGGTCCAGACGACGACGACGACGACGACGACGACGACGACGACGACGACGGCGGCGGCGACGACGACGTTGCTCGCGCCTGGGGGCGTGCGCGCGGGTTACCCGTTTTCACGTGTCCAGCGCCTCCAGGGGGCGACACTTCTCTGGCGCGGGGGGGGGGGCAACATGCGCCTGGCGCGCGCGCGCGGGGCACGCGTATGTTCACGCGTCCAGAACTTCCAGGGGGCGGCCCAACTTTGGCGCGGGGGGGGGGCCCAACATGCGCCTGACGCGTGCGCGCGGAGCATGTGTTTTCACGCGTCCAGTGCCCCCCAGGGGCGCGACCCCACGTTGGCCGGGGGGGGGGGCACCCAACATGCGCCTTGCGCGTGCGCGCGGGGAGAGGCGCGTGGCAGCGAGCTGCAGCAGCAGCTAGAGAGCTTCAGATTCCGCCATCTTTCCGACCCCGCCCTCTGCACAAGTCCGCGAAGTTTAGGAAGGAGCCGCCAGCTTTCAACATGAGGCGTTCAGAGAATGGCCTTGTCTTCGAGGCTAGAAGGAGTTGGCATCTCTTCCTCGGCGGAAGGCGGCGGAAGGTCGGCGAGAGTAAAACGAGGCCGCCACCGCCAGCGGAAGCCAGCGGAAGGCTGGCGGAAGGCGGCGGTATATAGTAAAATATGTTCCCTCAAGAGGTGACATCATATTCGGGTTCAGGGTTTCCGAAATCGGCCACATCCGCTCCCCGCTCCTCGCCTCCTCGCCTCCTCGTCCTCCCCCTCCCCCCCCTTGTCGCGGTTACGTTTTACGGGAAATTCGTGTCGTTCTAGGCTCCTGTGCTGTGCCCCGCGCTGACCGTAGGGACGTGTGCATCAGCTGGGCTATCGTCGCGCCTTCTCCTTTCACCTCCTCTTCCCCCTCTCCAAAAGATGCGCTGGAAAAAAAAAAAACATCCGCTCCCCGCTCCTGACCCTTCCGCACTTATCCGCCTCGCCCTCTTTCGGGCTGCTGCGCTTCGCGCACCCCCGCCCGCCCGCCTCTCGGGGCCGCTCCCGACCGGCGTCGGGCGGGGAGGGAGGCGCTGACCTCTTGACGCTTCGGGCCCCCGAGGCCCCATAGGTTGCCTAAGAAAAACGGTGCCGACCTTGGTTCTGAACGGCGGCGAGCCCAGGCGGGGAAGCGGGAGGGGTCAGGCCTTCTCAGAGGGCGGCGGGACCTCGCAGAAGCCCTCTGGCCTTCTGGTAAGTTGTCTAGGACTTCTCCGAAGACAGGGACGGCCTCTCCGAAGGCCAGAAGGGGTAGGCTTTCCGAGCTCTCTGAAAAGGCTTGCCCCTTCTGCTGTCCACCCGGAGGCTCGCCGCCGAACGGAGGCCTGACCAGCTGGGGTCGGAGGATCGCGCCGCATCGGCAATGCATCGGCGATGCGGCTCGAGGTGGAGCCCGACTTTCTTCCATGCCGACGGCGTCGATGCATTGCCGACATCGCCGATGCATCGCCGATGCATCGGTGATGCATCGACCATGCGGCGCGATCCTCCGACCCCATCTACTCCGACCCCATCGGGGAGGCTTCTTGGTAGGTTTTTTTGCGACCAAAGAATGATCACAGAGAAATCTGGGCCGTTTGCCTCGACCTTGGATTCTGGGGCCCACCATCGGGCCCTGGGGCAGCGACAAACACATCCGGGACGAAAGACTAACTACCCCTGGAGAGGCGGTCGGGATCTCTTGAAAACGATCGCTCCTGCGTTCGGTCGGCTCAGCAGGGGAGCAAGTTCTTGCCGCACAGGCGGAGCGGCAATCGGAGACTGCACGGAACACTGTGTCACGACTGCTTTCCAGATGGGGTGTCCATGCCAACGCGCGCTTGCACACGCGAGCGTCGGAATCATCCCCTCCTCCCCCTCCCCCAGCCCGTCCTCCTCCTCCTTCTCCATCTCCTCCTCCTTCTGAGGCCACTGCTGCTCCTCCTCCTCCTCCTCCTCCCCCCCCTCATTCCTCCTCCTCCTCCTCCCCCTCCCCCTCCCCCTCCTCCTCCTCCCCCTCCTCCTCCTCCTCCTCCTCCTCCTCCTTCACCTTCTCCTCCTCTCCTCCTCCTCCTCCTCCTCCCCCTCCTCCTCCCCCTCCTCCTCCTCCTCCTTCTCCTCCTCCTCCTCCTCTTCCTTCTCCTCCTCCTTTCCCTCGGCAGAACGCGCCTTGGAACAGCGGGCCCGCGGGTGTCCATGGGCCGGCGAGGGGCAGGGCGCCCCCGGCGAGGTGCCGAGCAACGCCTCGTGCGACTCCGTCTGCACGTTCGGGGACAGCGACGGCACCTGCCAGGCGAGGGCCTCGGGGGGCCCCCTCTTAGGCGTAGGTCGGGCCTGTCCATCTGCAGGAGGAACATTCAAAAATAGTCAAACAATAGTTTGGGGACGATTTGTTCCTCGTTCGAGATCCGCCTGTAGGAGGACATGCTCGACCGAATCGTAGACCATCCCCCTTCTCCTCCACGGGGCCGGCTCCGCTCAGGCGCCAGCCGAACCCCGCTCGGCACTCCGCGAGCGCCGGGCTACTATGCGCATGCGCCGAGAGCGTTCAACAATAGAGAGGAGAAGGAGGATGGAGGATGATGGGGAAAACAGTGAATGGTGGCAAATGGCGCCTTCAGGCCTTAATGTGGAGCTACGTTGGCACCCCTCCCCACGGCCGTCGTCGTTGGCCGAGTGACCGTAGGCGTAGGGAGAGCCTCGGCTCCCTCCAGCGCCAATGGCAGCTTCATGGATTGGTGTACTGATGGGAGTGGGACCCCGGCAGCTCCTTATGATGGTAGGTGCCGAGGGGTGGCGCCTATGATGGTCACCTCCAGAGGGGCAGAGGCCTACGATGGTCCTCGCCAGAGAGAGGGGGGGAGGGAGGGGAGGCCGATGTCCAGGAGCATCTGGCCGCCCGTGATGCGTCCTGGTCAAGAGGTGGGACTTCCTGGAAGGAGGGGGCAACACAACAAACGCCAGACACAGCTTCGACACCGATCTGAACAGACCCCGCGCACTCGGTATCCCATGGGGGGGGACAACGAGCACGCACGCTCACGCTTTGGTGCCAGGCTGTTGCGCCCATTGGGGCGGACGAAGCGTGCCCTCCCCCCGGGGCAAGCCAAGGGCCCCGGGAACAGGCGCGCCCCACAGAGGGCAAGCCTGAGGAGGGGGAGGCACCCAACCCAGAGCCCCGCGACCGAGCGCCCTGAGGGCCAACAGATCCCACATCGTGCAGGCTGCAGCGGGGGGCGGGATACATTTAGGGGAACAAGAAGTCACATAAACATAAAAGCTCGGAGGTCCGCGCGGATTTCTCGGATCGGCGCTGGACCCCCCTGGCGAGTTTTTATGTTTATGTCACTTTTTGTTCTCCTATGGGCGCATCAAAATGGATCGATCCGACCCAAAGACCTCTCACAGCGAGAAGCCTGCTGAGGCCACCCTCGTCGGACAGCCCTGCTCACACACTGTCGCGAGGCGGCCTCTTAGCACGGATAGGCCGGTACACCCTAGGCGATGCTCAAGAAAACTGAAGTTTTCGCCCAGAGTCTCGATGATTCTTAACGTTTCAATGTACATCCTAAGATTTCAATGGGAATTCTTGGTCTTTATTCAAATTATGGGACTATGGATTTCTTAACCCATGATTTCTGAAGCATTTCGCAGGGTGTACATCCAAAGTAGTAGTGGACCCCAGACAGACGGTTCGGTGACTCATTTCCCGCCGAAAGTATTCCCCCCGGGCTGGTGAAGCCGAGGACAGGCCACTACAGCCAAATGAAATATAAAAATGTTCACCGCCGACAGAACGGACAGAGACGCATCTTTGTCCGATGAGAGGCTCCTCGTCTCAATGGGGTATTTGTGTTTGTTCTACAGCCTGTGGTTCATACCAGTTGGCCGCTCAACTCACCACTGCGATGGGAGTCCTGAGAGCGGGAATCCTGGAAAAAGGATCAAGAACCTGGGCGAGCAACGATGTTTCAAACCCACCCCCGCACCCCAGAGGAGGGTGGAAGGGGGAGGGAGTTGTTGGTTGCCCCCCCTTTGACCGCGACGGGGTGCGCCCAACATTGCCAAAAGGAGCAGCAGGCAACACGTGCCGAGATCAGCATTTTCCGGAGGGGTCAAAAACGCCGCCCTGGGAAAGCAGTGAGGGGGGGATTGGCCCTTCGGTTTGGCAAGCCCGTCCTCGGATCCTGGAGGAGAGGGGATCGCAGGAGATCCTGCCTTTGCTTTCAACCACGTGCGTTCCGTGTGTTTACAAAGACCCCCTAGCGAACCCAGCAGGGTGCTCGACCAACTTTTTTGGTAGGAGAGCTGAAGATTGAGGCTGGCTTGTCGGAGCAAGCCCAACCCAGCCACCCCCGCCAGGCGGAGAGGAAGAGGGAAGGGGGAGGGGAAGTGATCCCAAAACAGAGGAAACTAATGCCAGGTGGAGAGGAAGAAGAGGGATAGGGGAGGGAAAGGGAGCGAAAAGAAGGGGGGGGAAGGACGGGCAAGTTGGGTTGGGGACGGTAGGTATTTGAGGTGTTCGGGTGAGGGTAGGGGAGCGGGAGCGACCGCGTGAGTGACACCACGGCGACACATGTGACGCCGCGGCGGCACGGATCGGACCATCACCCGGGTAGGGGTTGCGGAGAGGGGACGACCATATAAGTGACACCACGCCGGCACATGTGACACCGTGGCGGCACGGGTCGACTATGTTGGGGACGCGGCGGACCAGCAGCAGGATAAAAAGGAGGAGGATGAGGATCAGGATGCTCAGATGGAGAGAGAGGAAGAGGCCAGGAGCAGAAGGGGTGTGCGTGTTTCGAGGAGGGACATGGGTAGCAATGAGCGAAGGCGACTGACTTTCCTCGTCCGCCCTCATCTGCCCGTCAACCTCATTTCTGCTCCTTCTTCCTCCCCCATCCTTCCCCGTTCCTCCCTGACCCTTCCTCCTCTCATTCTACCTGTCTTCTTTCCCCATCCTCCTCCCTTCATGTGCGTTGTCCCTCCTTCCTTGTCCCGTCTCCTCCCTCCTCCCATTGTTATCTCTTCCCCCTTCTCCTTCGTCATTCCTCATCCTCATCCTTCTACCTCCGTGATTCCTTCACTCTTCTTGCTTCCCAGTCTTGCGCACTCTCTGCCCCCGTTCCCTCTGACTTGATTTTCCTTATCATCTTTGCTTTCGCCTTGCTACCCGATCCTCTGGCTCCCAGGCTCGCATGCTTACATAGTTTGTTGTACGATGGTGCTTGTGTGCGTCTGGCGGGGGGGGGTCCAAGGCGGGCATCGGGGCAGGTTGATTAGATGTATGAGGAGGAGGAGGAGGAGGAGGAGGAGGAGGAGGAGGAGGATGAGGAGGAGGAGGAGAAGATGGAGAGTGTGCATTTCCTGGCCTGGAAGGAGAAGACGAGGTGGCTTGCGCGTCAATGCAGGAAGAGACCCCATCGTCGACGCAGAAGGAGGCCTCCCCCTGTTGTGGAGGAGGAGACGGGGAGGCCTCCTTGGCGACGCAGGCAGTGGCCTTTCGCGGGCGCAGGCGGGGAACACCCCTGTGGAGGAGGAGGAGGAGGAGGAGGAGGAGGAGGAGGAGGAGGAGGAGGAGGACGAGGAGGAGGAGGAGGAGGAGGAGGGGGACAATAAGGTGGATAAGGAAACGGGGAGGCCTCCTTGGCGACGCAGGAGGAAGCCTTTCGTGGGCGCAGGGGGGGGCCCTTGCCGAGGAGGAGGGGGCGAGGAATCATTGTCGACGCAGAAGGAGGGCCTCCCGTCCACGACGCAGGAGGAGGAGGAGGCGAAGGAGGAGGAGGAGGAGGAGGCACAGGAGGAGGAGGAGGAGGAGGAGGCGGCGGAGGAGGAGGAGGGGGCGGCGAAGGAGGAGGAGGAGGCGGAGGAGGAGGAGGCGGAGGAGGAGGAGGCCTTCTTGGCGCGCGGCCAAGGGGCCTCCTCCTGGTGCCGCCGAGGCCAGGATCCAGTGGAGCGCCGACAACACCTTCAGAGATGAGCAGAGCCCGTGCTCGAAGGCGTCGCCGTCGTCGTCCTGCGCACTGGGGTTGCAAGGTTCGCTGCCAGTGTTGTGGCCTCCGCGCGTCGTCCCCGAATTATCCCCCCTTGCGTCCTCGCGCCCATCCCCGTCGTCCCCCGTATCATCCCTTTCACCATCCCCTCGTCTCGACAGCTATCTCACGATGCACCTCACGATGCACAGACAGTCACAGGGACGCCGATGATGACGGTTGTGAAGATGATATGGAGACGTTCTAGAGAGCTAGCAGACTTCTAGACAACACAGGGCAGCGAACCTTACAACACTAGGGCCTGTGTCTGCTTCAGCTGCAGTTCCCACGCACCCGAACTCCGAGAGCATCCTTCCTCTCTTTTCGGTGGGGGCGTTTGCGAAGGAGTATGCCCCGGAGGCTTCGGACCCTGGAGGGATCCTTATGTGATGAGGTCCGTGGTGCTACCCATGGCCAAGCCTCAATTGGTGTTCCACCGGCTTCCAGACCCTGAGTTCTTACCTGTGTTATCCAATGTTCCTACCGTATCCCTGGATGGAAATTGACTAGCAACGGAACGCCCCCGTTGCGAGCCAGTCAGCTTATGTCTCCTAGGGTTCTGTCCGAATGCCTTGTGCGTCTTCAAGAGTCGGCTCCGGAGAAGGCTTAGAAAGCCATTCGGACGGCCAGAGGCCTTCTAAGCCTCCTGAGAAGGCCCGCCCCCTCGTGGACGACAGGTTCGGCTCTCTCGTGGCCGTTCAGGACGATCCGGGCAGCACCCTTGGAACGCTCCCGGCGCGGCGCAGCCGCTGGAACGCACCAGTAGGCTGGGAGATACCCGATTACCGACGACAACGCCCGAGAACCTCGTACCTCGAACCTCGAACCTCCCACCCCTCCTGTGCGTGCCGCCGAACGGCTTTTCTTTGCCGTCGCTCACCGCGCGCCTCTGGGAATCGCTCGGACGTGTGCGTTTAGTCTCGTCGTCGTCGTCGTCGTCGACTTCGTCGTCGCCGACTTCGTCGTCGTCGTCGTCGTCGTCGCCATCGTCGTCGTCGTCGTGGTTGTCGTCGTGGTCGTCGTCGTCGTCGTCGTCGTCGTCGTCGTCGTCAGTGTCGTCGTCGTCATCGTTGTCGTCGTCGTCGTGGTCGTCGACGTCGTCGACGAGCGCCCGCTTTCTGCGGGCTTGGCCCGATCGGGGCTCCGCCCGCCCACCTCGACGAGAAGGGTCGTGGCCGCCTGACCTGCCCGTTATTGTCCCGCCTGTCGTCGTCGTTGTCGTCGTCGTCGTTGTCGTAGTTGTGGTCGTTGACGTTGTCGCCGTCGTGGTCGTGGTTGTCAAAGTTGTGGTCGTTGATGTCGTCGTCGTCGTTGTCGTCGTCGTCGTCGTGGTCGTGTTGGTCGCCGTCGTCGTCGTCGTCTTCGTCGTCGTCGTCTTCGTCGTCGTCAACGTCCGCCTTCGGGCGAGCCGCCGAATGGCTTTTCTTTGTCGTCGCTCACCGCGTGCCTCTTGGCATCGCTCGGACGTGTGCACTTAGTCTCTGCGAGAGTCATCGAGGAGCATCGAGGCTCCTCTTGCGACAAAGATACGCGCACGAAGCCCAAAGACGCGGGGGGAGTGGACCTCCGAGCGATGGCAAGGCCTTGCTGTGCCTCCCTGCCCGCCTCGGCAGCGGAGCTCGCGCCCGTGCGCGAGGCCTACGCCCAGGTGCGGCAGGACTGCCCCGTGTGCGCCGCGTGCTCCTACGTGTTCTCCGGGTGCTCCACGGCGCCCTTCCCGGGCACTCCGGACGGCCGCGGGCACCGTGCAATTCGAAGGTGCGGGCAAGATGTATGCCCACGTCCAGTGCGTCTTGGACTTCCTTTGGAAGGGGCGCCGCAAGGCTCAGTCGCTGGGCAGAAGGGGTTCCAGACTCCAGGGGCCAGACTCCTATTCCGTGCGCCCAATGTTTCTGGGGAAGGGAGCCCGCAACTTGAAATTGCAGTGACATGGACACAAGTCTTGCCCGCAAAAGAAGGAACAACGGCGATAACATTAAACATTCTGCGCGTCGTGCGGATTTCTCGGATCGGCGCTGGGGCGCATCGGCGCTGGTATATCCGTGGTCGAAATCGGGCCCAAGCTGGCGGTAGCCCGGCTATTTTCGTTTTATTTCGCTTCATCCTTGCTAAGCGGGCTTGGTCATGAGCTTACGTGGTCTAGTCCCATTGGGCTTCGTTGCCCCGTCGTCGGCCTAAAAACCGTTAATCGTTCTTGCACTGGTTTCCCAGGAGTTGTTTCTTAAGGCAACGTGATCTGTGCGAAGCCTCCTCTGCTCAGGATGCAGTTTGGTTGAGCTGACCATCGGCCAGCACGAGTCAAGCGAATTCTGACACGATCTGGCCTAGTGTGGTGTCTTAGCCTTCTCTGGATAAAGCGTTCGACGCAGCTGAGTAATTCGTTTCGTATACTATATGTTCTGGCGCAACCATTCCGAATAATCGTGCTTATAATGCCTTCCTCGGTGGGAGCTACAACTACCCTCACGAATCGATCCAGCACGAGGATGTACGCAGAGCGATAGTGCGCCTTGACAAGACAGTGCCATGTTTCACGACGTCGTATCGCAGGGATGGCGCGCTGTCCTATTTGGACTTGTTCTCCTCCGGTTCCTCTTCCTCCCCTCTTCGCCCTCTCTCTCAGGACGAGGGCGACGATGAGGACAAGCAGGGCGAGGACGCAGGCGAGGGCAACGCAGAGGCTGCCACGACAACGCAGGAGAGCACGGCAACCGCCGACAAGACCGTGCTCCCAGGGACAGCCCTGGGCGCGAAGTCGAGCAGTACGAGGTCGTCGAACCTGACGGCAAACGAGGAGGGCACTGGGCAAGGCAAGGCGGCATTTCGTCTGGGGTTGCGCACGAGGCGGCCCTGGGGAGGTGGTCCACGCTGGCAGGGCCCCAGGGAAGTCCAGGACGATCTCGATTCCCTCTCGCCGCCTCTGGCGGAGACCCCGGCCTGGGTGCTCCGCGCCGCGGTGCTGAGCTGGGCAGTCTGTCCGCAGACACGGGCCATGGAAGCAGGCCCATTCCGCTCCACCCCATGCCGTCTTTTTGTTCCATGCGTGGCCCCTTAGACTCTCGAGGCCACTTCCCGAGGAGAGGGTTTTCATTGCGGGTCGTTTCCTGACGGCCCTGGAGCTCGAAAACGGCTCCGAGAGGTGGGGCATTACGAATCGGAGGTTGGTAGAACCTTTGTGGGCCCCGGAAACGGCAGGGTCGTTTTTTCACCGTTTACTGAAAAATGTCCCTTGAAAATAGAACCGGCAAAAAAACGGCGACCGGAAACGGCAAAAAACGGCTCCAGGATTGGACCCGGAGCCGGAACCGGTCAAACAGCTGCGACGGAACCGGTGAAAAGCGGCGTCGGAACCTGCAACAAATCAGCAAAACGGAACCGGTAAAAAAACGGCCCTTTCGTTTCCAGGGCCCACTAAGTTCCTGACGGCCCTGGAGCCCGGAAACGGCTCCGAGAGGTGGGGCATTACGAATCGGAGGTTGGTAGAGCTCCCCTCGGCCAGGTCGATTAGAGAACTTGTGTTCTTTCGGCCAGGTTTATTCAAGAACTTGTTCTTCCCGTCTCGGTAGATCTACAGACGGGACTGCGGCCGCAGCTTCAGCGTGCCTGCGCCCGCCTTGTGCGGCCCCGGGTCCTCTTCACGGAAGGGTTTTGCCCACCCCCGACGGCCTTGTCACTCCCGACGGCAGGGCAGTATGAAAACCTTTCGTCTTGATCTGGGCACGTCGGAGCTTAGTGGACCCTGGAAACGACAGGGCCGTTGTTTTTTACCGGTTCCGTTTTGCCGTTTTTGTTGCCGGTTCCGACGCCGTTGTTTTACCCGTTCCGTCGCCTTTTGTTTAATCGGTTCCGGCTCCGGTTCCAAGCCTGACGCCGTTTTTGTTGCCGTTTCCGGTCGCTTTTTTGTTGCCGTTTTGATGTTCAAGGGGTCTTCTTTCGGAAACAGTGAAGAAACGGCCCTGCCGTTTCCGGGGCCCACTAAGGACGGCAGGGCAGTATGAAAACTTTTCGCCTTGATCTGGGCACGTCGGAGGACGAAACGGACCCGACCGATCCCTGCAGCAGCGTCTGCACGTACGAGGGCGAGTCGCACTCTTGCGAGGAGCGGGTTCAGTGGCTCGCGGGCGAGGGCGGGGCCGGGTGCAGCGGCGCCTTCGAGCAGGTCCAGGCCGACTGCCCCGTGTGCGAGGCGTGCACCGCGGATGGCATGAAGTGCGAGGAGCGGCCGGTGGATGTCGGCAGCGCGCGCCACGGGTTCTGGGGCGAGGGGGGGGGCAGGCCCCGACGAGAAGGCGGGGAGGCTTCCTGGGAGGCTCGGCGCGGGGGCCGCTGCGTCTGGGCCTCTAGCTTTCTGTCGGGCGTGCCCTCCTACAGGGAGATTTTCGACGAAAAACAAAACATATCCTAAACATGCACCAAAAAGGTGAAAACAAATAAACAAAAAATGTCCCCTCATTGTTTTTGATGCAATATTTGTTTGAAATTATCGAGGGTATTTTTCATTTTTCGATGACAATCCCCCTGTAGGGGGACAGGCCCGACTTAACTCCAGCTGGGCTGCAGAAGGTTGTCCTCGGGCTCGGCTCGTCCCGTGTCCTGGGCTCCGGGGGCCAGTTTTCGTTTCCGCATTCTGCGCGTTGCGGTTTCTGCACTTCGGGCGTTGCAGGTGGTCATTCTATTCGAATGGCTACTGGTAGGGCGATCGAAGAAAACTATACTGATTCTAGCTTTTCTCGGATGCCCTGCATGGGTGAGAACCGAGGCGGAAGCGAGAAGTTGAGCAGAACGCGCCGCTGATTGCACCTCCGACGCAAATGCCACCCCAAAGGTCCCGGGAGTCCTCCTAGTCGCCACCGCCACAGAGAGGCAGCGAGCGAGAATGGAGGCCGCCATTGTATCGGGTGAGCCGTGCTTTGACCAGTCTCCAGGAAGATCCTGCATGTGAAGGCTTGGGAAGGCCAGGTCTTATTGTCTGGGATTTCGGCTACCCGTTTCGTGTTGAGTGTTCTTCGTTTTTTGTGCAGGACCAAATGGGCTCCCGGTAAATGTAAACGTCTCCGAAACGTTCCATCATTCCCCTCTCCCTTTCCTCCACGCCTCCTCCTCTTCCCTCTCCTCCTCCTCTTCTTCCTCCTCCTTCATTCATGCATTGTCCTTATAAGTCCTCCCTGTCGCACCCCGAGGCCAGTTTTTAGGGCGCCAGGCGTTTCGCCTGAGACATCTTCTTCGCTTACGACGACGGCTTCACAGACGAAGGGCGGGTCGTTTTCAAGATGTGGTTCTCGCCTTAGCGCCGCGCATGAAAGCATGAAAGAGCTTCACGGGTTGAAGTGACCCGTTTTAAAAATGTTGTTCTCACCTCAGCGCCGCGCACATTCGTTTGAACATGTTGCAAGAGTGTCACGGGTTGAGGGCGAATCCTTTTCATATGTGGTTTTCGTTTCAGCGCCGCGCACACACACGTTCTTTTTACACATTCGCAAGCAATTCACGCGTTGAGGGCGAACGGTTTTCAAAATGTGGTTCTCGCTCTAGCGCCACGCACATTAGTTTTGACACTTTGCAAGAGCTTCGCGGATTGAGGGCGGCTCCTTTTCAAAATGCGGCTCTCTCTTGAGCGCCGCGCACATTCGTTTTACAACGTTGCCAGAGTTTTGAGGATTTCCACAATCAACGGCTCAGGGCTATGAGGATACAATAGTTCCGTTGGTTCGCGGCGTTGAAGTCCCAAGAACGGCGTTCTGGCACGATTCCGAGCAATCACGTTGACCCGTGGCGTTGTAATCGCGAGAACAATGCTTTGGCATGCTTCAGAGTCCTCAAGCGGTTGTCTTCCAACGGGGCAGTTCACTCTGTTGAAATGAACCGTTGTAGGGGCCCTTGACGAGGGAGCTTGGAGGGAGGGTTTCTTCCAACCTCGTTGATGGTTCTTGGGTTTACACTGGTCCTCCTCCTCCTCCTCCTCTTCTTCCTCCTCCTCCTCCTCCTCCTCCTCCTCCTCCTCCTCCTCCTCCTCCTCCCCCTCCTCCCCGCCTCGCCTCGCAGCGCCCCCAAGTGAATTGCGCTGAAGGCCAGCCCTGGGACCCCTTCTGGGGCCCCCCCTGACAGAATAGTCGCGGCGCCGCCGCCTGCAGCCACGAGGACCCTCCAGTCGGCCCGGCATGGCAGACAAATGTCAAGCCCTGAACGGTTGAGGCTCCAGCTGAGCCTCCTACAGACCTCCGACGGAATGTATGTTGAACGGGAAGACGGCCAGATCTCTCGGCCCCTCTGCGGGCCCCTGCCAGACAGGTTGGGCCTGTCAGATGCAGCGAAGAGTCCCCGACCCGCCTCGCACACCCTGCGTGCCGCGACCGCCAGGCCCCCTCAGTCCTGGTGCTCCCCGGGTCTCCCCCATTCGCGTCCCTCCTTCTCCTCCTCCTCCTTCTCCTCCTCCTCCTCCTCCTCTCCTCCACCTCCTCCTCCTCCTTCCTCCTCCTCCTCCTCCTCCTCCTCCTCCTCCTCCTCCTCCTCCTCCTCCTCCTCCTCCTCCTCCTCCTCCCTCCTCCTCCTCCTCCTCCTCCTCCTCCTCCTCCTCCTCCCCTCCTCCTCCTCCTCCTCCTCCCCCTCCTCCTCATCCTCCTCCTCCTCCCCCTCCCCCTCCTCCTCCTCCTCCTCCTCCTCCCTCCTCCCCTCCTCCTCCTCCTCCTCCTCCTCCTCCTCCTCCCCCTCCTCCCTCCTCCCGCCTCTCCTCCTCCTCGTCCTGCTCCTCCTCTCCTTCTCCGCCTCCTCCTCCTCCTCCTCCTCCTCCTCCTCCTCCTCCTCCTCCTCCTCCTCCCTCATCCTCCTCCACCTCCTCCTCCTCCTCCTCCTCCTCCTCCTCCTCCTCCTCCTCCTCCTCCTCCCCCTTCGCGTCTTCGACGAAGGACGGCTGCATGCCGCGGCCGCCAGGCCCTGATGGGGCCCGTTGTTCCCTGCGTGTCCCGCCCCGCGCTCTCGGGTGTGGGCCGCCCGATCCGCGCAACTGTCTGGGTAGTCGAAGGCCAGACTGTCAGATTGGATTGGGCCCCACGGGCCAATCTGGCCTGGCCAAACTGGATGATTTGGGTTATTCGCCAGACTGGATTCGCGTTGGCTCCCTCGCCAGATTGCCCCCGTTTGCCAGATTGGGCCTGCCAAATTGGCGCCGGATTGGCTTCAACTACCCAGACTGTCTGACAGTCCCGGGGCCCAGAAGCGGCCCCAGGAGGCCGATCACTCCGAAGAAGAAGAAGATGTCGCCTCGATTCTTCCAAGGAGTCGGAGGTTTGGGTCCGCACGCCGCCCAGGACGACGACGACGACGCGGAGGGCGACGACGACGCGGCCGGTGACAGCGGCGCCGGCGCCAACGGCTCGCTCTCCGTCGCGGGCGGGGCCGGTGCCGGAACGACGACCACGAAGGACCCGGTGGCGACCGCGTTCGAGAAGCTCGGCATCAACACTGCGGGCCACGACCGTCCGGGCGCTGCCAAAGCGGGGGGGGGGGGTGCGCCGCCGCCGTGGAGTTCGGTCGGGGGGGTCGGCCGCGTCGGATGGGGACGTGTCGGCGTCTGCTCGCTGTTGGCCCTCTTTGGGCATCGGGGAGGCTACTCCAGATTTCGTGACAAAGGGAGGGGGGTCTCATTTCGGGGGGGGGGTCTCTTCCAGGCCATCTTGGAGGGCCTGGGGGGGTCTGGGGACGATGTTTGGGAGGGTTCTCCCACGGGGGAGGTCTGAAATGGCTTGTCTTGGAGGGTCCAGACCCCCTCCCTTTTATTACGAACTCTGGAGTATTGTTCAGCCTCCCAAGGGGCCATGGTCGGGGACCAATTCGGGGCAAGAGCCGGGCCCCCCGTGAGGGGGTCAAGGCCGGGCTGGACCTAAGCGTTATTTCTCGTATTGTGTTTGTTTTGCTTTTTGTTTTGCTCTACCTGTTTTCCCAGACCTGCCTGCCAAGACGAAAAACAGCGTTTAGGTCCAGCCCTGGGTCAAGGCATTGGAGGGCCAGGCCCCTTGAAGACCGACGAGGAGTAGCAAGAGAGGATTTGCTGGGCGGTCCACCGCCAGAGGGTGGGCGACCGCACACGGAGAGGCAAACAACGATGTGAAGCATCAACTCTCGGAGGTCCGCGTAGATCTTCTGGGGTCGGCGCCGACCACAGATAGTCAAGCAGTGGCGGAGCGTCATGGTGTGCCTATAGGGCTACCAAAGAATGTTCTAAGAACCTTTTGTGGTTTCCACGAAATGTTCTTAGAACATTTCTGCCTGGGACTGTCTTGTTTTAACACATGGGGCTTATGTTCTGAGAACAGTGTTCTTGTGATTAGAGCATTGTTGGGTTCTAAGAGCATGTCGCGGTAGGCCTATAGGAATGCCGGGACGGTCGGTGCCTGCTCAAAAATAGCAACGTAAAAGATCAGCTCTCGGAGGTCTGCATGGCTTCCTATGGCCGCCGCTGGGCCCCCCCCCCACCCCTGCCCTGGTGCGCGCAGCGCGCAGGGGGCGGGGGGGGGCGCCGGATGGTGCCGCCAGGGGTGTGCGGAGGGAGTGTCTGCAGCCCGACCCAAGACATCTGCGCGGACCTCCGGGAGCTGATCTTTTGCGTTGTGGTCTGGGTCTCTGTGTACGGCGCCGACCCCGCAGATCTGCGCGGACCTCCGAGAGTTGATGATTTGCGTCGTTGGTTGCCTCTGTGTGTGTACGCTCATGACATGCAGCAATTCCAGGCGCTTGTCAACATGCATCAAGGGGGCGTGGATTAGCGACGGGTCCCGTTTTCCATGGGAAATCGCGGATTTCCGCCGACGCACCGGCCGCCTTTTGGGGAGGGCACCTCCCCGGATCCATGATTTGGCCACCCTGCGCCAAAAATCCATGGATCGCTACTCCATGTCTGCGCGCCTCCGAGAGGAGGCGGAGGAGGAGGAGGGACAGGCGGAGGGGGAGGGGGAGGAGGGGGAGGAGGACAAGCTGGGCGCGCTAGCGTCACATCTGGCGCCCGGCCCCTCCACTCCCATCCTTCATCATGGCGTGGATTTCTCCTATCTGTCCGCACAGTCGGATGTCGAGCAGGGCAACGGTCCTTGGAGCAGCTCCTGCATGCACCGCCTCTTCCGAGGGCCTGGCCGCCCCCCGCGAGAGAGGGCCTGCGCCTGGGCGTCCGGTGTCTGGCAGTGCTTTTGTCGGCTCTCTCTCTCTCTCTCTCTCTCTGTGGTCCGGGGCTGGCTGGAGCTTAGTGGGCCCTGGAAACGACAGAGGGCCGTTTTTTTACCGGTTCCGTTTTGCCGTTTTCGTTGCCGGTTCCGACGCCGTTTTTTTACCCGTTCCGTCGCCGTTCGTTTACGGACTCCCGCTCCGGCTCCAATCCTGGAGCCGTTTTTGCTGCCGTTTCCGGTCGTCTTTTCTGCCGTTTCCATTTTCAAGGGACGTTTTTTCGGAAACGGTGAGAAAACGGCCCTGCCGCTTCCAGGCCCCACGAGGGGCTGGAGCGCCGTGTGCGCCCACGCGGTCGCGGCGGTGGCGTGCACATCGCTATAGGGGAACGAGCAATCACAGAGACGTGCAAACTCGGAGGTCCGCGCCTCCGGGCCCCCTGGCGGCGCCTCCAGCGCCGCCCCGGGCGCGCTCCGCACGCCAGGGAGGGGGGGGGGCCCAGCGCCGATCCAAGAAATCCGCGCGGACCTCCGTGCGGATCTCTTGGATCCCGTCAGGTCACGACTGGGTTTGTGACAGAAAACTTGCGCGCCTGTCAGCGTCCGTTCCCCCAATCGTGTCCTGCCCCCGCTTTGGCCCTGTCCTCGTCGGCCGCCGCAGAGGAGGGACGGTGGCAGCCGTGCAGCCAGAAAGTGCGGCGCGCAGGCCTGTGACAGGTTTGCGCACCGCCTGTGTCAGACCTATGACCTGTGTCAGGTTTGCGGCAAACCTGACACAGGTCACCTGTGCACTGGGGACGACCGACATGGGTACGGAAAGAATGGGTACAATGCCCAAAAGCAGTTCCTGCTCATTTTGAACAGGACTCGCTGTTCGCGCCGCCGCGGCCTGTGTCCACTTGAGACAGAAGGCCGGCTGCCCAACAGCGGCAGCTGTTGGTTTGGGACAACATTTGTTGGGCATTGTACCTTTTTTTCCATACCCATTTCGGGCGTCCAAGAGCACCACCGATCGATCGCATCCTGCCCCTGGGCAGGCCTTCCCTTGACTCGTCCGGGTGCTTTTACCCCCTGTGTCGGCCCTCCTGAAGGGGCCCTGTTCGGGAACCAGGACCGGTCAAAAACGGTTCATGATCGAGGCGGAGAAGAGTGTCCCTCTGGAGTGGTCGAGACTTCCGGGAGCGCGTAGCAACAAAAACACGACGCTGTCTGGGTATCGATGATTTGGGATTTTTCTTGGGGTTGGAAATGATGGGGCCTCTGGAGGCCGTCGGAGGCCCGAAACGGCACCGAGGCCGCCAGAGGCCCGAAAGGCCAGTGTTCGGTCTTCAATCCTCCTCTGTCCTTCTCGAGCCTCTTTGCCCTTCTAGCACAGCCGCCTCCGAGGACCCAACGGGGACCCAGGATCGAAGAGAGGATTGGAGATCGATCCCCGACCCGCGACCCTCACAACCGCCCCTCGAGGACCTGACGGAGCTGGCCAAGGCCTCCGGCCCGAGCAGTGCGCCGTCCTCCAACGCGAGCAGCGCCGCGTCCTCCAGCGCGGGCAGCACCCCGTCCTCCGCAGCGGCTCCCGCCGGCGGGCCGTGCGTCGTGACGGAGTCGGGCGACCCGTGCGTGTTCCCGTTCACGTCCCCCGAGGGAGAGGCGAGGGAGCCGAGGGAGGAGAAGGAGGAGGAGGAGGAGGAGGAGGAGGGGGAGGGAGAGGGGGAGGAGGACGAGGAGGACGAGGAGGAAAAGGAAGAGCAGGAGGAGGAGGAAGAGCAGGAGGAGGAGGAGGAGGAGGAGGAGGAGCAGGCGCGTCCCGAAGTCTCCGGGGCGGGGACCTCTCCGTCACTCCGGGGGCCCCCGCACGGCGTGATGGCCACACCGCGTGGTGCGTCTGGGGGGGGGGGGCTCGGGGTCCCCTCTTGATGTTTGGGGACTGGCCGCGCTCCGAGGGTGGCTCGAGTGACGGGGGGTCTCCGGGGTTCCAGGGCCCAGGGAGGTGGCGGGCCGCGCGGTGAGGTCGTTGGGGATTCCTGCGGGCCCCAGGAGTATACACCACCACCACCTCCATTCCCCCTCCCTCCTCGACCCTCCTCTTCCTCTCTTCTATCCTGGGAGAGGGAGGAGGTGGAGGGAGGCGGTGGTGGTGAAGATTCCGGAGCCCCGTAATTCCGAGGTCACCACGCGGTCCGCCACCACAAGGTTAGGGCCCCTGAATCGCCACCGCCTGGGGGATAAAGCTTCGGATACCTATCTGCAATCTGTAAGTCCCAGCCTCGTAGAGTCGACGGCGGCAGCGGCTGCGACGACGTCGGAGTTGGCGACGAACGAATCGGCGACGACGGCGACGGGATGGGGGTCGACGGCGACGGCTACGACGACTGAGCTGGGCGGCACGTGCGAATGTTCTGTTCTCGTGCCATGCGAGGCTCGAGATTCGAGGATCGGGTGTTCTGACCGTGTTGGCCCTACGGGGACGGAGAACGTCGTCTGTGATCGTCGCGTCGCCTCCGCTGCCGCCGTCGTCGTCGGAGTCGTCGAGGTCGACGTGGTCAACGTAGCCGTCGTCATGTTGGTTCGTGTGGCGGTGCGGCGGTAGGCCGCCTCCTCTTCTGTCGCTTCTGTTCCATGAAAAGCCGTCTCTGATGGGGCTGTCTTGGCCGCGCGCAGACGGGGACGTCGCAAGGGGGCGGCCCTCTAAGAAGGCAGGGAGCTTCTTAGAGGCCCTCCTGGTTTCATCGAAGAAGCGTTCGTCTTTTCTTCATCGGATGCCGCCCCCCCGTAGCCCCGCCCCCATCAAGCGAGCGGACAGCCTCCTCCTCTCCACGTTGATCGAATATCGCGGTTCGGCGGCGAGCCTGGGGGGAAGCGAGAAGGTGGCGGGCCTTCTCAGGGTGCTCAGAAGTCTCCCAAGCCTTCTCCGAAGATTCAGAACACTTCTCAGAAGGCTGGAGGGCTTCTGAGAAGCCCCGCCGCCTTGTGTCGGGCGGGTGGTGGTGGGGGAGCGACCTACATCTGGGGTGGAGAATAGGACCCTAAAGGGGCCCTTTCGGGCTCCTTCTGGAGCCAGCAGGGCCCCTTTCCTTTTTCTCCACCCCCAAACATCCCCAAGCTTAGGTCACCCCCCATTCCCACCCGCCCGATTCTGAGGAGGGCCTCTTCCTTCTCCCTGCCCCCCCCTCGCTCGCCGTCGAGCAGTCCGCCACCCTTCGCCGTGCCAACGGTTGCGCGTTCGCCTGAATGGCCCCGCAATGTTGGAACAAAAGCATGTTGCGGGAGTCTTTGTGGCCCCACCGCGGAAAATTACCTTGTGACGTACCCAACCCATTTGTATCAATGGAAACGAGTAGTTGGCCGAAACTTGCATGGACAATCAACTTGATGTGTGAGCTACTTGGGACACGCGCCTATGGCATGATGCGCAGGAGAACCATACAGGCTCGCAGCATGTTGCGGGAGCCTTTGTGGCCCCACCGCGGAAAAAAAAACGACTCGCCGCCGAGCAGTCTCTTGAGCCTCGGGGCTTCCTGCTCGCCTCCAGGGGCCTCAGCCGTGGGCCTCGGGCGGCGCCCGTGGGGTCTCCTCCTCCGCCTCCTCCTCCTCCTCCTCCCCCTCCTCCTCCTCCCCCTCCTCCTCCTCCTCCTCCTCCTCCTCCTCCTCCTCCTCCTCCTCCTCCTCCGGGGCCGAGTGTGCCCCCGGAGCCCCGGCGCGGCGGAAAAAGAAGGGCAGCATCGCGAAGGAGCACGAGCAGGGCCCCCGGACCCTATCTCTCTGCGCCAGTTGCCGGGGAGCAAGAGGTGGCAGAAACAGAACATCCCGGAGGTGCGCGCGGATTTCTTGGATCGGCGCTGGGGCCCCCCTGGCGGCGCCTCCGGCGCGGCGCGCTCCGCGCGCCAAGGATGGGGGCCCAGCGTGGATCCAAGAAATTTGCGCGGACCTCGGAGTTTTTATGTTTTTGCTATCCTTTGTCCCCCTGAGTTTTTCGATCCAGATCGATCTGTGAGGGTCGAGGGTCACGGTCTCGGCGAAAACGCCGGGCTCGAAACAGTTTGGACGCCAGGATCTCAGGGTCTGCATGGGGCGCACGCTGGGATAGGCGCGGGGATAGCGAAGGAGATAGGTGGGCTATCTCTGGATGCCAAGGTGGGTTATATCTGGCCAACGTCTGCTTACATGGGGGGGTCCAAATGCCCCAAACGGCTCCAGGGGGATCGAGATATAACTCCGCTAAATGGGCAAAGCCCACCCAGCCCAGGTGTAGACTCAGGGGAGATCCATCGACCCCTGATCGCGCATTGATCGCCGATAGTGGTCTGGTAGCCCCACCCGCCCAGGAATGCTCGGATCTTATCGGGGGCCTACCGCCTATACGTCGGCAATGTATCGCCAAATCCAGGTCGGTCCCCCCCCCTTGAGCCTATCCCCCCTTCTTGTTGCCCCTCAAGTGGGGGGGGGGGACCGAGGCTTCAGGAAAAGGGTCCTCGAGGGGTCCCCTGGGGCCTCGAAGGTGCGTGAAAGGAACACATTTCTTCACTCCCCCAGTTGATTGCCCCCACATTGGACAGCTGTGGTCCTCACCTTCCTCGACACCCCTCTGGAGGGATCGTCGATACGATGGGTTCTCCCAGGGGAGGACCTGAATAGATCTCCCCCAGCTGTGGCTGAACAGACGAAGACTGTCGCGTGCAGCGCGTTTCGGCTCCATCGCCACGCCCTTTCATCGATGCACGGTCGGTCCAGGCGCCATCTTTTTGGCGCTGGCAATCGTGGCAGGCTAATACGGAATGTAGTCCGCGTGTTTCGAGGCGCTCCGAGCCATAATCTGACATGGACGAACTGACTGACTGGACTGGCCGCACCTATGAGTAAGCCGTTGCATCGTCGGCAACCGAGTGCGCAACCTATGGCGAAATCAAAGCAGGCACCTTCATGTCCGGCCGCTGCAGAATAATTTTACAGGGAAGCTGGTACTATTTTTTCTTACGTTCGGTCACCAAGCGCGCACCGAATGACACAACCGATAGCAGGCTGTTTTACATGGTGCCGCCGAGTTCGCAATTTGCGCCTCTTTCACTAGCCAGCTGTCTTATGTTCGGTCGCAGCCGCAAGTAGCAGACCGTTTTTGTTCGGCAGTAGAGTGCTCAACCTACGGCGCAGACCATAGCATGCCCTTGTATGTTCAGCCACCCATGGAGCACACCCGTGTTGCAATTGGTGTAACCAGATTATGGCGTGGATGTCGCAACCAATGACGCAATCCATGGATGGCGCAGGGCATGGCGCTGTCCATGGATGCATGGCTCAACCTATCGCGCAACCCATGCTTGGCGCAACCGGTTGCTTAACCCATGGGTGACGCACCCT